>VMDR010000094.1:0-106079 GCA_007922815.1 Macrotus californicus | reverse complement strand
ACACACGCAGAGAGCCGCATCTATCCGGGTGGACACGGCCCTGCGCCATGCTGCGTGCAGGGTGCTCTGTCACTGGCCCCTGAACACCACAGCACGGAGTGTCGGGACAGGGACGCAGAGCGTAGTTCAGAGACGCATGGCTGCCTCGCCACGGCACTGGCCAAGCCCTGACTCAAGACAGTGGCCCACTTCAGCCAGAGTGAACACGGGCGGCACACTGCCGAGACCAGGGCGTGGGAAACAGAGGAAACTGCAGGGACCCTGAGCAGGGTGGGTGGGGTGTGACAGGAGTGCAGAGATGGGGGCAAGCCCTGGCTGCACCCGCCACCCAGGCCCCCCTCCCAGCGGGGGCAGGCTCCTCCCTGGGGACTGAGGCCCAGAGCAGTCAAGAGTGAAGGAGGAGAGCAGGCAGTATCTTGGGACCCCAGGAACCCCCAGGGGATGACCGCCAGAGTGTGAGGTGATCTCTGTCACCACACAGCATGCGGCACCCCAGACACCGCTGGGTCGTGGGGCAGTCCCAGCTGAGTGTGCTCTCTCCCGCTGGGGGCTGGCCAAGCAGGGCCCGCGTGCCAGCCAGGAAAGGCCCTCCTGGGGTTCCCACATCACACAGGGAGCAGGTGGTACCTGAGCCCACGGGGGCAGCCACCCCAGCCCCAGCTGCCCCTGGCGAAGGAGCCCTGCGAGTGGCAGCCGGTTCCAAGGAAGCCGACACTAAGTCAGGCGGCCGCTGAATTAAAATGCAAGGCCTCTCTTCCAGTTCCCTGACAGCCCGTGGAGGGGGGATCATGGGCTTTTCCACGGGAGAGATGAGCATTACCAAGATAGAGCCGTATTCGGAGCAACTGACATTTTGATGAATGGGTGGGATGATTGGACGGGAGACATTTGATGGATAATATTTGGGGTTGCCGCAGGTTGCATTTAATTGTTCCTTCGCCATTCTCAACTTGAGTTAAGTGAGAAGAAACCCTCAATGGTGCCGGAATTTATCTTCCAGGACCCAGACACGCGGCTCCGTGCTCAGTCCGGCCGGGAAGCAGGGGGTCGCCGCCACCAGGGTCTCTGGCCCTCCAGACACACAGGCTGTGGGCAGCTCCTGCCTCCCGGGTGCTCAGCCCGGCACCCCTTCACCGGGACGCTAAATGCACACGTGAAAGACACCGGCAGAGAAAGACTCGAATTCTCCACAAATGAACACAGAACTCGGAGGCGGTTTCCCATAGAACTTCCGCACGCACGTGTGTGTGCTTAACTTGGATGAGGCGAACCTCTGTTTGTGCGGTGAAGTGCACGCCCATCAGTCGTCAGGAAAACCATGAGAGATAAAAGTGGGCGAATCTCGCCTCAGAGATCGCGGAGCTGCGGAAGGAGCAGACGGCAGAGGAGGCTGCGTCGCCGTGGGGACCGCCGAGAAGGACACTCCCCTGGCACGTTGTGTGGGCTCGGCGGCCCATCGGCGTGGAAGCTAATGAATCGGGCTTCTCTTTCATCTGATGTTCAGCGCTAAGGAGCAGATGCCCCAGCTATTAAAATATTAAAAGATAAACGCACATGATCTTGGAAGAATATAAATATGTGTGTAACCTATGGCTTAGACAAATGTTTTTAATGAATATTAGCAACTAAGAAGCTGTTACAGAATGACAAAGAAACCATGTAACCGTATTTTAGCATTTGGGAGATGTAAGAGACAGAAACGTTCTCAGTGCGGAGTATGCTGGGCGGTTACCAGCTATGACGCACCAAGAGGTCTTCAAATTGATTTTTTAAAAATATTTTCCTTATTTTTAGACAGAAGAGAAAGGAGGGAGAAAGAGGAGAGAAACCTCACTGTGTGGTTGCCTCTTGAGCGCCCCCTACTGGGGACCTGGTCCACAATCCAGGCATGTGCCCTGACTGGGTATGGAACTGGCGACCCTTTGGTTCTTAGGCCGGCACTCACCAGCCAAGGCTTAAAATTGATTTTTCAGAAGACAAAGAAAAAAGATAGGCACTTATTAGAAAATTCCCAAATGGTCAAAAATAGTATGTAAAGTATACCAAGTCACGAGCAGCCAGAAAATGCCGATTGTTTTAATAAGACACCAATTTTCACCCGTCGGGTGGAAAGCCAAAGGGCAGGTTTGGGTGGAGGCCCAAACGGAAGAGCGTGGTGTTTCCCAGATGAGAACCGTGCCAGCCCTGTGAGCTGCCCTCCGGGACTGTGCCCTGGAATTAAAAACGCACAGAGCCTTCCCCGGCCTGCCCACCCCCGTTCCTGGCAACCGTTGACTTCTACCTCTGCCCCCTATACACACCTTCTAGAACCTTCTGCACATGGCTCCACACCCAGGATGGTATGAGGTAAACCTGAGGTTCTCAGAAGTCAGGACAGACTCCTGGAGGCTGACAGACGGACCCCGACTTCTAACTCTCTAGGACTGGACCCAGGCCTGAGACCCTTGATGGCCTCCCCCCACCCAGCCACGTCCTGGCACTTCGCGCCCGCCTACCTGCAGGGAGAGGCCACAGACCAGCAACCTCTCTGTCACCGAGGAGGCATCGGTGTGTTTCTGTGTCTCCCAGCCCAGCTCAGGCCACATGCTCAGGAGGCGACTTCCAGGGTCACAGGTGGCCCAGGGGGTGCTGTGCTGGGTCCACCCTGGCCAAGGTGCCCTGAGGATGTTCTCAGCCCTGGGCACTGAGGCTACCACCGGCTTCAGAGAGCACGCCCCGGGCTGCACTCACCCCAACGGTGGTGTCTGTCTCCCCGCCCACCCCCTCTGCTCTCTGGCCCAGATCCCCACCCTCTGGGTCTTGGGGCACTTTGGATCTTCTTTCATGAGCAATGCTGGGTGGAAGAGAAAGGATGGCCCAGGGCACAATGACAAGACAGAGGACTCCAGGGGAGGGCAGCACAGGCGGGGACCCGGGAGGCCCCTCGAGGACAGGACAGGAGTGCAGACGGGGCCGCCCTGGCAGGGAGTGCTCACCCTCAGGGTGCCTCTGCTGGAGGGGCCTCCGGCCCTGGTCCCAGGGACTTCGATGGGAGCAGCTGAGCACCCGGCCAATGGCCTCGGCGGTTTGCTCCGAGGCCTTTGCTGCTGACCCTTCCCTGCGAACGAGCGTCCCAGAGAAAGACCCGAGCAGCTGGCTCCGTGACTTGGAGGCGCGGACGCCATTAAGCCCTGGTTTCCATAGTTGGCAGAAGGCTCTAAGCACCTCTAATACTTTCTAAATCTGACAGTTTTAATTATTTCCCTTCACCACTATTGATCAGGCACGTCAGCCCGGGACTTTGAAGGAGGGCCTTGGTCAATACCCGTTGCCAATACCGGAGCCGATCGCTCCTTGGCCACGAATGGGTCTGGCCATGGTCAGCGGGCCAGGCAGGGGGCAGGGCGGCCCGCTCTCACCACAGCCTGGTCCTCTCTTGAGCAGCGTCGCCAGTGACTCTCCGTGGGTGGGTGTCCCTGGGGTGTCTCATGTGCCGTGGGGGACTTCCGTCTGAGGCGCACAATGAGCACGGGGTGGGGGTGAAGAGGGAAGCCCCACCCTCGCATGCCTCTGATGAACCAGGACGTGTGCCCTTCCCCCCACACACCTGCAGGTGGAACAGGGACACACCTGGAAGGCGGGCCCTGTCGGCCGGCCCAGCAAGGATGTCCACCTGGTTTCGTTTCTGCGAGGCTCACGTTCCTCTTCCACATTAGTTTTTGAGGTTTCCCACCTGCCTGCAGACCTGCCCCTTGATGTGTGGTGGAGGCGGCCGCCCCCCAGGCCCAGGTTGGACACGCAGCGACAAGGACCCCTCTCCCGACCGGTGGGTGTGAAGTAAGTGCCCGTGGTGGTCTCACTGGGGTGGTAACTCTGGCAGGTATCTGGGCACGCAGGCATAAGACCTTCCCGGAAGGGACACCGCAGGCAGAGAGAACGCACATTTCAAATTGGGGTCTTTGGGGTTGACCTGCCCCCAGAAAGGCTCACCATGTGGGCTCTGCCCCCAAGGACGTCCCCAAGCTGCCACTGGCCATGGCCACGTGCTCCGTTCTTAACCCCGGCCCCCAGCTGGGGGACTGCTTCTGTGCCTGCACCGGTTTGACCTGGCCTGTGAATCTGGCCTTTTTATTCGCCCTCCTGTGGGACTCCCGTCCACCGTGGCCATCGCCCTGCGGTCCTGCACACACAGCGAATATTCGCTCTGTCATTTCTGGGGCTCCCGCGACCTCTTCTATCAGATATTTTCATTGTCACGTTGACGCATCGTCTTTTTTCACGTCTGAGACCCACGTGCTCTTCAGAAGACACTGTTGCTGCTTTTTATGGCTTGTGGCCACTTTGTGCCTTATTTTTCTAGTGGCCCCGAAACAATGTATCGAGGCAGCGATTTCATTGTTACTGGGCCGGGAAATCTTTATCCCAGGCCAAACTCTCACGTGCGCTGTGATCTTTCTTGGCTTTTTATTATTCCTTTTTCTATCGATCTTTCTATTTTCACCCCATCTGTTGAATCCATTATTCATCGTTTTCCTTCGTATCGGGCTGGAAGTCCGCACTGCTGTCCGTGTTCCCACGGTTCGGCTGTGAGTTATCTCCCCCATGTGTATGGTGGGGGGGGAGGGGGTGCGAAAAGGTGCGGCCGGTCAGGAGTTCGTTCTTGTGTCATTATTTATTAGTTATTGTGTTCTTTATCGGTAGTATAGCTGTGCACCTCCTCTTGCCCACCCCTGCCTGTTAAGTTTAAATTTCCGAAGACAGAAAACTGGGCTTGGACTGAAGTCGCATCAATCAACAGCGTCACCTGGGAGAATTCGAGCCGTCCACAATAACCTGTCCCCTGCTAGAGCTCGCCGTGTCCCAACCGAGGCGGCATCCTCACAGCTTCTCTGCGGCGTCCACAGCTCTCTGAAGCAGACACAGTGCATGCCTTGTTTTCCTGGGTCACCCAAGTTTTCTGTCACTAATGTGGATGTGGCAGACTACAGTCTTCTCTTGGTGGTCACTGTGGGCCTGTCATAGAGCTCCGGGGCGGGGGGGGAGGGTCTGCCACCTGGCCGCCTTCTGTACACAGACCTAATTCTGAGAGTCTCCGTTTCATCCCGTTGGCTTTTCCAGAGCTCCCCATTCCATCTGTTAACAACAATACATTTCTAAAGTCAACAATACATTTCTAAAGTCAATGATACATTTCTAAAGTCAACAATACATGTCTAAAGCCTCTTCCTCTGTGACACCTGCAGCTCCTCGCCTGGTGTCACGGCACCAGTGGCTCTCCGCGGGTGGCCCGAGTCCGGGTCCTCATTCACTCCTTCTGGCAATTCTTATGGAACACCTGTTGTGTGTGATCCCATCTCTGAGGTCCTGGAGACACGGGGAGAACAAAGCCCCGGGGGCGAAGCTCTTGAGATCGGCCGCAATGCCCACTGTGGTCACTGACACTTTGAGGTGACAGATGGCAGCCCTGACACAGTGTCCCTTGTCAGGCTGTGCAGAGGCTGCTGACTTTCCACGTCCCTCAGGGCATTTGCCGCTGGGTCCTGGAAACACGTTAACGAAGATGCTCTTCATGATGAATGTTAAAACTCTAAGAAATCAGGTGGGCATCCCACGTATGGAATGCGTTTGGGTTTACCGAGACGCTAACAGCCTTCGTTTTCTCCATGGTCAGCTAACGCGCCTGAGTTCCCTAAAGGTGAGGAAGCCCTTGCGTTTCTGATAGAAAAAAGCCTTGTGGCTTTCGAGCTTGTGAAATCGCCTCCCGTCTCCCTCGGAAGTTCTGGCAGGTTCTGTCTGTTGAACGTGAGGACCAGTGGACCCCCCCCAGCTCCGCCCGCCCCGGACCCGTGCCCCGCGATCAGGCTGATCGCTTCTTTTTGAGAATTTCCCTCCTTACAGTTACTTTTCCTCTTTTCGGATAATTTTTCACATTTACATTTTCCTAAGTACCTGCCTTCTCCGTTCAGCTTTTAAAACATGTTCACATTATTTTCTTATAATTATTCTCCTTCTCATTTAGATCCGCCACATTTATTTTATTAGCATCTCAAAGAAGTAGCTGTTGATTTCACTGATCAAGCCTACCTGCTCGTTCATCTTTCTTTTTTCAGCTTTATTGAGACACCATTGACATATAACTCAAAAACGTATTTAAAGTGCGTGGTGTGAGTTGTTTTGGCAAATGCGCAAAGCCATGGGGCTGCCGGCCGGCAGGGCGTAGAGACCATACGTGCAGCCCCCACCCGGCCCCTCCTCTTGGACGCCAATGTCGCTCTGCATTTTTTTGTCTTTTCCGGTTACCCCTCAAGTCCCCGAGCTTCGCTTCTATTTCTCACCTACTTTCCCTCATCATCATGTCGTTGCAAACGATTCCCGTCACCGCGTTTTCAGGTGTCTCTCCTGTGCCCTGCGTGTGGGGGCGGGGCCCTCGCCGTGAGTGTCCCGTTTTGGTTTCAGTGGCCCTAACCGCGTGGTGGCTCCTCTCTGCCGCCCAAGTCTCGGTTGATGCTCCGTTCCCGTTGCTTCCCCAGCAGACGCCTGCACCTCCAAGGTCGGGACTAGGTCAGTCCTTGTCCGACAGCCCGGCAGCTGAGTCCTCATTGTTCTTCCCCCCGTTAGCTGAGACTTTTCTGGAACTTTGTATGTTGAGTGATTTTCTACTGCGTTCCAGACACGTTTTTCTGTGAGACTCGGGCCTCTCACGGTCTCAGGGGAACGTGGATTTGGGTGCGTCCTGCTGCGGCAGGACATCCCTCCAGTCCACAGCTGTTCCCACCAGCCCGGCGGGTGCCCCGTTCGGTGGCCACTGCGAGGCCGGTGCCAGGGTCACCTCGTAGCCAGTCCCCAAAGCCCACAGTATGCTTTCTGGGGTCAGACCCCCCATGCGCACCGAGCCGTGGATTTCATACCCAGCTTTTCAGGCTCACCTGGAGCTCCCCCCGTCCCACACCGTGGACACCCCTTCTCGGGTGGGGCCAGAGAGGTGAGGCTCATTTCCCTGCCAACACCTGTGTGCCATGATGACGTGTCCACCCGGGCCCAGGTGCCAGAAGGACGCATGAGGAACCAGCCGTGGGGACTCACCACACACTGTGGGGTCCCCGCTCCTCCATCAGGCAAGGGCTGCCTGCCTCAGAGCGCCAGGCTGGCTGTCCTGCTGTCCCCATGGTGCCCAGTCAAGCTGCGTGCCACCCCGGCTGGGACGTGGGGTGGGGGAAACAACAGGACCTTTCTCCCACTCACAGCCCCTCCCCCCCTCAGACCGGAGGCGGCTGCTCCTCTCCATGCCCTTGCTCTCTGTGCCCAGGCTGGCGAGAGGGCCGGGAAACAGCAGTGTCGAGGGTGGTGGGAGGAACCCTAGACTCTGTGTGCCCACCCGCCGCCCACGACCAGCTTGTCTCGGTGTCCCCAGGCAGATAGCTGCTCCAGGGCCGCTGACTTCGGCTGCCCTCCGTGCTGGGACCCCTGTCCAGACAGGTGCGTCCTCGTTTTCACTTCCGTCCTCAGGAGAGTGACGGATCACCTGGCGGTGACTGATGGCGATCTGCATTTACGTTCCATGCTCACGGCTCCAGTTCGTTCTTCTAATTGGACCTTTTTCATTCTTTTTAAAAGCTGTGTCTGTATTAAGGCCGATTACTCTCCGTCTGTGCTCAGCCGTGAATCCTCTCCCCGTGTGCCGTGCTTCATTTGGCTTTGTTTATTGAACCTTGGTCCGCAAAGGTGTTTTCGTTTTTATGCGGCCAAGGTCACCCTCCCTCTTGCAAACAAGCTCGTTTCTTCTGCTTGTTGCTACTTTATTTTTCACGCTTTCTAACCGTTTGGAACTTATCCTCAAACACAGCGTGCGAGAGGGGAGGGCCCCAGCTTCACCTTCCCACGTGGCTGCCCCATCCCTCGATGTGACTGGACAATGCCCACGTCCCTCCCTCCTAGGGCGTCTTCGTTGGCGCTGATTTTCCTGGGGAATTGTGTTCGTTTCTGGGTGCTCTGTGCTCTCGCCGGCCTGTCTGTTCTCGCACCGACACCTTCCTCTCGTGATCACGGAGAGCTCGTGGTGAGTCCCAGCGTTTGGCACGGCAGCCCGCCGCCCGCCGCCTTGCCCTTCAAGGTTTGCCGGCTTGTCCTGCTTTGTCTGCTGATAGGCTTCACGGTCAGCTTTTCCACCTCTAGGAACAACAGGGAAACCCGATGGAATTTAGGGGGGACTTTTAGAAAACAGTCGTATACACATGCAGTTGGGACTTTTTTACCCTCACGGTGGTGTTTTTTCCTTGTTTTTTCCAGTTTACTTCTGTGGGGGTGTTTTCTACCTTCCCTCAGAGAAGCCACGTTTACGCATTGGCCTGGGCGAGTGGCTCTGCCTCCCTGCGCTGCAGGACCGTCCCTCCTCCTGCTGGGCTCCGCCTGTTGTCACCGGAGTAATCGAAGGGGCCTGATTCGCTCACTCTATGTGCCAGACATGGCCACGCCCAGCCCTCAGCCTTTTTGAGGCACATCTTCAAGGGAGATAGTCTTGGGAAGAATATAGCCAAGGGCTGGGTGTTCCGATCCTTCAGGGCATGAAATTTACTCTGCCTCCCCACGGAAGGTTACAAATAACACACGCATTCCATGCCGGCGTTTGGTACCCTATTATTCTGAACCTCCTTCCTGAAGGAGAAAGTACATGGATTTACATAATTGGATTCTTATCTGAAGAGAATGAAACCTGCTAAAACTTTTGAGGGTTGCGTGCCGTTCATAAATACTTTCCTTTCCCCATCGCTGTGAGTAATGGCTTCACCGAAATGTGGCCCAGAAAGATATTTCGGCGCATGTTCCTGACCTTTTGTTTTCCTCCCCTCATTCCCGCATGCTATGCCCGCTGCCTTGCACAGAGGAATGGGATGTCAAAGCTAATCCCGTGTCTTCCTGAGAATACTATGAAGGTGCTTTCATCAGCCGTAACTTAATGGAAAACCTCTCCCGTGTTCATTCACCAAATATCTATCAACAGCGCCCTGGTCACATGTTTCCACAGTCCCCCCAAAAAAGGGTCAGAGCCTCCCTCGGGCGTCCCGGTGTGCACGTCTTGGTGGCTGGGACAGAGCTGCTACCTGGCCGTCTGGCCAGGGCGCCTGCCTGTCCAACTGCTTCGACTACCCGTTCCCCCCTTCCCTCCCTCTGTCACATGCTGCCTGCATCCAGGACCAGGCACATGAAGGACAGTCACTTCTGCGTGGCTCACGGCAAACCCGTAGGCATGAGGTGAGAGTGTCCTGCTGAGGGTTGATGGGGCATGCAGCAGAAGGTCCCAGAGAGGGTTCCAGGGGAAGGTGTGCCAGGTGGGGGACAGGGCACAGTCCCTCCCAGGCACAGAGAGCCGTCCCCACAGGGCCACTGGTGAGTGCCGCCTGCTGGGCCCCGGGGACTCATACCTGTCCTCCCACCACCTCGAGGTTGGTGCCCCCGGTCTCCCTCACACACAGGTCAACTCCGCACAAGAGGCCCCGCAGAGGCAACTGGGTCCGACCCCCAGGCTGCTCCCCAGGGATGCTCAGTGAGCAGGACCACCCCAGGGGGCACCCAGGTAGCCAGGGCAGGGGACAGGGGGGCAGGCTGACCAGATGGGTCCCAGGGCAGGTGGGGCTCACTCCCCTGCTCCCCACTCCAACCGCTCACCTGGCAGCCCCTCCGGCAAAAAGCCCCGTGCACTTTTGTCTCCCTGTGCGTGTGCCACACCCAGGCACGAGACAGAACGCCCACTCTTACACAGGGGCACTCTCAGACATTCCACCAGACTCGCCCAACACACTGATGTCCACCATCCGAGCGGGGAGGCGGCTGCCCTGGGCTGGGCTGGCGGGTAGTGGGCACTGCCGGGTGGGCCCCCGCCGGGCCCTTTCCAGGGCGTGGGCTGCTGTGGGAGAGTTGGAGGCAGCACAGGCCCCGTGTAAGGGGACATGAGCATGTGTTTGTGTGTTCATGTGTGTGCATGTGTGCACATGTATTTGCATGTAGTCATTGGATTGTGTGTGGACACACGTGTGAACACCAGTGTGCTTGTGTCTGTATGTGCACACATGTGCCTGTTCGTGCATGCACGTGTTGGCATGGCTGTGAGTCTAGATGGCAGAGAGAGCTTGCTGGGGGGTCCTTAAGCGGTGAGGCATGGGCAGTTGGGATCAGTTCCCCCACCCCCCCAGAGCTCCTTGGCTGGGGACAGGCACACGTGTCCCCCCTCAGCCTGCCTATGCTCTGCTTGGGCTCCCCTGGGTCTGCCACAGATCTGACTTGGCCTTATCAGGCACTTTACCTGTTGACAAAACTCAGAAATGTCACTCCTCTTTGTCAGAAAATGAAATTCAAGTCGGAAGGAACATGCTGGCCTGCGGAATCTCGGGCAGGGTGGGGGGCAAGCCTGCTGCGTCCTTAATGGGCACGGTGGCGTCTGGAGCTCATCGGAAAAAACGGGAAACAATGAGGGTCATTAGCTGAGTGTGGCCAAGTCTCCTAGCCCCCGGCCACCCCAGCAGCAGCTGATGACAGGGCAGATCTGCTTCTGGAAACTCCAGACCTCGGGACAGCAGTGAGCCCCGCTCCCCACCCACCCCAGCGGCTTCCACAGATCAGATGACTGTTTCCACCCAGTAAGCACAGCGCGTGCGTGTCGGCGTGTGAGAGAGAGAGGGCGAGAGAGAAGCGCCGTCTTCCCTTTGTCCTCACAACCCTCAGGACCTGGCGTATAAATTAGGACGGCTGGCCCGTAGGATCTGAAGTCAGTTCCGTCGGGACAGGCCCTAGTGCCGCCTGGGTCGGGACACAGACATGCCCCGAGGATCCCCGGCCCTCGCAGGCCAGCCCCCATGGTGGGGACAGGAGACAGCCAGTGGCACTGGATGCCAGGCCCCTCGAGGGCCCCTCCTAGGAAAGAAGGGGGTGGTGGCCCTGTGTCACCGCTGGGGGACATGGCTCCTGGCTCCTCCCGGAGTGAGCGGGGCATTGTAGGCCCCGTGGTGTGGAAACCGCACTGGTGGTTTGCTGGCCTCGAGCACGCCTGATGCCACAGTGCCCTCAGAAGTTGGTGTGGACGGTGGGGTGGCCTCCGCCTGCCCAGACACACACCCGCCAGGAGGCCAGAGACTGGAGAGTGCCCAGGGCCGCTGCCAGCCGATGTCTGGTAGGGGCGGGCGGGCGACATTCCCCAGGCACAGAGGATAACTTCATAAAGCCGAATCTTATTAAAGAGCAGACAGCATTTAAAACCAATTTGAAGTCGATGAATGTTCACACACACCCCCACGCATTTGAACGGCCAGACACTGTACCTTCCAAATCCATTTTATCCTGGTTCGAGCAGCCCATGCCGTGGAAATGGCTTAATCGGATTCCTCCGTTCCTCCTGGGCAGGCAGCCGGCTAGGGGGCCTGCGTTTGCTCTCCAGACCTGCTGGGCAGTGCGGGGCGGGCAGCAGCGCCTGCCCGGACGTGCCGTCTGCACTGTGGGCGAGGCTGGAGCGTGGGTGTGCCGCTTTGAGGGTGCCGGGCCCACCTTCCTCCCCTCCCCAAGCCCAGATGCCGGGTCTCTCCGCCTGCCGTGGATTCTGCAGCCAGCAGCCCTCTCTCCTGCGTGCCATCATTGAAAACGCTTTCCTTGGAGAGAAAACCCTGGAAAATGCCATCCTGAGGGAAGGTGGGTGACCTGCCCCAGGTGCCTGACACCACACTGG
The DNA here is from genome assembly GCA_007922815.1 of Macrotus californicus. Classification (NCBI taxonomy): domain Eukaryota; kingdom Metazoa; phylum Chordata; class Mammalia; order Chiroptera; family Phyllostomidae; genus Macrotus; species Macrotus californicus. The sequence goes on along the minus strand of VMDR010000094.1, from coordinate 94,390 downwards.
GGGTGGTTTGACACTGGCCCACAGGGCGGCGCTGTCTCCTCGAGTGGACACGGTTCTGTGTTGCCTGTTCGGTTTGGAAGAGAGGGTGTAACAGATCAGTGCCTGTCAGGTCGGCCAAGCCAGGGACAGGCGTCCTGTGCCGTCACCCGGGGAAGGCCACGGTGGCTTGGATGTGGGAACAGGCCGTGTGCTGGTGGCGGCTGCGGGGTCCCGGCGAGGCGCTCACAGCAGAACGACCTGCCAGCCGTGGGAGCAGGCGATGCCGCGGTTTCGAAGCCCACCCTGCGGAAGAGGAAGGTGGATGTGGTCGTCGTCCCCAGTGAGCTTTCGCCTCCGTCAGAGTCGGCAAACAGAGTCTGGCCGCCGCCTGTTATGGCCAATGAGGTTTCATGGGACAGCAGCCAGGCTCATGCACTGATTGCCCACAGCAGAGCCAAGAGGGGGTGACCAGGGCCACGAGGTCCAAAGAGCCTGGAATATTCACCTTCTGCCTCCTTGTAGGCTGGCCTGGCCGGGAGAGAGTGCCCAGCACCACCCGTGACCACCGCCCTCCCTGTGGTGGAATGAACTCACCAGCCCTGGTCCCCAGCGGGCCCCTCTGGCCTCGGAGAACAAACTCCACGTGAGCCCCTGACGGTCCTGGCAAACGGTTAGGATGGAAGTTAAACTGAGCCCGTGAGCGAGGAAACTAGAAAGGACGAGGACACCTCCGTGGGGAAGGCTTGTCCCTCCCACACCAGAAGCCAGCGCACACCACCTGAAGGCTCTGCCAGGCCCCGTGATACTCCTCACCTGGGCAGGTGACCACCTCCTCTTCGAGGGCGGGCTTCTGAGCCTGCCAGGCAGGGTCCGTCTCCCTGTCATATCCACACTGTCCCTTGCCCTCCCCAGGACCCCGGTCACAGAGATGTGGGTGGGAAGGGGGGGACGCTCCTGGAGCAGATCTGCCAGTGCAGGTGTGCGGGCAGGTGCGTGGGCAGGTAAATGGATCACCACCTGATAGGTGAGCCTGCAGGTCCTGTCCTGCCAGCCAGGGCTCAGGCTAAGAGCAGCAAATGGCCGTCCCCCCCAGGGAGCTGTGTTGTCCAACGTGCCCTTGGCACTTCCCGAAGGACACTGTGGTCCCGCCTGCCCCTCCAGGAGCCACCTGAGAGGTCCAAGGCCGTGGCCATGTTCCTGTGAACAAAGCCCCACTCTATTCATTGACCAGCCCGAGCGTCGGACTTCCGCCAACGACCCGGACAGGACTTTAGACATTCCCTGCCTGCTATTTAATTACTTGATTTTATTTGATTTTATTCACTAAATAATTAGCCTACTAAGCATCTAATTACTGCTAAAGCAGGCGTTATCGGGATCAGTGCAGCGAGGGCTGGGAGATGAGCAGATGCCATCGCCTGAGGGCGGGTCTCTGGACCAGTAACATCTGAAATAAGTTCTTTTCTTTTAATAAGGAGGCAGGGGTTTGCCGGGCATTTTTGTGCCTGGATACAGTTTCAGCCGCCCGTTTCCTTTGAAAGACAACAATGTTTCCCATTGAAAGTCGACTCAGAAAACAATGCCTCCCGGCTCAAGGTCAAAGCTCTCCTCTAATCCCAGTAAGGACGGTGAATCTTTTATCTGGCGCCTCTCCGAGATTAGGAAGGCTCATTCCCTTCCATTTATTAACGTGCGGGATCTGCGTGTCCGCGGCAGGCACCGGTTGGGGAGACTAATTAGAGAGATGGGCAGATAGGGCAATGGCTTATAATGTATCTAACCACACTGCCTGCCTCGCCCCGGGCTCGCAGCGTGCAGGAGCAGTGTCCTCTGTCTGAAATGCGCTCTGACGGTCGGGAAAAGATGCCGCTGCAGGCCTGCCTTCCCGGCTGAAGGCGTCAGAAAGTTTCTGCCTGTGCCCAAGAGGATGTGGCGGCTGCATTGAGTGACGTCGTCAAGGACCCATCCTGGTTCACCGGCGCCCTGGGCTGTGACATGGCCTCTGGGAGCCCCATTTTTAAAACATATTGCGGGGGGGTTTGTAGAAAATGCACCTGAAATGTTCTGTGTCCTTCTGACGTCCCTGCATCCAGGCTGCCGGGGAGGGGGTGAGAATTCCGAGAGTGCTTGGAGACACTCCTCGCCTCCGTCCCCTGTTGGAAGCACGCACTGGGGTCCAGCCCCGTCCCTGGGAAGATGGTGTCACCAAGAGCTGGGGCGCACTTGACATCAGAAAGGGGAGGCTGCCCCACTCCCGTCTCAGCCCCCCCCCCACCCACCCAGGAGGAGCCGGCTGGAGCCAGCCCACCAGGCACCCTGCATGGCCTAGCGACAGCTTTGAGTTTGGGGGTTTAGAGGCTTCAGGTGTTTCCCTTGGTACCGAAGGAGAAATGCGCACCCCTCCCCCCATGGGGTGGCCCAGACGTGTGGGTTTGGGGGAGGCACCTTTTCCCTGGAGAAGAAAAATCGCTCTGATAGACCTATTTTTATCACCTGTCAATTGTGTAAAGCCCTTTTCAATTTGAGGGAAAAAAGCCAGAGCTGCTGAAAAATCAATCAGGAGGTGAGGCCTCTTTGGAAAGCGGAATTATCACCCGTTCCCAGATGTCAGCCTTTGAAGACACAACAGCCTGCCTGGGCGCGGGGCGGGGCGGGGCGAGACGGGAGCCGGGGGCGGGGCAAGAGCCGGGGGCGGGGCGCCCGGGCTGCAGGGGGCGGGGCACGCCGACCACAAACACAGCGCTCCCCAGAAGCGCCGAGTGCGTTTGGGGTTTCCACGGAGGGCGAGCCGGACAGATGCTCAGCGGGGTGCTGTAGGAGGGTCTGAGAACGGCTGGGCCAGAGCCACCTGGGCACGGGCATGCGGGGTGTGTGAAGCAGCCACCCCTCGTGCACATTGCCTCCTCCGTGCGTGCTGGGCCTCAAGCTGGGACCAGGGTCCAGGGTCAGCAGCGTCACCTCTGAGCCGTCCTGGGAGGATGCACCCTCGCTGGGTGTTGGGTGCGGCAGAGAGACAGAGCCTGAGCCCCAGGAACCCTGCCCTCTCTGCGCCGGGCAGCGATGGGGCTGGCGTGGGACTCAGGCCTCAGGGCCACCGGGCAGGGCATAGGCTCACGAGGCTGTGCCAGGGGAGGGGTGCCAGGCCTGCGGGCCACCTTCCCTCCTCTGGAGCTGAAAAGTGGAAGCGTTACCCAGGGCTTCAACCAATAGGGCTGAAGCTTTCTCCATCCAATCAGAGCTGCACAGCTGTAACCCCGCCCCCCGTGAGCTGCTTCACCAACCAATCAGAGCAGCTCCATCCTGACAATCAGAAGAGTGCCTTTTGGACCAATCAAATGGTGAGGATTTGGAGTCCTCATTTGCATGAGGATGGACCAAGCCGGGACCAGGGGCGGGGCCTTCTATCCATATAAGTCAAGCTGCTTTGGGTCTTCCCCAGAGGGTGGTGTTTTTCTGGCCAAGCTAACCTGCTGAAGTTGGCTGGTGTGGTCTCAGCGAAGCCTTCTGAGAGGAGTAAAGTTTTCTGGGGCACTGAATCCCCTGCTGGTGCTGCCTTGGTTTCCATGACCGTCAGCTGACGACATCTAGTCTAGATTATCACGTGGGGTACCGCTGTGTGTATTTACACGCGTGTGTCAAAGACACGAATTCCAACCCTACGTTGCCGTGCCGCTCTCACCGCGCACCGACCGCACGCCTTTGCGCCTGCAGTGAGTCGGGAATCAGACCCACCGCTGCTCCTCGCCGTCACAGGAGCGTCTGCTTCCTGAGATGCTGCTGTCCGAGGTGGACAGCCCGTGACCTGAGAGGCATCCCCCCGCGTCCTCCTGGGCTGCAGACGTCATTGGTGTGCTTGGAAGACCGACCCTGAGCTTGGGCGGGAGTCGCATCCGTCACACTTCTGCGTCTGCCGGGAAGTTATTTAGAGACACGGGACCACACAGAGGAGGCGCCCTCACAGGTGTCACAGCCCAGTCCCGTCCCTTCTGAGCGGCTCGCATAGATTGAACTCATTAGGAAACTGGTGTCACGCGTGGCATGAGCGGAATCGTGAGATTAATAACCCCTGTTTGCGGAAGACGGGCTCATTCACTTCCAGCCTAAGGCTCCAACCACTAATTATCTGCAAATCACTGTTCTAAACGATCTCTCCGTGGTTGCTCTCTATGACACTAAGCGACCAAGTGACACAAACACAAACTTTGGTTCCTTGGTCTCATGTCGCTCTTTCCCAGGTGCAGGGTTTGTGTTACATTGTAGTCCCCCACAGGCCACCTGCCGAGCACCTGCTTTCATCCTGCAGGATCTTCCCAGGGTCCCCGGTGCTGCCAGCCTCCAACCCCCCACCCCTTTTCCTTCTGCTGTGAGAACACTCTCCTCCTAAACGTCCCATTGCGCGTGTCCTGCCCAGGTGCAGCCCCAGGGCCGTGTGTGAGGATGGCTACTGCCCTCGTGTGCCCGTCGTGCAGGTGGCCCACGCTGCTCCCCCAGAGGCCCACGCCTCTCCTGCCTGGCCCGGCACCTACCCCTGGGGCACCCTCCATCTTCCTGTCTCCTGTCCCCTGTCCTCATCTGGAAAGGTCAACCCAGCCCACGCTCCCCACCAGGACAGTCCCTCAGGTGACAGGGATGCAGCCCAATGGCCTTGCCTCCTGCATGTCCGACTCTGGTCTGAGGTTGAGCTGCTCCCCTTGTGCCATCTCCGCTCCTGGGGACAGGGAAGGCTGGCCATGCCCCGAGCAGCTGGCTGAGCATGGTGACCAGCACCTGTGCCCGCTTCCTGGGGGATGTATTCTCCTGAAATTCAACTTAATTTCACCTCTTTTGTTGGCCTGTAACTGCTTAAAGCCTGTGGGCTCATCTCTCGCATGGCAGACACTCTGCTTCCTCTCCACCAGCCTGGCTTTGTCCACCTCGGGCTCAGCTTCCCCACCTGCCCTCAGGTGCCCATTTGTTGGGAAGCAGGGAGCCTGCACCTCAGGGGCCCTGCTGCAGACTAACCACTCATGGGCAGCTGCTTGGGGTCGTTAACCATCGTGTCCTCTGATGAGGACAGCCAGCGCACCATCCTTGCTGTCCCCTCGGCTGTTTTTCAAGGGCTCGCAGGGTCCAGACTCATGTTAGGTGGCTCAGAAGTTTCACTCCAGGAGGAGTAGACGGTGGGCACCGGGGTCGGGACACCCCCGACAGGCCGGCAGGAGCCACTGCTCACTGTCTGACACTCCTTGGCTAGGTGTTTCCACGTAGACATGGAGCCTGGAGGACACAGATGTGGACAGCAGCCCGGCAAGCAGGTGACCGGCAACTACGTGGAAGATGCCATCAGCCTTGCCAAGCAGAGGTGGCCTGAGGCGGCCCCCTTTCTCGTCCAGGGAGGGCATCCTGGCTCACCCAGGGGAGTGGATACTTCCTGGAGACCCCAACCCTGCAGAGTAGTGAGGGAGGGGCACGTCCCCCGGGGGCCCCAGCGTGGCCAGGCCCCTGTGAACAGCCACCCTGGCCCCAGGAGTAGGGATGGCCCAGGGCTGCTCCTGGGCTCAAGGCTGAGTTCCCAGCGCATGGTGCTTCCTCCGTGGTTTCCGTGCACTGTCTGGGGTGAGAGGAGACAGAGGAGATAAAGACATGAGTGTAATCATATCAGCTGCGTGCTGGGGTGGGAGGTGACTGCAGCGCATGCCCCGCCCCTGCTCACTCCCTGGCCACCTGTCCCCAGGAGCACAAACAGCAGTTCAGGATTAGCTCCACGCAGCACAGGTTCTGGCGGTGCTGTGGGGTGGGCTATCTTTCTGATTTTCTCTGCGGGTTTGCCTCTGACTGAGAGACAGCGCTTGGGATCCCCACAGGTCCCACAGGAGGCTCTTGGGACCCTGACTGGGACCTCCTTCCTCCCCCTGCCTGTTCCAATTGTAAACATTTCCTGGGGAATTCCCTCCCCTCTCTGCCTGGGCCACCCCTCGCCCTCAGTCCCCAGTCCCCAGCCACTCTGCCAGCTCCCACTGGAGAGGGAAAGGTAACCCACTGGCACGAGAGCACTGAGCATCACACGAAACAGGATTGAAGGGACTGGGGTCCAGCGTGTGTTCGAGGGGCAGGCAAGGCCACCTGAGCACCACCTGGAAGCTCTCTCCTGCTGAACCATACCCTCCCCCTCCCCCCAGGGTGAGATGCACTGGGGGCTAAAGAGAACCTCAGCCAGAAACGTGGCCGCTGCCCTTGCAGCCAGGGTACAGTGGCTGAAAACACAGCTGTGGCCCCGAGACCCCTGGCTGGAGCCTCGGCTGCACCCCACCCCCTGTGTGAGCTCAGGTGAGCCCATCACCTTCCAGAGGGAGGAACGGGTTCGCACGCGGCCCACGCCTGGAGGGCACTACAGTCATGATCGCTGTCATCGTTTTCCTCAGAACAGCAAAAGAGCAACTGGTTGGTCCCTGGGAGCGTGGGATACGGCCCGAGGGCGCGGAGAGGCCCCTGCCCTGTGAGCCCAGAGTGCGTCCTCGGTGTCACATCTGCAGAGTCCTGAAAAATGATGCTGGACATGGGTCCCTCCATCCTCTGCATCCGGCTCTCCGGTGTGGGCCCCAGTGAGTCCCTGTGACGGGGGAAGCAGGGGCTTGGGGTCCGAGTGGTCAGCGTGCACAGGGAGCTGCGGGACTTCTGGTTCCGGGGGTGCAGGGGACAGTGTTCCCCCTCCATCCCCTGGGATGACGCCCACGGAGCACAGAGAGGAACCATGCAGACAAAGCAAAGTGGAGGCAGGAGGGAGCCAGGAAGACCAGAAAATCTTGGCACTAGAAGGTGGTAGGCCAAGCGATTCCGAGGAGCCTGGAGAGAGGTCTGCAGGTGAGACGCCACCAGAAGGAGCCTCCCTCAGCCCCAGGACGCTGGGCCAGCACCGAGAAGGCCGGGGCCGGGGTGTTCAGAGCAGGGAGTGTGACGGGTCCTCGTGAGGGGTGGCCAGCCCCCTTCCTGTCCCTCTGCAGCACAGCACTGGGCAGAGGGTGGCCCTCGCTGGAAAGGGGGACACAGATGGCCCTGGAGACTCGGCACCACGAATACGGCAGCAGTGAACCTGGGGACAGAGTGACAGAAGACACAGGGAGTGAGCCCCCAGCCCTGGTGCTGAGCTGGCTCCCTGAGGATGGTCAGCTGGGCTCATGCTCCCATCTGCTCCTTCTCTGCAGAGCCCGTCGGGCCCGGGAGCCCACAGACACCGTGGTCCCAGCAACATGGCCAGGCTGCAGCGCAGTCACAGCAGGCTCCTGCCACACAGCGCGTCAGACCTTCGTGCTGAGTGTCAACAGTGGAGCCCCCAAGCTGAAGGGCAGGGCCACACCAGTGGGGGGCAGGCCCCCAGGGGTGCTGGAGACAAGGCAGGGAGCAGCTCGGCAAACAAACGGAAACAAAGGCAGCGGTCATCCTGGAGGGGACATCGGCTCTGCAGCCAGGAGGGGCTGTGCCACCCACAGGATGGAAGACCAGAAAATATAGGCGCTCAGAGAGCAAGGAAACACTCTGAAAATGGGAACGTGAAAGCAGCCACAAAAAGTACCTGAAAGGACTTTGCTCAGAATGACAAACACACAGACGGCAAGGTAGAGGACTGGCAGGGAGGAGGGTGGGGGTCAGTGCGAGATGCCCCACCTGGAAGAGGCGGAGCAGGAAACCGGAGGCAGGTATCACCAAAGAAGCCCCGAAAGGAGGTCTCCTGGAACCGAAGGGCCTAATTTAGGTGCAAAGTTCAGAGGAAAGTACACAGACCTGTGAACGGAAGAGACCACAATCGCATCGCTGTGGAGTTTCAGAACGCCCGTGATGGCTGAAACACTCAGAGTGGTCAGGAGAGAACAGGGGGCCTCACCTCTTCCTTAGGAAAGACCCCGGACTGGGGTGACACTGGCACTCTCCTCAGCAGCTCAGGCATCTCGCTGTGCCAAGTGGCATCCCCCGCATGGGCCAGGGCCACAATTCCACGCAGGCTTCTGTCCCTTGCTGAGCTATCCAGTGAGACTGGGGACAGACGTGGGCACTCTAACCACCCTCAGTCCCCACACCACCAGGAGAAGTGGCTCACGGAACTGAGGGGCACAGTGAGGAAAGAGGGCCATGGGACCCCCAAAACACCCAGTGCTAACCAGGGAGAGGTGACGGGGATGGTAAGAGGGGCCCCAGGATGGCTGAGCTCTGACACACCGAGAGCAGCTGGCTGGGCCCAACAGAAGGCTCTGGGATGGATGTCCCGGGAGAGAGGACCCAACCAGGACTCCCACTGTGTGCGGAACATGCCGGAACGTGGCTCTCGCTCCAGCATTTCAATCAGTGTGCCGCAGGCAGAGAGCAGAAATGCTGACGTGGGGCCAACGCGACCTGTCACCCGGAGGGCAAAGAGCAGGGAGTGCTGCTGGTCTGGTGACAGGGCTGCCCTCAAGGAACGCTGACTCACCTGCGGTCATGGGAACATGGAAACCCTGGTGACAAGGGTGCCGGGGTTTGGAGGGAAGTGATGGGAAGTGAGGGAACCGCTTTCCACAGTGAGAAATCGCCCCACGTGTGACATGAAGAGGAAGACAGTCGAGAGAGGCCACTGACTTGTGGGAGAAATAGAGGGAGACACAGGAACTCCAGCGACTGCCTTGCAGTGATTTCCTCTGAAGAGCAGGGCAACCTGGGGAGGGCGAGGGCAGGCGCTGCTGGTTCTTGTGACAGCCCAGAGGGGCAGCGTCCTTCCTGACGTGCCCACATGCCGGGCTGGTGAGCACGAAGCAGTGACAGGGAAAGGGGCAGAACGGGCGAGAGACCACGGGTGGAGAAGGGCGGGAGGCGAGGAAGGACAGAGAGCAGCACAGGATGGCCCAGCAAGGCGTACAACCAGCGACAGGTTGACTGCCGGTCTGGCGTCCGTGGGGATGAGGCATGTGCGGTGTGATGATTGGCTGACCCCGAGGCTGGACCCGCCTCCTCCTCCAGGACCAGCTCTGGGGGCCCCTCCCCCTGAAGGATGCAGGGAGCTGCCTGGCCCGCCACCTGGGGAGAAGGCTCTGGTTACCTCACGCTGGCCTCCTCCTCCTGGCATTCTCTTAGTGCCATTTTCACCGCTATTGACATATTTTGTGACGAATGTGGACTTGATCTGCGTTGCTAGGTAGGAATAGCTGCTCCGGCACAGGAGGACGCCTTAAATAAAAATATCACCGTAAAGGAAACCTAAGTTATGCTTCTAATGTATTTGAATGTCCTCGCCTGGCGGGTAAATCTTTGCCACTGTTAATAATTTCCTTGTCTGTCTAGCATCAGTACACATGTAAAATTGATCTTTTCCCTCCGCAAACGTAAGAAATATCCATTTTATTTACACTTTAGGAAATCCCAGCTCCCACTGGCCGCTGCACCTGGTGCCCTGTGTCGAAGGGCTCCAGGGTGTCTGGGGAGGACAAACCCCCTTCTCTATGAACAGGCCTTTCCTGTGGCCCCCGCTCAAACCCGGGGCTGGAGACAGCCAGGTCCCCTGTCCTGTCTCAGCTGAGGGAGTCGGCTGCGATCCAAGTGGCTCTCAGGAGCATCCCGGGAGGGTGGCAAGGAGCGGAGCTGGTGATTCTGGGGAGCGCTCTGGACACCCATCTTCATGGCTGAGAGGTTCTCACGACCCTGAGGCCTGAAGGTTTTCAGGCAGCAGCTCCCAGGGGCAGACCCTTCCTGGCGTCCGTCACCTGGCTTTTTCAGGAGCGAGCCCGCTGGTCTGCCTCAGGGAAGCCTCTGAGGCTGCATCTCCAGGGCAACCCTCTGTCCCCAGGGGTTGCTGGGAGACATGGGCCGCTGCACATGGCTGGCCTCCACCCCAAGAGTTGGCTAACGGTGCTGGCTGGAGCTCCAGACGTGAGGACAGACATCAGCCCAGGGGCCGGGCCAGGGCCCCCTGCTCCGAGGAAGGCTGTGGGAGTCCCTCCTGCAGGGACGGGCTAGAATCTGTTTCTGTTTGCCAGTTCTGTCACCATTCCACCCCGTGTGAGAGGCACATGCACACCCATGGAATGTGCTGGGTGAAGAAATCAAGGTGTGTGGTGTGCATGTGCGTGCATGTATGTGCATGTGTGAAAGGCATGTGCACACACCCATGGAATGTGCCGGGTAAAACAAGGTGTGTGGTGTACATGTGTGCGTGTGTGTGCATGTGTGAAAGGCACGCACACCTGAAATGTGCAGGGTGTGAATTAAGGCGTCTAGTGCACATGCCTATGTGCGTGTGTGTGTGTGTGTGTGTGTATAAAAGGCGGGCACACACGTGCCAAGGAACATGGATGCCCCCAGCAGCAAACAGGTTATCGAGGTCACAGCCACCCAACGTGAAGGAGGCCTGCCAGCCCGGCTTCCCCGGCTCTGGCTGCAGGAAGGGCCTGGGACTGTGTGCAGAAACCCGGGTGGCACGTCCACACGGGCCAGGTGTCCACACTCAACAGGGCACGGGCTCACGAAGGGTGTGGGTGCGCAGGCAGCTCCGGAGAGGACTCGTCGCTATGGCTCACACTCGCTTTCAACGTTACCAGCCCTGTCCCGAGGCTCTCACTGCCGTGCACCTGCCTGACAGGGGCTGGTAAAATCACCGTCAGGTGGGAAGCAGAGTGACAGGCGAAAATTGGAATCGCAGCTGCTTTCTTTGGAAGCAACGTGGCGGCTCCTCTGCCTGAATCCCACACAGGCCTTGCCAGACACCTCCTCCTGGAAGCCTGCTTGGCGCCGAAGCACAGAGGTGGTTCTGAGTGGAAAGGGCCAGCACTTCTGCATCACGGGCTGTGCAGCGTGCCTCTTGCTAACGATATCGTTTCCACACCACAGGCGAAGGAATCGAAGCTGTGGGGTCGCGAGGCTGCCTGAGGTGGGCTGGAATGGAGGCAGCACCTCAGGGGGGACTGGCTCACAGCCCGCTCGGAGCACCTGCCATGACAGATCAGCTGAACAGAGGTTCTGGGGCAGGAAGGGCATGGACACGAACCTGCCACCCCGCCAAGTGAGCTGGATTCGGGGCTCAGGCCGGCCCCAGGATGGGGCTGGAGCCCGGCTACGGAATCCCGTGTCCTGTGCAGCTCGTCCAGGGTGGCGGTCCCCTCTGCTGTCATCAGGGAGGCAGTGGGGACTTGTTTCCTTTGCTCTCGTGACAGGCAGAGAATTGTTTGGCTTATGAATATCAGCTCGGGGGTGACAGGTGACAGACGTCTCGTTATTGACCTTGCTCAGAAAGGGCACCGAAATAGAAAGTTCAATAAGATCTATTTTAACTGGCAGTTAAAATTCAATAACGCTGCCTCTCGCCAGACACCTGTATGTAATCAAGCTGAATAAACCCCTCGGTTTTCCTGCCGACCGGCGGGCAAGCTGTGCACGCAGCCGCGGGCCGGCGGGGCGGGCCTGGGGTGCTGAGCTCCAGGGAACGGCCCTGGGAAGTAAAAGACACCTCTTCGACGCCAGGCTGTTTGGACAAAGCTGAGAGGTGCAGCAGAGGTGGGAAATTAGAGCCTGCCACGTCCGCCCTTGTCCCCGAGGCGGGGCCACGAGAGTCCCATCAGGGACGGCCACAGGCCCGTGGGAGGAGAAAAGTGCAACAGAAAATCAGAAACAGTGTCACAGGGGAGAGAGAAGGCCTCGTCGAGGCAGAGGCAACATTCGGGTCGCCACAAAGGCCGCGACAATTGACTTTTCTCATAAGAAATCAAAAGGCGCCCGCAAACAGGGCTTGTTCAGGAGGCGCCCGAGGCTGGAAGGCGGTGCCCCGGCGCGTCAGGGGCGGAGCTCTGGGGCGTGGGCTTCCCTCCCGGTCCTGGCCCCGCCTTCTCGGCGGGCGCAGCCACTCAGAGCCCAGAGTCTGGGCACGTGACTGCCGACACAGTTCCGAGGAGCGCCTCGTGTCCACGGGTCTGGACGGCGGCGTCCCGAGCTGCACGCGCCCTGCTCCTGGCTCGCGCGCAGTCCGGTGACTTGGCTGCTGTGCACGTGGAGGGGACCGGCCTCCGAAACCGCTTCTTCGGGACCCAGGTGGGCGGCACACCTGGCCGTGCGGCTCCAGGGCCGGCTGGTGGCAGGCGCGGGGCGGTGTCAGCAGAGGCTCGCGGTCCCGGGGCTGGGCGAGCTGCCCTCCGAACAGAGCAATCGAAAGGTCGGTGTATTGATCACCTTTCTGGTCCCGTCTTCCTGCGCGCGGACCCCGGCAGTGGGGGGTCTGCTCTTGGGTTTCAGGCAGTTTGACATTTGGCTTTCACTTTTGTCATTGGTGAACCGTTGGCTCATCCACCCGCGCGGCGAGAGTCCCGGTCAGGTGGCGGCCGCGGTCCCGTGTGCGGGACTCAGTCTCATGTCACGCAGCGGGCCCGCACCCCCTGTGCCCCTTGGGGGTCCCCAGCAAGCCTTCACGGCTGGGACAGCTGACGCCGGGGCACCGGCATGGGGTGCCACGAAGTCTGAGGGGAGTTCAGGAGCTCGAGCAGCGAGCCCCACCCCGGGCCCGCGCGTGCCTCACTCAGGCCTCCACTCCGCTCGCTCTGCAGGTTCGCACTGGGCGTCCGCTGAGCTCCGGGTCCAGGGCACACGTGCGGCCAGGACCCCGGGTCAGAGTAACAGAGAGCAGTCACGTGGGGTGGGGGAGCCACGGGGGTGCCACGTGAGAAAACGTGCAGCGAGGCTCCCCAGCGGGGTATGTGTCCGGGAGAGGATGGCTCTGTGGCCACCCAGCTAGGGGCCAGCAGGGGCCACTTAGAACTTTCCACCGTGACCTTTATTCGGCTTGTTAGGAGTGAAGCCTGGAAGGACAGGGACATTGGGTGACAGTTCACACACTCTATCTTGGGGACACTGCCACTTGGGGGAAATGGAACTTCCCATGTACCTGTCCCCTCAGTGGCTTTGAACCCAAGCAGGAGGTTCCCGGGGCCTTCTCTGGGTCCTTTGCCAGTGGCCCTTCGGCGGTGGCTGCAGCCTCCTGGGTGTCATCATCCCTGCGGAGTGTAGACCTCAGGTGACTAGGCCTGTGATGCTGGAACGGAAACCTGTCCACCCTCAGAACAAACCCCTAATGGCACAGTAACCCCGCACTCGGCGTTCGATTCATTTTAGTGTTTTGGGTAATTGTTTTTGAAATTTTATTTAGATAAAGGGGGCAGAGACTACCTGGTAACAGAATGCAATTGACAGCAAGTGCTGATTATGTGATTAGGGCGCTTTAATGTGGGTGTTTTCTCTGCGGTTGGTAGAGCTAAACACATAATTAGTGGATTTTTGAGAAGATATTATCCATGGAGCCTTCTGTCTGCTGAAATGTAGGAGAGACTCTCATGGAACGAGGTTGAATTTCCCTTTGATATGGAGGTGCGTGAGGATGAGAGCAGCCTGCTGAGGGGGGGGCTGGGCACCTGGGGGTGCTGAAGCTGATGCCAGGCAGGTGCTTATAAAGAGCAAATTAGCCCTGGCTGGTGTGGCTCAGAGGATCGAGCACCGGCCTGCAAACCAAAGAGTCACCGGTTCGATTCCCAGTCAGGGCGCATGCCTGGGTTTCGGGCCAGGTCCCCAGTAGGGGGCACGCAAGAGGCAACCACACATTGATGTTTCTCTCTTCCTCCCTCCCTTCCCCTCTCTCTAAAAATAAATAAATAAAATCTTTTTTTTAAAAAAAGAGCAAATGCACTTTCCAGCTCCCCAGTACAAAGTGGGTGGCGTGAAGACGCCACGTCATGGGGGGCTGGCAGTGCGGGCATCCAGGGAGCAATGTCATGGGGCAAGCAGAGGCTGGGGGGCAGAATACCTGGAAGTCGCACACACTCACACGCATGCACACACACAGTATTTAGGGATCTCATCAATAAGCAGAGACACTAGGCAAGGCCCTTCCTTGTGTCCCATCTCCCTGGGTGCCATCCCCACTACTCAGGCTGCCCAGGGATCCCAGCCCACACAGGCAGGACTCCTGGCCTCTGGGCATCACTCCCCTCCCCCAGGACCCCAGCACATCACGTTCACAGCACCTAAACCCTGCTGCCTCTGTGCCTTCAAGGGGAGCAGGCGCCCGGCCAGACTCGGAGGCAGGCAGGGGCAGCACCATCATCCGAGCCCCCGCCAGCACACCCGGGGCAGCCTGCACAGTGGTGGAGGGCCTCCAGGCCACTCGGCCCGACCCAGGGCTCCGCCCACACAGGGGGTCACCCTGCCCTCTGCATGGGCAGGGGGAGGGTCCACAAACTGAAGGAATGAGTGGGCATTCCAGGGTCTGTTGAACAAATGAATGACTAACAAGTGGGAGAGTGGCTGGGGGTCACGCTCACAGCTGCCTCTGCCCGTCTCGCACCAGCGCCGGCTCAGCCTGTCCTCCGGGCTGTTTCTGGCCGAGGGGACGGGACGGAGCCTCTTCCCCGCGTCCCGGCCCACCAAGCAGCCACGGGCTCTGACACTTCTTGATGAGTCTGGACGGGGGTCAGCCATGTGCCGTGGACATCAAGGTCAGTGTTTTTAGATGCGATTCTTTACTTCTTGAAAGCCCTCCGAAGAGATTTTAGTGATGGACACGTATCTGATAAACATGCATGAACTCAAGAGCAGCGAATATAAACTTCCCTAAAACCCTGTGTTGTGTCTCTCATTCTCCGGAAGCCCACACGTGCTTGAGGGAGCATGCGGGCCCTGGCACCGGTGAGCTGGACCCCAGCTGCAGCCAATGACCTGCTCCAGCACACAGTGTGTCCCCGGCCGCAGGGTGACCTTGGCCCCAAGCCCTCAGAGCCGGAGAAGAAGGCCACATGGGGACCAACAGGAGCCGATGCTCAGTTTACCGAAGCCCCGAGCTGGCACTGCGTCCTCCAGTCGGAGCCCAAGGCCCCTGGCGCTTGGTTTGCAGCTTAGAGACTGCCCCGGGGTGGGGGCCGCAGGCCTGGGGCCCATCGATGCAGACAAAGCCACTGCCCCCTGGAGTCTCCGCCCTGCACATGGACCGTGCCCAGGAGCTTCTGCCCTGGGGGACACAGGCTGGGCGCCAGATGCCTGGGCGGGCACACCGGGGAGTGATGAGCACCCAGAGGGAGCTGCGGGTCACCACTCGGGCCCCACTGGGACCCGGAGCCTTTTCTCTGAGAGCAGAGCCCTGAGAGGATTGCCACCAATGGAGTGCAGGCCCGACCAAGAAAACAGAGCTCGTGCCAATGTCCCAAGGCAGACGGGTGCATGTGTCCCACTTGTGAGCGAGATGAGCGTGGTTGGGGACGGCTGGGCATCTCTTGTAGGTGGGGAGGGAGGGGGCTGTGCAGGTCCAGGCCAGGGTGGGGCGCCCAAAGGCAGCGGGGAGCCACTGAAGGGTTTACCCCCAGACCAGGCTTGTCTGGAAGAAGCTCCCGGCCTCCCCTCTGGGCCCTCCTCCCCCCGGAGCTCCACCAGCCCCCCGGTGGCCAGGCAGAAACCCAGGCCTCTCTCAGAGATGCCCACCGTCCTGCCTCTCCCCCCGGCGATCACATGACTTAGTCTGGGACCCACCTGCTCGGCGCGGATGCCGGAGCTGTCTGCTCACACCCTCAAGGAGGTCCGGGAGAGCAGGAGGCCTTTCCACAGCCAAAAGAGGGGTCACAGAACCGCACATGGCTCCTGGCCTTTGCCCGTTGTCCTGTCCCACCTGAGTGCAAAATGCAAACAGAAAAACCTTCATTTCTAAGGAGATTAGGAAAAATTCATTCTTTTTGAGAAAAAGTATAAATAAGTTTCTTGCAAATTCAAGTCTGTTGAAGACAGAAGCCAAGGACAGGGACTGGAGAATGGGCACCAGGAGTTGTCAGCAATGCAGGTCAGTCTGAGTGTGCAAGGAAGGACAGGGTCCCTCGTAGGGCTGGTTTCATGGGTGTTCTCCTGACTCTGTCCTTTCCTCTCTCTGAACACACACGTGCACACACACAGATACAAAGTTACCTCCACCAGACACTGGGGAATAAGACCAGGAAGTGCAGGGCGTGCGATGCCCGTCCTCCTCAGAGGCATCGGCACCTCGTATTGAAAAGCAGTCCCCAGCAGTGACACATCTCGGTACACGTGTCAGAAAGCGCATGTGCAGTGTCGGCCGGCACCGGCGGAACAGAAAACACAGCCAGCCCTGGCTTCAGAACCACAGAAGGGCATCGCGGTAACACCCAGGACCGGGTGTCCTCGGTAAGGGAGGCGGGTGTGGCCATTCACGTGGAGTCACAGAAAACGAAGTTCCGCGGCACATTCAGAACAGTCCACGCTGAGAGCCGAGCGTCCTCTCTAACCAAACCTCCTCCGCGGCAACAGCAGCATGACCGATGGAACCTGGCCCTGCGAGAAGTCACGGGCGAGCGTCCTGAAGGTGCTCGCTCAGCGTCTTTGTTCTTTTTTGCCACAACAGGGTGTCTGCGTTTTTACATGCGCCTCTCTCTTATTTTTCCGTTGATTTGTTCTGCTCACTAGAAAAGTCTTCTTGTCACGGTCCCCAAGGTGACAAAAACTGTTCCCCACGTGGAGCTCCGGACCTTCGGTGGTCTTTCTATTTCTCTGCACGGACCCTTGTGCAGTGGAGGCTCCGGGCCTTTCGCCAAGGGTCTCGGATGACACAGAGGACTCTGTCTTCTGGTGGGCAAAGCCCCCGTGACCGATCGTGCCAGCGCACGTCTAGGTTGCTGTGGACGTTCCTGTCGCTGTTCTCTGGTTTAGGGTTTTGCTGGCTGGTGAGGCGAGCAGGTTCTGCAAGCCCCCTCCCTCCAGCCCCCCCCCCCAGCCCAGCCCAGCACAGTCAGTGCCTCTTCACCTGCCCCCCAGATGCCTTTGGTAGAAACTCGTGCAAATGGTGTTGGTAACGATTTTCAGTTCATTTGTTTTTCTCTGTGTTCTGTGTGGTGGCCAATTTCATGTGGCAACTGGACTAGCCATGGGGGCCCAGGTGGTCAGCGAGACTGCACTGAGGGGTGGCCATGAGGTGGCCAAGCCGTGTGTGCCTGTGAACCAGGAGATTGGGGCAAGGCCGGGGGTGGGGGGAGGCAGATGCCTGTGGGCGCGGGCACCCCTTCCAATCCCCCCAGGGCCTGAGGAGAAGGCAGGCCACCCTCTGCCTGGCGGCCTCTGAGCGGGGATGTGGGTCTCTCCCCACCTCAAGTTTCAGCTCCGTGCTTTTCCACATCTTCACAGCTGACCCCGTCTCTGCGGGGGCCAGCGGGGGAGGGCCAGTTTGAGCAAGCCAGGTGCCCGAGCCCAGTGTGGGCCGCTCTCTGCGGGCCAGTGTGGCTGACCGTCCCAGGAGGACTGGACACAGACAACGGGCACACCGCAGCCGGCGTCCCCACCAGTGACCTCAGGCACGTGGACAACAGCAAGACACACGAGCACACCAGGAGGCCATGAGTCTGCATCACTGCATTTTGCGTTCTTGTACTAAGGCCACATACACACGTGTGACAGGACACACATTTCACGTAAGCCCTGTCACTCTTAGCTGTCCCATTAGGGGCCTCAGTGACATTCACACTGCCATGCAGACTCACATTGCCATCCTCTCCAGGACTTTCCGCCTTCCCAACAGACACTCTGTCCCCACTGCCCACTCAGCCCCTCCCCCAGCCCCGGCCCCCACCATCTGCTTTGTCTGTGTGGATGTGGCTCCTGCAGGGAGCTGCAGGGGTGGGACCACACGGAGCCCGTCCTTCACGGCCAGCTCATGTCACTGGGCGTGGCGTCCTTGGGTCCTTCACGCTGTAGCAGGCGTCAGAGTTTTCTTCCTTTGGAGACTGAAGGACGTCCCGTTGTGTGGATGGACCAGACTGTGTGGCTGCTTCGTTCACCGAGGGGCACCCAGGTGGCTTCCCTGTTTTCAGCCACTGTGAACATGGGGGCAAGAGCCTTTCTGTGTCCCTGCTTTGGGAGCTTCTGGCTTTCGCTTCCTTGGGGTCTGTGCCCAGGAGCGGGCGTGCCAGGTCACGCGGTCATTCTCAGCAACTTCCTGAGGCGCCACCCCACACCACCCAGCAGTGGGTGGAGGCTCTACTTTCCCTGGGTCCCCGTTAGCAGCCTCCACGTCACAGTCCCCATAGGTGTGAAGCAGTAGCTCCCGGGGAGGTGACAGTGTTCCACCTCTTCCTGGGGCCTCTGAGCCCCCATGTTAGAGAAAGGTCTCTTCAAGCCCTTCGGTCATTTTTGACTTGGGGGTCTTTGGTTTGTGCCGGTGAGTTATAAGAGCCTCGTAGGTGTCCCACTACCTGTATTCTCAGTACAGCTTGTCACTCGGCCCCTAATGTGCTTTCTGCTTCATTGCCATGCCTGTGCCCGGCAAGGGGCTCCTGGGGCCCCGGGCAGCATCGCGGTCGGCTGTCCCGTGTCCGTGCGAGCCAGCGCCAGCTCGTCACGGGACTCCTGTTGGGGTGAAAGAACATGTTTACGCCAGGGCTTGGAAAAATCTAAAGCGCTTTCCTCATCTAAGGAAATCCCATCGCCATTATTTATGGCGGCTTTTATGGCTCAGCACCTGAGCCCGGGGGACTCACTTGCATTAACGTGCCTTTCTGTCAAGAGGACGGAGCAGGCTGGAGTGAGGGGGTGCAGAGCGGGAGTCCCCCCCGAGCTGGTGACCTCCGGGTCCCGGGAAGGCTGACAAAGGGAGAGACAGCACGGGCTTCTAAGTGGTCCCCGGCACGCTAAAGCCTCAGAGATCGCTGAGCCGACAACACTGTTCTGACAAGTAAAGGGCAGCTCTCGGCACGGCCCGTCTACACGGTGACAGGCGCAGGGTGCCCCCTCAGAGCCCGGGGGACGTGGCTGTGGCCACAGGGCCCCTCTGAGTGCGGCTCTGTTCCTCGCACTCCCTGTCTCTGTCCTTGCTCGGGAGGGAGAGAGCACGCGGGGGTCCGGCCAAAGTCCAGGCTCTGGCCACCATCAGGCATGCAGGAGCCACCCTGCCACCTGCTGCGGAGGAGCCAGCGGGACCCCACTCCGCTCGCCCTCCACCCCTTCACGCCCTTCACCTGGAATTGTCCCCTCCCTCCTTCCTTCCTTCCTTGGCCTCTCAGAGCAGTTCTGGACCCATCGTTTCCAGTGCCCCGGGGAGGCCCACGGGACCCCTGCCCAGGGACCTGCCCCTCTCCTGACCTGCCAGGCTCCTGCTGAGAACCCACCAATCGCTTTATGGGGCGACGTTAGAAGTCACAAGCAACTTCTCTTCCCCTTTCAAAGTCCTCCCTGTGGTCGACCCCGACGTGTGACAGCGAAGGTCCCTTGGTGGCCAATCTCCCTGGGGTTCTCCAGGCCCCAGAGATCGGAATGCTTGTTTTCCTGCTCAGATCTGGGAGGTTCCTCTCACTGACTCTTCCAATGAGACTGCCCCTTTTCTCTCCCCCCGGCCCCTCCGGGCACCCCCGAAGCCTTGGAGGCTTTCTTCATGCCTTTCCCCTCCTTCCTCTCCTGTTTCTCCAGCTGACACTCCCAGCGATCTCCACTCGAACCCGCCGACTCTTCCTGTCTAATCAAGGCCCTTGTGGACGCTCTCGGCTGGTTCTCCAGCTCAGCCACGGTGGGCTTACGCTTTGGGGTTCATTTGGATCTTTCTTCAGGGTTTCTGTCTCTTTGCTGAGCCTCTCGTGCATCATTTTCTGGTTTCCTTTAGTTGTCCGTGTTCTCTGGATGATGGTTGTTTCACGTTCTCTGCCAGGCAACGCGCAGACCTCCGCCTCTTGAGGTCAGCCTCTGGCACGTCATCCTCGTTCCTCGAGGCCGTCACGATTCCCTGATGTCTGACGTCCCTCGAAGGCTTGCGTTCCTGCTGCCGCACCTGGAGAAGCAGCCCTCCCTCCACCCTCTCCTCACCGGCGCAGGGAGGGAGGCGCTGCAGCAGCCTCAGGGGTCCCCAGGGTCCCCAACATCGCTGTGGGTGCCTGTCCCCTGCTGTCCCTGTTCAGGTCGAGGCTCTGATTGCTGTCCTTCCCTGGGTCTAGCAAAACCAGGCTCAGCGCTCAGAGCCTTTTCTTTACTTTCCCCAGGGAGGGGCCCTGGCATGCCCCTGCCTATGCCCCTTCTCCGCATCCTGCGCAGTGAGCTGGGCGCTGGTAGCTGCAGGCTGTGTGAGGAGGCTCAGGCCATGGGGTGGGGGTGCGTCTACAGGGCGGGGGTCCCCACTGGTTAGCAGGACCCATGGCTGGCAGTGGAGGCCTGGGCATGGCCCGTCGTGAGCCCCGCCCCTTCCCTCCATTGTCTGTCCCCGGGTTTCCAGTGGGCCTCCTGGGCAGCATCCCGCGAGGATGCGGAAGCGGGGTGCTCACGTTACTCCCACCTTGTAGGACCGACCCCGGGTTAATTGCCTCTAGACTTTAGGGAGAAGCCGGGACACCCCCCACCGTGGCCCTTCACAGCTGGCGGTGCCTCACCCGGCACAGAAACCCTGCTCACCACTGGTGACCACGTGGGAGAGGGCACGAGGGCGAGAGGTGGACAGAGAGTGAGTCATGGCTTACTGCCGGATCACTCCTCACTCTGCGAGTGCCAGAGGTGACTCAGAGGGGACAGGGGTGGCGGCAGCCATTTTGCCGGTCACAGCCAGGCCTTGTGGGGGCAGCCTGGCCCCATGTCCCAGTTGTGGCTGGAGCAGCGTCCTAGAGGGGTCCCCGTCCACCGCAGGACCAGCACCGGTCCCCGAGGACAGCAGTGACACACGCTTTTCCTCACTTGATTGTTTTGTGCTCCCAGTCTGGTCTGTGATGTGGGTGCCCCTATGAGGGGGGACAGGGACGGCCAGGGGCCAGGCAGATGAAAATACCTGGGACAGACGGAGATGCAGAGCGAGACTCATGCGGGACCCCAGGTGGAGAAGGAGAAAGACCCTTCCAGAAACCCAGTGATGTTATCTCTGCTATTTATCCCACATCCCAGGCCTGGAAACAAAAAAGAGCCGCAATCCCTGTACCGCTAATGACCAAAATGACACACCGAGGCACACTGGGGCTGCTGATCAGAAGACGTTCCTTTTCAGAAGCCCCTGCGCGGGGAGAAGGCTGGGCATCTTCCCAGGTGTCGGGTCACCGAGGGGTATGCCCGACGCCCTGGCCGCCTGTGGAAGCCGCTCCGCTGCCTGAGGTCTTTCTGTTTCCGCCCACGGACACTCCCAGGCCGGCCACCGTGTGGCATCTCTTCCCAGACCCAGGAACTGCCGCCCGGTAGCACAGGAGATGCCACGGAAATGGACTGGGTCCCCCTCTCCGGGACGCTGCCAGGGGTGGCATCTGCCATCGGTGTCCACGCTGTCCTCAGTGCCCCAGAAAGTCAGCTGGAGTGACAGGCATGTCACCGGGCCCGTCTGCAGACACAATTACATAGAGAATGTGTTTAATGCTCCAGTGGGCAGCGGGTATAACAGTTTAATTTTTCACTGAAATCTGAATTTGCTCCCAGACTGTATATTTTTCTATCACGTTAGATAATCAATCCGAGCAGAAAGCCAATTTTCACTCAATCAACACTCTTCTGGAGAACGTTACACCAGTGGACAGCCCCCACCCCTGGCTGGTGGAGGCGGGGGGACAGGCAGCTGCAGCAGGGTCTGCAGGGACAGGCAGGGAGCAGTCCCCAGGCGGACCCGAAGCTTCTCTGGGACTGGCCACGTGGATGGAGGACTTGGTGGGACCTGCCTGTTCCTGGGGGACCTCTCCGTCCACCTTCAGGAAGGTGTCTGGGTTCTGGCTTTGCCTACAGACCCGGGTCCCCCGGGCTCGGGCACTGCAAGTCCAGGCAGCCCCGGCGTCTGCGCCAGGTTTTGGCCACGCCACACGGGGGCTCTCAGTGGCGACGACGTGTTCTCACAGGCTCAGGTCTGTGTTTGCGTGTCCTCGGGGCTGGCTGATGCACATGCACTCAGGGACAGAGGCAGGGCCGCAGGACCCACCCATCCTGTGCTGTCCCTGGGCCGGGCAGCGTCAGCAAGGGGCGAGGGCAGCTCAAACCCAGGGCTGACAGAGCCACTTGGGCTGCGGGAAGAGGCTGGAGAAAAGCTCCAGTGGCCTTCGGGTTGCCACGTCCCCCAGCTCCCTTCTGGTGCTTTGACCTCAGAGGCTGCGCTGCCCAGGGTGCTGCCCTGGGATGGACCGCCCCTCTCAAGGGAGTCAGTTCCTGGGGATTGCGACCCCCTGTCCTGAGAGCACCCTTTCCACATGCCCCCTAACTGACTGGAACCACCGCCCAGCCCCTGGTGCCCAAACATCCAAGGCAGGTGTGGGACCACCTGGCAGGAAAGGGCAGTGACACCTGGGGAGTCTGGACACAGCCAAGCCCCCAGGTCAGGCAGAGGTCCCTGCCCTGTGAGAGCATCCCGGCCAGCACAAAGTGACTTTGGGGACAGCATGCAGCCCAGGGGCCCTCCTCGAGCCACAGGGAGCCCGGTGCAGCGCGGACCTGCCCGGTCTGGCCTCTGGGAGGAGGGGATGGAGAGAGCAGGGTCCTTGCAGGCCTGCTCTGGTGCGTGACTGGGGACTGGTCCACCGTCGGCCCAGACAGGCTCCAGAAGGAAGCGTGGCCCCTCGACTGCCCTGGATTTTGATTGACGTTGCCAGGTGAGCAGACAGATGGGTTCATTTCCCTTCATGCTTCAAAGCCCCCGCCGCCAGACCTTCGCCTCGGCTGAGCGGCCCCCTGCACCTGGGCCCGGCTCCTGAAGGGGCTTCTCTGGCTCAGATGCCGTGAGCCGGAGCCAGGGCTGGTGGGGGGTGGGGTGGGGGGGCCTGTGGTGCGCACAGGGCTGAAGCCACAGTGGATCTGAAAGACAGGGACGGGTGTCCAGAGGCCAAGCTCCAGGCTGCCCCATCACAAAGGCCCATGGGGTCGGTCACCCAGTCCTCACACCTCAGTCACAGGTGCAGAGTGACCACGGCCCCCCCCACTCCACATTGCCTTGCCCACTCGCTGCCTGTCCGTTCGTCACCCGGCCTCCACGTCCACAGACCAGCTGCTCGGGCCCTGCCTTGTCCCCAGGCCTCCGTCTGCAACATCCCCTCCAATGTCCCCTCCGGACCCCGCCCACAGGACACTTGCGCCGTGAGGGCCCTGGAGGGCGATGAGACACGGGGTTAGGGGCCATCCGTGTTCACGGGCCACCCGGAGCCTGGGTGCAGGCCTGTGAGATGGGAGGGACCGATCCCCCTGTCCCTCCGCACAAATGCCCGGAGCACAGAGGGTGACAGTCCCGCAAAGAAGGAACACGAAGCCGAATCACCGTGCTTGGTCAGGACACAGCCGCTGAGCCGGTGGGCAGGGCGCTTCTCCCCCGCAGCCTTGGACCCCGAGCCCTCACGGCTCCCTCCTCCGGCAGGGAACCTGGGATCCAGAACCTGGGGTCAGCCACCACACTGCCCGGCCCAGGCCCTGGGGGTCACCAGCAACTATCACTTCCCAGGGCCTGGACAGGCTGACCACAGGGCACGGGCCTCCCAGGCAGGCACAGGGGCATGGCTGTACCAAAGGGGCAAGTGGGGTGGCCCCGTCCCTCCTAGCTCTACAGCCAGAAGCACCAGCTGGCACTCCCCAGAGTTTGCTTCCAGAGACTCAGTGCAGGTTGCTCAGGAACCACCGTCCTCTGGGAGCAGCCTCTGGAGCCATCGAGGGGGACACCTGAGGCCACTATGAGGCAGAGGACAGCAACACCCACGCCAGCCCCATGGGGACGGACATGGAAGTGGGCGCCTCGCCCCCCGAACGGGAACTTTAAAGCTGCAGGTCACAAAGGAACCCCGGCCACGTGCGCGAAGTTTCCGTGGCATCGGAACAGAGGCCACCATAAATGAAGTGGGAAGACAAGTTCCACGCAGGAGGAAATATCGCGGCATATAAAACAGAAATCAGATTAACACTCAGAATAAATAAAGAGCTGCTGTAAATCAATAGGGAAGCGACAAGTGACAGGACAGGTTTCCAGGTGATTTAGAGTGGAAGAAGCCGCTGCAGGGCCTCCCAGGAACCAGGTAGTCCACACACAGTGGGGCCATGACGGGCAGCTACACCCGGGGGCAGTGTTCAGGAGACGCCTGGTGTAACGGAGATTGGCAGAGCTGTTTAGGAAGCTATTGCACTGACATTCCCAGGGAAGGAGCAGCACCCACCAGGAGGAGCAGCACTGTCTTGCTCTCGGGTAACGAGGGGCAGCCACAGGAACTGTTTGGACTGGTCAATCTTTGTCCCAAAGTCACCCTCTCCTGGGGCTTTTTGACAACCTTAAGTGGCTCCTCACTGCCCTCCCTTTTCTGGCCCCCCACCCCACACCCTGATCCCCCAGAGCCAAACCCAAGATCTGCAGCAGAATGAGTGGGAGGGGGGCGCAACGCCTGAGGTTCCCTGGGAAAGTCCCTTGCGTGAGTGTTCCAAGAAAGGACACATTCGTCAAGCCAGCAGGAACAGGGTGGGGAAGTGGCTGGGCAAGGATCCCAGCGTTGAAAGGGTGGGTCCCAGTGGTGAGTCCGTAGGCTGGGAGAGAGCAAGATGCACTTTGGGTGTTAGAAGCACGGAGGAGGGTGCGGTAAGAGCAAAGGGTGCAGGAGGCCCCCGAAGGAGCCCTGGGAGGACAGCCCTGCGGTCACAGGCTGTCGCTTGGCTCTGGGCCCGCAGATCTGCATATTCATCAGCGGCCCTGGCACAGGCCTGAGTTTCCACTGTCAGAAGCAGCTGAAAACCTAATAATACAGAACAGAATGCAGCGCTGCCACCTGGCCTGAGCCCACCGGGAGCTGGGGCCGGCGAGGAGGGAGGGCCGCTGGAGCCGGAGTTGCCTCCTGGGGGCTGAGATGGCAGGAGCACAGACGGGTGGGGCAGGACGGGACACAGCTGGAGGAGGGGAAGGACCTGGTGTCGGGGAGCTGGGGACGCAAGGGGGCAGCTGGGGAGGCATCTAGAAGGTGGGAGGGGGCAGGCTCGGCGCCTCCCTGGGCTGCGGCTCCCCTGGGTGTGGCACTCGAGGCCGACAGCAGCTGCCTGCACCACGCGTGCGGTTGAGGGTTGTTACTCGGAGCATCTACGCTCCCACAGGTGGATCGGGTCTTTCCTGATAGATGGTCAGAGCGCCCGAGTTTCCTGCGCACCCCTCCCTCACTTCCTCTTCAAAGCACCAAGGAATTGTAAATAAACACCCACACGCACGGGACCCCTGCCATTGGAAGGGAGCCTCCGTGCATCTTCTTGCAGATATAGATTTTCTCGCTCCTTTGCAGGATGAATAATGTCCCCTAAGTGTATCGGCTTTGTAAATCCAGATTTTCATACATCATGTTCTCCAAGAGCGGGGCCTGAAGATGAGTAGCGTCCCCAGTCCTCTGCAGATAAGGTTCTCGGAAGGAATCCATCTTTTGAAGAAGCAGACAATTTATAGCAATGCAGACGCCAACTCCTCCTGTCCTGCTGGGGCCCAGGCACGGCTCAGACAGAGGTCTCCCTGAGACCACGGCGCACCTCGGTGGGACCCGAGCCCGCTGACGGCCACCAGCTGCTTTATTTTTAAGTCCGGCTCTTGTCTCTCCCTCCCTGAGGCCACGAGTCCCTCCAAGCTCATGTCCTGAGCCCTCAGGCCTGGCGCTTCATCAAACATACACAGGCCCTGAAGTGTCCAAGCAATCCCAAGTGCTGGGGCCCAACCTGGGCCCTTGTCCCCACACCCAGAGCTTCGGCCCGCTCGGGTGGCAGGCGAGAGGGTGGCGAGGGTCCTGGGGAAGACCCCAGCAACCCGGGGCTGGATCCCGACTCATCCGACCCTTCTTGAAGGTCCCGCATCGAAGCCCTGGTGTTCTGGTCGCTACCAACCTGGAGACGGTGGCCAGGCATCAGTGAGGCTTTCTGAAAGGAAGGGCTTGAGGAGCACACAGGTGGCAGCCGGAAAAGGGCCAGGTCCTGGGACGTGACACCTGAACACCAGCCACAATGCTCAGTGGAGAAGCCACCTGCCATGGGAGTGGGTGAGGGGCAGTTCTAGGGTGGGGTGAGCTGCAAGGCAGAGACGTTCACCACTTTGGTCGAGGGAGCCACCCGGAAGTCTCACACCTGAGCAAGAGGCAGGGCATCTGGTGGGCACTGTGGAAGGTGATCCTAAGCTCCGACCGATGGGGATCCACAAGGGCAGAGCCTCATCCTGGAGGGACAGCCATGGTGGTTTTCCAAAGGGGATTCTTGGGTCCCCCGGAACCGAGGGAGGTCCCTCAACATGGACTGCCTTCGTCACAGCTCTGAAGCCGATGACGTTCACGGCCCCAGGGTCCACACAGGAGCCCCTCAGACGCTGGAAGTTTGCATTGGAAGAAGTCTCTTCACCAGAGAAACCCATGGCCCACCCCTTCCCCGTGACAGATGGGGCCCCTGGAAAGGGAGCCACGTCCCCACCACCGGCCGCGTGGTAATTAACAGCCAGCCGAACGGGCCCAGTTGCCGTCACTGGTTCTAAAACGGATAAACAGCCGTCACCGCCAGAAAGGGCTGCGCACATTCATCACCATTACGGGGAACGGCACAGCCTGTGCTTCCTGATCAATCTCACCGGGGCTCCGGCCCGCCGGCCCCCCGAGTAGACTGCTGGCCCCGAGCAGTGATGAATGGCCGCTGCTCAGGCCCCGATCTGGACAGGATTTCGGGGGCAAGGAAGGCTGCCCACAGCTGCCACCCCACGCCCATCATTTGAATGTGAGAAGAGGCTGAGGAGCGGCTCCCAGGTGGGCAGGCAGACAACGAGCATGAGGCCCTCACTCCCGAGTCCTGCCGTTGATGGGTGGGGGCCACACGGACACACATAGAGGAGAGCATGGCGCTCCGGGGCCTCCCTGCTCACCGTCCAGGCCCCAGCCCTCCTCACCGGCACCTGCCTCAACCTGGCCCAGGGGGGGCAGGCTGGAGGGTGCTCAGCACGGGGTAGTGCTGCCCGAGGCTGACCCCCAGCACCCCACCCACCTGTCAATCCCACACACGAGCATGCCCCGCCCTCTCCCACAGAGTGCGTCCTTGCACGTCCTCAGTGGGATGTCTGTGTAGAGGGACACGGGGCACAGACTTGTGGCCAGCAGAGAACATGCATCGAAATGAACGGGCAGCATCCACGTCCCAGACAGGCCAGGCCCCTCACACCCCGAGTCTTTCTCTGGAGGCTAAGTGCCAGTGGCCCGCCCGCCAGGTCTGCCCACAGAAGGATGCTCGGCAGAGGGGACCTCCATCAGGTGAGCTTTGCTCAGCCGTCCCCAGGTCTGAGGCCACCCTGCTCTGCCCCACAGGGCCAAATACTGGGACAGCCACACAGCAGAGCCGGCTTCTCACCGCTCTGTTTGCAGCACGCAGTTCTCTGCCCCCTGAAGTGTGCCCCCAACGTCTGGGTGGAGGGACTGCTGGAAGTTTCTATGGGAATGTCTCGAGAATACACGGGGACCGCGCCTTTGTGAAGGGTGTTGACAGGGCCCCCTGCAAAGCACTGCAGAGTGAGGACGGGCTGCGCCCGCCCTGCCCACCCCCTTGCCATCCCCATCCCCATGACTGTCATCTTGGCTTCTTCGGTGATGGCGGCTTGTCTGAGGGGCCCCTTCACCGTTGCCTCCCTCGTTCCACAGACAAGCCCAGGCCAGCCCCGGGAACAAAGGACACACCGTGAGGAGAACAGTGTCCGTCCCCTGGGAGAGCCCCCAGCGGCCACACACACCCTCACCGGTGTGCACACACACACATGCACATACGCACATGACATGCCCAGACTCCCCTCGCTCTCTCGCCCTGCGGGGGGGGAGAGGGGAGCATCCTGACACTAGACCTCGGGCTCATGTGGTGCTACTCGTCCTGTGACTCGCTGACAGTTGGGCCCCACCCTGGACACCTGCCTACGGAGCAGGACTTGCTCCCCGGCTGCCTGGCCAGAGAAGAATCCCCAGGTGACTCCAGCCCCCACCCAGGGAGGTGTGCGTGTCAGATAAACCACACGCTGACTGCAGCACCAGCGTGTTCCCAATGCGGTGGTTACCATGCAGGCCGGTTCATCGTGTGTCTGAGATCACGTCCACCGGGAGCCTCTCTCCTCCCTGGATCTCGAGGCCCAGGCAGGACACACCAAGCAGGGTGTGTGCCAGGCACACGGTGGGAACCCAGGGGCCCACACCTGAGATGGCAACCACTGTGTGGGATGGGCCCCTAGCTCCTGGGATGTCACCGAGACTTCGGGATATAGCAGTTACCCTTCAGATGTTCCCTAGCACCTGCCTGCTGGGTCGACTGGGAAGTCCTGTGCTCCTCCCCCCAACCTTGTGCGGTCCAGGCCTGGACCCCTGAGAACCTCCCTGGGGGAGCCCGACCCTGCAGATGGTGCAGCCGAGTGGGGGGCAGAGACCCGAGTTACACGCACAGGACGATTTCTAGATCCTATGGAGCAGCAGGCATGGCCCTGTGTCCCGGCACCCCACACTGGCCTTCACAGCCCACCACAGCGGGGTGGGGGCACAAGGCCAAGGCCAGGGCTGTGACCCTGCACCCCCAGCTGCCCGAGCCTGTGCACAGCCCCCGAGCCAGTTCACCTGTGGGGGACGGTGGGGAGGGCTGCGACCACGGGATGGGGGATGCACAGCAGGCCTCCCAGCGTGGGCTCCCAGCCTCGAGGTGGACCTGGAGCAATGGGTAGGGCTCGTCACTCCTGAGGAAAGGTTCGTATCTGTTAAAAATGCTCAGAAACTCCATTTCTGTGTCCTTTAGCCCCCAGCGCTGCATGTCCTGACAACGTCCACGGAGTTTCATGAGTGGGAGGGAAGGAGGGAGGGAGGGCAGGCAGCACCCTGAGGGCCTCCGTCAAGCCCAGACAGGGGTGACAGCTGACCCCTACCCCACTCCCGTCCCTGCCTGGCATTGTGGGTGGCCCTGTGGTGGCCTGAGTCCGGCTGTCCTTCTGGGACACCGTGGCCAAGGCCTCACGGCCCCGAGGGCCCAGCCTGAGGCCAGCGGCAGCAGCCCCGCGCCACTTGCTGTGCTGGGTGCGCATCCGTCTTCCAGGCCTGAGTGACATTAATTAAATATTTCAATATTTGTGTCAGAAAGCGAGCCGGAGCCAACCTCCGTCATTCCTGATTGAATTAGCCCAGAAGGGCCGCTCTGTGACTCCGAGAAAGGAAATACATTTTCAACTTTTTTTCCGTTGAAGGTAATTTTCACGGCTGGTTTAACGCGTAAGGATGATAGAAAATATTAATAAAACATTTGATGTCTAAGTTTGGGTGGAAGGTCCATAAATTAGTCGGGCACAGCTCACTTTGTCCACGTGACATAATTGTTTCAAAAGGAAGGAAGGAGCTGCTGCTGGTGAAGCATCAGCCTCCCTGAGTGTCAGAGGGAGAGGACCGGCCCCCCTGCACGGGGTCACCGGGCTCAGGGGACCAGGGCGGTGCCAGGGCCACCCTCACCGGGACCGGGCAGGACCCCGGTGGCCTCGGGAGAGCAGGAGGTTTTGGGGTGGCAGACAGGACAGTGTCACTGCATGTGGCCAGAAGGGAGGTAAGCCTGGCTCCTGGCCTCCTCAAGGGGAGGTGTCCCCTCCCAGTGGGCAGAGGTGGCCCCCAATCTGCTTCCCCTTCGCTGTGACACTCTGAACACGCCGACGTTGGTCTTGGGGAGATCCCCGGGGAGTAAAGAGAAATATTTATAAAAATGTTTTCTAACGAGGTGCTGACATCCTTGGGAAAGGGATCTGGGGCTATTTGGCTAAAGAGATGTGATGACACCCATCCCCTGGGTCGCACAGCTGCCCACAGAGTACCGGCGGGGCCGGGGCGACGGGGGCTCTGCCTCTGGAGGGTGAGCTCTCACCCGTTGCTGGCGTTTCAACACCCGTGGATGGAGGTTCATTCTTTCTTCTCCTGCAGGGGCATGACTGGCTGTCCATCTGGTGGGAAGTCTCCCCCAGGTGTGTTCAGGTCCAAGTCCCCCTGGGACGCAGGGACACGCCCCCATGAGGGAGGCCTGGGCACGTGGAAGCTTGGGAGTTTGGGAGCTTGGGACCCAGGTCTCCAGGTGCTTGAGACCGAGGCTGAGCTGTGGGCCTGGGCGGGCCGGCGCCTTTCAGGTGGCGTGCAGGGCGCTGTTGTTGTGTAGGGGAGACATGTGACTCTTGCTTCTTCCTAGAGATTGAGAAGATGCGAGAATACACGCCTCCTGCCCCATTAACGGGCCAACTGTGATGGTCTGTTTTGTGGGTTACTGCGTCCAGGCCATGGCTCCTGGGGTATGTACCGCGGCATCGCCTGGGAGTTGCCCTGATGGAATTCTGCAGACACGGCTGGTGTCTCCAGTCAGTCCATGGAGTGGAGATGCCCCTCAGTGCTGCAGGCAGGCCCCAGCCAGTCAGTTGAAAGCCGTAAGAGGAGCCTGAGGTCCTTGGTGAAATGCTGCCTGCTGGGGACGCTGTGTGGGCTCCTGCATGCGTCTCCCCATTGGCATCCTCCCAGGGCCCCGCCCCCCACACACTCCCCAGACCGGGACGGCCGTGGCCCCTGTGGTGTGAGCAGTAGAGCCCGGACCGAGCTTCCACAGCTCCTCGGACAGAGCAGGTGCTGGGCACCCTGGGGCGCCTGTCAAGGGACCGGCAGGCTGTGTCAGGGTGCTCACAGGTGGGCACATGCATCCCCCACTCCCGCCCATGCCCACACTCAGCGCCGCCCTCGTGCGCACTGCAGCCAGGCGTCAGCCCTGTTTGTCAGGTACTCTGTGGGCAGCTGTGTGACCCAGGGACGAGGGTCAGTGGCAGCCCCTTTGAGATGCTCATAACCCACTGAGAGCAGGTGGGACGGGTGATGAGCCACGGGACTGGTAGCCAGGACCCGCTGTCCAGCGTGCAGCTAGGCTGTCCCCACACAGCACCGGGACCTCCAGGCCAGCCACCGCCCTGTCCGTCACAAACACAGAACGTTCGCTGCAGGAGGGGCACCAGCACAGCACCCATTCTCAAATAGAAGATCCGTGTCGGCACAGGCGGTGGTGAGCAGTTTGGGAAAATGCTCCAGGTATTCGGGGCTTGAGTGAGCTTGTGAATGAGTGAATGAACAAATGAAGGAATGAATGAATGAACGAGCGAATGAATGGATGATTGAATGAACAAATGAATGAAGGAAGGAACAAATGAATGAATGAACGAATGAGCGAGCGAATGAATGGATGATTGAACAAACGAATGAATGAATGAAGGAAGGAACAAATGAATGAATGAGCGAATGAATGGATAATTGAATGAACGAATGAATGAAGGAACAAATGAATGAATGAACAAACAAGCGAATGAATGAATGATTGAACAAATGAATGAATGAACAAATGAAGGAAGGAAGGAAGGAATGAACAAGCAAATGAATGATTGAACAAACAAACAAGCAAATGAATGAATGAATGAATGATTGAACGAACAAACAAATGAGCAAACGAATGAATGAACGAAGGAACAAGTGAATGAATAAACGAAGGAACAAGTGAATGAATGAACGAACGAGCAAATGAATGAATGATTGAACGAATTAATGAACAAATGAAGGAACAAACGAACGAAGGAACAAATGATTGAGCGCACAGATGCACACGTGGAGGAAGGAGCTTGTGTGGGGCGTGGGTGCTCCGTGGAGGCCCGACTTTATGGTCAGGGGATCGAGGCTCAGCATGATCTTTTGGGTCCCCTGGGGTCACTGGCCCACTGGCACTCCAGTGACCACCGGAGCATAGGGCCCACCGAGTCACACTGCCCTGCATGTGCACTAGGGACCAGGGCAGGACGAGCTGCTAGGAGCTGAGAGGCCCGGGCTGAGGCTGCCTGTCCCTCAGCTGCGGGTGCACTGGGACATCCTCGAGGCTTGGGGCCTCGCCAGCAATGGGGTGGGCAGGGTGCAGGGTCCCCATGTCCTATTAGAGGAGACAGGGTGGCCACCAGCTCACCAGCACCCCCACCCTCCATCAGCTGCCCTGGGAGCAGCCCTGGTTTGGAGTGTCCTTCAGCCCCACACGGCCCCGCTGTGTGAGCGCCTCCCTCCCTGTGAGCTGTCCGTATGGGGAGCTGTGGGGCCCCCTTGGCTGCAATCGCTCCCACCCCAGCGCGTGGGGGCGAGGGGCCAGGTGCCCCCCAGCCCATAATCTAACTGAGGGATTGATAATAGATTTAGTTAAGAAGAGAAAAAAGGAAAATTGAATTAGAATGCATATTTGAGGCAAAATTAGAGTTTAATATAATTACAGTCAGAGATGAGACCGATCACAATCGCCACGTCTCAGAGGCGGAATTTTTAATTGGATCATTTAACATCAGGCCTGGGTCCTTGCTCTGCTGGGTCAGGGACGGGTCTGCAGGCTGGCAGGGGGGGCTCGGGCCACGGAGCAGCAGCGCCTCCCGCCTGCCTGTGGGGCTCGGGGGCAGCTCCCAGGACAGTAGCTCCGTGCTGCCCCCCCACCCAGCCCAAACCCTGCCCTCAGAGGGGTGGATGGGTCCTCTGACTGCTCAGACCCAGGGATGCAGCAGCCGGCCAGGGAGGCAGTGGGGCCAGCTGACAAATGTCCTTCTGGATTGGATTATCCCCGATCTGATCCAATCACCTGGGCAGAAATGGGCTATTACAGCGGCCAGAACCTCAATTCCAGCCCAGATCAGGTTTCCCAGATGGTGCCCTCGCTCCACTGCCCTGAACCTCGGCCTCTCACACTGCGGGGCCATGCCGGCCTCTGGGAATGCACGTGGAGCCCCCTGCAGGCGTCGGTGACCCGCAGCGCTGCCCCTCCAAGCCCACAACCGCATGTGACCCTCGTGGTCGGTCCTCGTGGTCACCCCACTTCACACGGCTGTGCTCCTGGAAGGGGCAATCAGGATGCACACACACACAGAGGGACCACATGAGAACACAGGGAGCAGGCGGCGGGGACATGCCGAGGAGGGAGGCCTGGGCAGGGCATCCCTCCCAGCCCAAGGAGGAACCGGTCCTGCTAACTTCCTGAGCTCAGACTGCAGCCTCCAGACTGGACGGTGGGACTCTGCGTCTGGGGTGTGAGCCGTGTGTCTGCGGACACAGGACACCGGTCAAGTTCTCTTTCAACCTGACGGAATAGACCCCTTTCAAAACTGGGCGTTAACTTCGCCACAGACAACTTGCAACTGGCCGAGAACCCATGGGAAGATGCTCACTGCTGTCAGCCAGCAGAGGATCGCCAATTAAAACCCCGGGGATGAAACAGCTGGTTGGAATGGCAAAAATGAAACAGCCTGGGTCCAAGTGCCGATGCCAGCGTGGAGCATGGAGGCCGCTCACCCCGTGCTGTGGGCCAGGAGAACGGTGCCATCACCTTGCAGGTGGCCTGGCTAGTTCGCACCTCAGTCCCCCTGCCCACACCATGCAATCCAGCCCCTCCCCGGCCAGGTGTTCCCTGGGGACAAGAGGCACATGACCGACAAAGCCTTGTTCAGAAGTGGGCAAGGTGGCCCCAGTCCCAGCAGGGAGAGCCCACAGAGTGAGCAGGTGGATGGGGCTCAGCAGCAGGAGGGGCTGTGGTGTCAGGGGCACCAGGCAGGCTTTTGGGGTGACAGGGATGTTCCACGTCTGGGTGGCGGTGGTGGGTGCATGGGTGTAAGCACGTATCCAATGTCATCAAATCATCCCTTAAAGTGGGTGAGTGACTAAAATGAATCAGCCACCATGTCAGCATGTGCGTGCACTTCAGCTCCCAGCCCCGTCCTGTCCCCGAGGTCTGGCCCCAGCTGGACACGGAGTTCCGGCAGCCCCGCGTTTCGGGACACTCTCCTATCAGAAACCCCTCTACTCACCCCACAGAAGCCTAAATCCCAGGACAAAAGCCAGTGACCCAGGATGCCCAGCCCTCTGACACTCAGTGTCCCCTCGAGGATTTAGGGCAGGAGGACCAGCTGCAAAGTGCCTGCATCCCCTGGCCCCTCCCTGACCTTCCAGGAGATGCCTGGCCATCGAGGGGCCTGGCACCCCTCAGAGGACAGGGCACAGGCCTGGGGCTGCACTCAGAGCTTGCGGCCTGGCAGAGTGTCATTCAGCTGCAACCACACCCTTGTTCCTGCTGTCACTCCCAGGACCCTCGGTCTGCGTTCTCATCAGGTGACCATAGGTATCCTCCATGGGTCTTTGCTGTGCCGGGCGGAGGGAGGTCCCCTTGTCCTGTGCACATGTCCAAGTCAGAACCTCCGTCCCATCTGGGGACATGACTTGCATTGGGACAGTCCTGGCCACCCACGAGCCCTGCAGACGTGCCAGGGCACCTCCTCTGCCCTGCGACCCCCAGGCCCCCAGCGGGCAGGGGCGCTGCGTGGAGTCATGCTGGAAATTCTGGGACAGAAGTCAGCCCTCAGGCCCTGAGAGCAACTTCCAGAACCTTCTCACACAGCTCGGCCAGGTGCTCCCCATCTCTGGGGTCTGTCTCTGGTTTCGAAGATGGTTGGGCACAGTCATGCCCGATTGTTTGGAGTTTGTTCTGACAACACTGCACGAGCCCGCTGTCCTGGAGGCACAGGAGGGAGCCCCGCAGGCAGAGGTGGCCCCCATCGGTGGATGCCCGGCGGTGCCCAGGGCACGGAAAACGGAGTTAAGCATGCAGGACAGCAGACCCTTCACCAGGCGACGCTCTGAAGAGGCGGGACCTCAAGGTGACGGGTTTTCTCAGGGATTTGGCTCTGGCAGGACACCTGGATGCCAAGGTCAAGTTCGAGAGGCCAAGCTGTGAGTTCTCCCGGGCTGGCGGCGCTGGCTGCCATGGTGACGGAGGATTGCACGTTCCATTTCTTCCCAGAAGATGCTGACACCATTCTTCTTCCTAATCAAACACACACACACACACACAAAGGAGATTCTGAAAGAAGGAGAGACAGACGCCTGCCGTGGAGACACAGCCCCTGCTGGCCGCCCTGCAGCCGACTCGGCCCAGACAGGCTCCAAGGTACCACCCCCCACCCCGCCGTGACCCTGCAGCCTGGGTCTGAAAGGACAGGGTGGCCAAGCACCCAGAGCAGCGGCCTCTCAGGATCCCCCAGTGCTGGCCTTCCTCTAGCTGGGGCCCTGTGACCTATGCCCCCACCCCGTCCTTCACTCTTGGGGGCCCAGCAGGGCAGTTCAAGTGGCCTCCCCGCCAGGACTGTGGAACCCAAGTGCCCAGTTTCCAGGTGACCCAGAGGGCAGGTTCCACGCTTGAGGACACAAGCAGTGACCCCCGGCCGTGGGACAACCCTTCCCGCCTCCCCGGTGCCCCTGCTGGGGGCCAGCAGGCTCCCGGGGCTGCAGGGCTGGGGCATGGGGGCTGCGGGCCCAGCCACAGTCCACACGTCCTGAGAGCACCCGGCAGCTCGGGGCCCCGTGTCAGGAGCCATGTATCTTCAGGGACATTTTCCGATGTAATTTTCTTCCTGTGACTTAATCCTCGAGATGTGCTCGGCTTGTTAATTAATCAGTTGGCTCAAACGGAACCGCCGTGAACGGCAACGTGGCCACACTGTTGGAGCAAACCTTCCCGGCCCCAGAGAGAGGACACACACCATGGCCCAGCACAGGAGACGGAGAGAGAGGGGACCCAGGCTCGGGGACACTGGGCAGACACAGCTGCAGGTCCCGCCCACACACAGCAGGGAGATGGGGGCGGAAGGCCGCAGACTGAATGTCCGCCAGAGCGGAGCCTCCAAGGAGCAGGGGACGGACCTCATCCACCCCCACCCTGTCCCGTAGCCCAGGCAGACACCCGCTCCCGCTCCTTCTCCATGATTGACACCTGAGCGGATCGGCCGCCTTCCGTGCTGGGACCTGCTGGCTGGGACTGGGGACAGGGGTGGGGACTGAGTTTGGAGGCTGACAGGAAGGGATGTAGGAGCCCAATGGCCCTGGCGGGGTCTCTTCCGGCGTGCTATGATTTAAACAATGAAACATTGTGAAGACCCAGAAAGGGCACTGGTTTACGTGAGTGAAGATGAAGTCCTCGTTAACCGTTGGCCATTCTTGTTTCCGGTCCCTCATTTGCAAGAAAGCAAGCAGTGCAGGCTGAGCCCCAATCCCCCCGCCCACCCGGGGCTGGGATTGTTTCAGGGACTGGTTCCTTACGGGCACCCGACTGGGAGGGCGCTGGGCGGCGAGTTCCCTGGGGCTCACCACTTTAAAACAGTCCCATCCCCAAGATTTTTCTTCGAGGAGGCCGTCACATGCCACAAGAGCATGGGGGGACGTGCTCCAGTGTCAAAACTGCGGCTTTGACCCCAGACGTGCTTGTGCTTCTCCGGCCAGCTCACATCTCCGGGTCTCCTTCTACGTCTCTCAAAAACTCTGCGACTCTTTCCTCGGAAATCAGGACCACCTTCACGGGGGTTCCTCCTGGGCCAGGGCCCTTTGCTGACGTCAACACTGTAAGTGACACCAAGATGACACGTGAAGCCAGAGAGATGAAGAGGTGGTGTTTGTGTGACTCTCTGGGGGCTGGTGCTCACTTCTGAGCACTGGGACTTCCAGCTTTTATTTTGTCCTTAAAGCCCTTATGTCGGTGGCAGCTCTGTGTCCCGACGCAGCTCAAGTGGAAGACAGCAGCGACCCTAGAGAGTCGGGACCGGGGTGAAGCGCGTCTTTTGGAAAGAAACAGGTGCCTCCCAGGCAATGGCCCCCCTGGCTGCTCTGACCTCGGTGAAGATACTGTAAATGTGTCCTGTGTTTCCTGTCACGCTTCCTAATTTGTGCAATAGAAGACTTTTTACTTTGGCACCGATTTTGCATCCAGCAACATTTTTTTCCAGTCCAATTTTCGGTTCTCACCATTTTTTGTGCCTCACCCAGGATTCTTCTGTTTTCACTGTCTACACACAAGGCTAATCCGACGCTCCTTTTTCGCGTCTTGGGACTCTTAGATTCGTTTTTCTTGTCTTACTTCTTTGGCCAGGACCACCCTCCCTGCCAGCACGAGGCCAGGCCGAAGGAGCCCCAGCGAGCGGCCTCCTGCTGCCCCTCTTCACCCCGAAGGACGCACTTCCGCGGTCTCGCCTTCAGATGGGGCGTTCACAGGGCGTCGCTGATCCCCGCCGTGTTGGCTGCGAGTCACTGCGTGTGAGAGCAGAAATTTCACGGTGACAGCTGACAGGTAGGTGCTTATTTATTCTCGCCCCCTTATTTTGTGTTTCCCGATTACTTCTCTTTACATTTCCTTGGTTTCTGTTCATTCAACCCCGTTTTCCTTGTTCATTCTCTTCTGTTCCTGCTACAGGACATCTTTCTGACAGCTATTTTAATGAAGTTATTAACGAGTGTTTTTTTTCTTAAGTTAAATGATGGTAGATGGTAACTTCTTTAGTCCTGAATGACCAAAACGGGCCTGATTTTGCCTTAAACAAATACAATGGCTCACACCCGTGTGGCTTTCGGGTGGCCATCACTTGCCGGCACCGGACGAGGCAGCCCTGCCCTCTGTCCTCCAGAGTTGTACGTGGGCTGTTTCCAGGGTCCCCACCGCCTCCAGATTGCTCCTCCCCCTGGGTGTGTGTTGGGGGCTTATCTGTCTTCGCCCTCCCTGTTTCCGGGGAGTGCCGTCACTCAGAGCATGTGTCTGTCTCCAGCTGAGGACTCGCCCCGCAAACACGCCACCTGGCTCTGCCCATTTTGTTCCCGCAGCACGTCCACCGGGAGCGCGAGGCCCCGAGTCCCAGCCAGGTTCCCTGTGGTTCAGGCTCCTCAGGAACGTGCCCCTGCATTCCGAGAGTCGCACCCACGACATCTGACCCCTGCTCTGCCGCTACTCCCTGGGCGCAGCTGGTCCACGGGCCCTCCCGCCCCAGCCTGCTCCCCCTGCATCTCTGCTCCTTTTCCAGCAGCTCCCGTTTCTGATGCCGCAAGCACTTCATCAGCTCCCGGCACCTTCTTAGTTTTCCTGCATGGAAATAAAAGTGACGTGCTTGTTCATCTCTTCCAACCTCCTCAGTAGGCTTCTTTAAAAAATTTGACACATAGTTTTTGAGAATTAATTTCAGCTGCTGTCTCTCCGTGTTTTGGTGATGGCCTCATTGTTCAGTCTCTCTTGGTGCTGCTTCCCTCGTGTGCTCTGGGACTTCAGGACGGAACCGTCTTTTGAGTGACGGTGTGACTGTGTTTCATTTCTATCCGCGCCCATTTATTTCTGTCTGTGCTACCCTCCCCACCCTGCCCCGCCCCAGCCCCTGGATGAGACCCGGGTCCCCTGGGGAAGATGAGAGCCCCCACCCCTGGGAGACCAAGTAAGGCCGGTGGACTCCGAGGAAGCAGGCCAGCCAGCTCCACATGAGACCAGGCCACATCTGACAGCAGAAGGGAGCCTCCCATAGCCAGGGAGCCCAGCCCCCTGCACATTCCAGGGAGCAGCGCCCGTGCTGAGGCCCCACCTATCCAGGCCAGTGAACGACAGAGGGCTGCCGCAGCTGGTGTTCTGAGGCAGGGTCAGTAAGCTCCTCGGCAGAAGGCCAGAGAATACCGTTTTCTGCTTCGCGGTCCACGCGAGCCCCTGCCCCTGCAGCCAGAGCCCCTCGTCGTGCACAGCTGAGGCTGGGCCCCGTGAAACTTCACCCACAAAACAGGCGCTGTCCGCGTGTGGTCCGAGAGCTGCCATCTGCCAACGTCCATCCAATGCACACAAGTGTGCACTGGCATGTGCTTGAGCAGAGGCTGGTGCACTGGCCATGCATGGAGTCAGTCTGTTCATGTGTGAGAAACAAGTTGTGTATCTTCTGGCAACATCCAGAACACCTCGAAGGCTGAGATGCCCGTTTGGTTATTTCGAAGAGTCAAGCTAAAATGAGAGAGGAGAGGGCAAAACGCAACCTTCCTGTGTGTGTTCCATTCATATATAGTTATGCTCTTTTTATTGAATGAGTCCATTGCAGTCCCTGCTGCAGGGGCCTCGAAGGAAATCTGCCGTGCGACGGGTGTGTTGCGACCTCACTTAGGGTCATGGAAATCAACAGTTTTTAATGAAGTACGTGTGTTGGGATCATTGTAGATTAACGTACAATGCCACAGAGACGTCCCAGGTAACTTTCAGAGTTTCCCACAATGACAGCATCCTGCAGGACGGTAACACACAGTGTCACAGCCAGGACAGGATGGGACATAATCCACCCTCCAAACGGTAACACAGTATCACAGCCAGGGCACGATGGGACACAATCTATCCTCCAAACGGTAGGTAACACAGTGTCACAGCCAGGACAGGATAGGACACAATCCACCCTCCAAACGGTAACACAGTGTCACAGCCAGGGCACGATGAGACACAATCCACCCTCCAAACGGTAACACAGTGTCACAGCCAGGGCAGGATGGGACACAATCTACCCTCCAAACAATAACACAGTGTCACAGCCAGGGCACGATGGGACACACTCCACCCTCCAAACGGTAACACAGTGTCACAGCCAGGACAGGATGGGACACACTCCACGCCCTCACGCAGACGCTCCCAGATCTACTTGCACGGGGCGTTTATCCGCTCCTGTGTCCACGGTTTTTTTCAGACTGAGAAGATGCGGAACGGTGTCCGGGGCCCGGGAGAAATTCTGCGTGTCGCGTGCAGTGCCCAGCCAGCACCGCATCATTTTTATCTCTAGGACACAATTATGAAAAAAACAAACTCACTTAACCTGGGCTAATGACAGCAGGCAAATTGCTCCAATTCTGTATTAATGGAAGTCAAACGGCGGTGAGCTAGCTCGATGGTAATTATGCCGGGGTTAAAAGCTTTCCGAGCAAGCCTTTCAATAACTGACTTTCTCAAAGACCTCGGGGACCTAAACAAACTCCCGATGTTTATTCAGGCTGAAATCCGGGCTCCCGTTCAGACTGCCAAATTAACAAGCACGGAGACCTCTTCCCTGCCCCTGCCACGCTCAGCCTTTCATCCGCCCCACAGCGAGGCGCCGCCGCCCATAGTTTCCTGCGTTATTTGGGATTATTAATTCATCAGTTACTCAGCTGAAAAATCTGATGAGTCACAGGGCGCGTCGTAGGGAAGGTGTGAGCCCCTCAGTGAAAAGTCAACAGAGAGCTCAGGAAATAAAGTTCAGGGAAGGCTGATTAACGCAGAAATTCCTTCTCACAACATCAAAGATGATTAAGCTCAGAGTCCTAAGGGAAATCCCTTGTGAGGAAGGGGTCCTGCCGGGGGAACACCCTGCACTCAGAGCCACAGTCCATGGCTCCCTGGGGAGGGGTGTCAGAGGGGGACCCCAGGAGGGACAGGGTCAGGCGTGAGAGAAGTAGGGGGTGGGGACGGCCATATTAGGGCTTTGCTGACTACAA
The DNA here is from genome assembly GCA_007922815.1 of Macrotus californicus. NCBI lineage: Eukaryota > Metazoa > Chordata > Mammalia > Chiroptera > Phyllostomidae > Macrotus > Macrotus californicus. The sequence goes on along the minus strand of VMDR010000094.1, from coordinate 54,158 downwards.
TGGCTCAGGTGCAGAGGGGACCTGTGACCTCAAACTGCCCCTCCCCGGCAGCCGGGCGTGGCCAAGGCTTGACAAGGAGAGATGGAAGCAATGTCACCTGGCCCACCCCGGGGGCCAAGACACTTGACACCCAGATGCCCCCCACTTGCCTCCTCTAGGAACCGCAACTGGGTGCCTCCCTAGTGAAGACAAAGCTCCCTGGAAAGGAAGGTCCCCGCTAACAGTGGCAAGAGGGCTGATGGTAGGCTAGGGTCGCCCAGTAGCGGGCGGCATCTTCGTCTGTTTGAGCCCGTGGGGAGCTGGGCCTCTGCAGACCAACAGCGAGCGCTTGTGAAACTGTGGAACAAGCCGCGTGGTGTTTCTGAACCCCCACGGGCGCTCAGGGCTTCCTCACGCAGGAGGGTGTGAGGAATGGCGAAGAGGGACCGTCAGGCCTTGGGGGGTCAGTGGGCGGCCCCTCCCCCAGCACCCTGCACTCGGCCGCCCCTCTGCTCCTGACCGCCAGCGAGGAGCAGCCCTGCTCACGGCCAGCGGGCCTGGGGGGCACTGAGAAGTCACACAGTGTCATCAAGCTCCCTGGACCCTGACCTCATCTCTCCAGCATTCGCTGCTGCTGCCAAGCGGTGACTGCCAGACTCGTTACCTCTGCCACCGCCTGAGGGCCTGTCTCCAGTGCCGCCCTGCGGCAGGACTCACAGGGAAGCCCGCACTCTCCACTCTGTTTTCCAGACATCGAAGGGTGGGAGGGCCTGAGAGCTGAACTCCACAAACAAGTTAACAGCGTGTTGTACACGGGCCTGAGCAGGTGTCCTTCTGCTGCTCCCCCGCTCGTACACACGAACCGCCACACGCTGGGTAAGCGGGGTTGTCCCCAGCGACCAGATCTGAGGCTCCAGCTGGGCATCTGCGATTCACCCCGGTCCTGACCCTGCCCCTGGACGAAGTTTCAGGTCCTGCGGTACTGCCCCCGGCCCCCACACCAACACCAACTTCAAGCCCAGATCATCACCTGTGCTTCTGACCAAGCAGCTCGAAATCAGAGGTCCTCACCCCAGAGGCCCTCTTTGGGGTCCGTGGATGTGCCAGAGCGGCTGGAGCAGAACTCAGGAAAGTGGTTTGCCACCTAGATCACCAGCTCATCATAAAGGACACAGCGCGGGGCAGTCAGAGGGGAGAGACGCACGGGGCTGCGCTGGGAAGGGGCTCCGCGCTCCACGCCCTCACCGGGCGGCCCCCACCTGTCCCCTTTTCCTAGAGGGGCCCCCTGCAGCAGAAGGACGAGGGCTCTCGGGTCCTTCTGTTTGCTTCAGCCCCAATGGCTCCTCTGGGCTCTTGGAACACAGGCGAGGACTTGGTGGGCCCTCCTGGCCATCGGGCCTCCCACCATCACTCCAGGGGGCTTTCCCTCCACCCTCTGGCCTCTGCTGCTCCGTGCCACCTTGTCACAGATGCCACCCAGCCACCCTTCTAGAAGAGCCACCCCCTCTCCTGTCCCTGTCCCTGCTTTAGTTTCCCAGCAAAGCTGATGTCCTACTGGACATGGATTTTGAGGCCTTTCCCCCATGGAGCCCTGCTCAGGGTCAGGCTGCCAGGTGCTGCTGCAGCCTGGAGCAGGAAAGACTCGGGACAGAGTGGGGCTCAGGCCCTGGCACGGTGGCTGAGCTGCACCTCCTGCTGTGGTGGTAGAAGCCCTGAGGGCCACCTTCAAGGGCACACCTGGGCCTCTGCAGGGGCTGGGGGCCTTGTGGGTGGTGGCTGCGGCCCCCTCAAGAGTGCCAGCTCCCCCTCCGCAGGCTGAGCGGCGTCTGCAGCTGCTCCTCTGACTGACAGGCCAGAGCCCCACCACCGGGACTCATTCTAGCTCTGGTCTCACACCAGCACGGCATCCAATTCCTCACCGGCTTAAGGAGGATAAAAGACCAGACTCTGCTGGCTGGCGCGACGTGTTCCCCAGCACGCGCCACACACCCGCACCATGGCGAAGGTGGGGGGTGGCCCAGCCAGGCCATGTGCCCTCAGCACTTCCCCACCCCCCACCGCTCTGGGCCTCTCTCTGGCCCTTTCACAGGTGGCTCTGGCCTGCACCTCCTACGATGTCCCCTGGACAGGGTCCCCTAGAGTCGTCTGCGGCTGCTCCCACCACGTCCCTGGTGTCACACTGTCAGGGCAGCCGACGACGCATCCCCAGAGACACAAGGCAGCGTCATGAGGAGGTCGGGAGGCAGACGGGACGGCACGCGGCCCCGAGACGGGCACTTCAGGGCTACAGCCCCACGGGTTCCAGCCTGCACGCACCTTGAGCAACAGTGACTCTGACATGGACTGGGGACCCTGTTTAAATCGGTACCACGCGCATTACAGTTCTGGGAACATCGACGTTAAAACGAACCACCATTAGAGTCCAGGACTCCGTCTCCCCTGGGCCCACCCAGGGCCGGCACACGGGCCTGTGTCTCCGCCTCGAAGCCCCAGGTGGGCCTCCTGGTCCCCCTCTATTGACCCAATGACCAGAGGAACCCCAGCACCAAGGGCATGCTGCGGGCACAGCAGCCGCAGGGGGACAGTGGCGAGTCTGGCTGCCGCGCACCCAGAGAGCAGAGCGTGTTCGTCCCTGCAGACAGGTCCTGGTCTCCCAGAGCCCGCGGAGATGACAATGACAGTGAGGAGTCCGAGTCCTCAGGCCCCACTTCAGGGCCAAAGGCCTCTGGGCCCTCTATGGTCTCTCCCGGGGGTCTGGAGGTCATGCTGAAGGAGGGGGGCAAGGCAGCCCGTGGGCGCTCCTGTCAGAGACCCTGCAGCAGCCGATGGGGGTGGGATAGGTGGGGGTGCAGGGGGAGGGGACTGCTCTCTACCCAGACGCCCTCTGGGGAAGGACAGGTGGAAGTCCCTGAGAAGCTTGCTCTCTGCTCCTGAGACGCCCTCTGGGGAAGGATGGGTGGAAGTCCCTGAGAAGCTTGTTCTCTGCTCCTGGACGAGCTTTTGACAAAACAACTTGACCTCCCTTCCCTGCACATCGAACCCAGGCTTCAGATGCGTGTGAGCCCTGCACCCACAGACATGCTCCTGGGGGCCACTCTGTCCCCCAGAGCTTCTGGGTGTCATCTGGACACGGCCATCTTCACCTCTGCAGCTGCCCGATCCCGGAGCCCACCCCAGACCCAGGCCACTGGCGTCTGTCGCCTGTGGTGGCTGAGGCCACGCACCTCTCAGGGGTCCCTCGCCCACCTCACCACCACCACCCACCTGTAAGTGATGCCAAGCGTGCCCACTCCTTTCGCTGGCACTGTGGGGGATGTGCCACCCACTGGAAGAGAATGAGGAGCAGGCCCCCGGGGCAATGCCTCCAGGTGACAAGATGGCACAATTGGCACACGTCCTCACAGGCACTTGGGTCTCCTAACCCACCCTCCGGGCGTCCCGGATGGCTCCCTCCATGTCTCACAACACAGTTTCCTTTCTGTGGACAGTTTCCTGAAGGGCACGGGCGCACTCTTACTTCCTGCCACAGGAGTTCCGTTTTAAACTGGGCACAAGACTCGGTAAAACCACAAAGGGCCGAGCGCGTGCCGGCCGCAGCCCCCGTTGGTGTTTGTGAGTGAGTCAGAGAGTGGGTGAAAGTCACGTGTGACGCCGACGGCAGGTTTTCCCTTGTCTGTGAGAAAATCAGCCGGAATGGACAATTTGATAGGTCATGCTTGGCAGACGCCCGGCTGGGGACGGGGTCCCAAGATTGGCTCCGGGGGAGAGCAGGGGCCCGGGGGGCGTGCAGGCCCGCCTGACCTTGAAGCCGCCGCCTCAGCCAAGACTCCATGACAAAGGCACAGTCCAGAGTCCCCACCTCGAATAAGCAGTCAGAAATGAGGATGCACAGAGATGCTTCCAAGCGGCTTTTTCGATCGGCTCCTCCAGTGCCTGAGGCCGGGGCGGCCCACGGAGCAAAGCGCCATCACGGAGGGATTTGAGCAAAGCCGCGGCCCCGCAGGCTGGCTTCTGGCGGGTGAGGAGTGGGGACTTTCTTAATCCCTGGAACAGAGAACTAGTCCCTCCAATTCGGATCCGACTCAAGCACCACGTCCCAGCCCCACCCAGCACGCAGCTGGGCCTGTTCGTCGGGGGCAGGATGTTGTTGCCCCCTTTGCCGCAGACGATTGGAAAGTGCTTCTATGGAGGAGCAAAAGGGCGTCCTGCCATTTCCGGGCTCTCCCTGGCCGCAGGACACACCTCTGCCAGCAGCTCCGGGGTCCCTGATTCGAGGCTCTCAAAGTCTCCTTGACTCCTGCATTCTGTCCCTCGGTGGACAGGGCGCTGGGCTCCTGGCCCTCTCTGCTCTCGTTCCTCCGACCACAGGAGCACCCCCCAGGGCGCAGTGCTCTGCGGTCCTGCACCCCTATTACTGAGGCATGTCCCCACATACCACTCCTGCGAGGGACACCAGCGTCCTTAGTCACCGCAGAGACTAGCTGGGCGGGGCCAGAGGGGAGAGCAACAGGCAGACAGGCAGGGACCGGGCCCCACAGAAACTGCAGGCCAGCGGCGCCGGGCTGGACAGGGATCAAGCTGGTGGAAAGGCTGTCCCAGGGCTGGAGATGAACAGTGGGGCGAGGGGTGGGGGGAAGGGTCGGGGCCCCCAGACTCGGGACAGGGCTGGGAGAGGCAAGCGAGTGCTCTCTCTCAGGGTCCGGCGTGTGCAGGGTGGCCCTTCCACTTTTAAAGCCCAGGTATCTCTCTTGCCCACCCAGTGCTGTCCTGCCGGGCTCCCCCAGCCCCCGTGGGCTCCACTTTCCCAGCCGGTGGCACTGAAGCTGACTGACCCAGCTCAGGGTCCAGTGGACCATGACTAGGGACCGTGCACAGGTATGTGCATGTGTGTTTCTGTGTGCACGTGTGCATGTGTGTATGTAATGGGTGTAGGTCACCGGGGCGTAGGCTGAGAGGCCCAGGGCCCCTCCATAAGGCTAGCAGGGGATGGCGGGGGGGCCGGGAGGAGCAGCTGCCCGGTTACAGAGGGCCGCACTCCAGGCCAGGGGCCCCATCCACCTGCCCAACAAGGCAGCGGAGGGAGGCAGAGGAAACCAGGCTCCGGGCAGCTGTGGCCAATTGTGGGCGGGCCCGGAAATGGGGTTACGGGCCAGGATCCACGCCGGGTTCAAACCCACACGCGGCAACCCTGCTGAGGCTCAACCTTGCAGTTTGGGGAGTGGAGAGGGGGCTCCCTTGACCACGCAGCTTAGGAAGCAGACAGCAAGATGCAGCAGCCACGCGGAGCTCACACTTCGGAACGATCGCCCGGCGCGCCAGGAGGATGGGACTGTGGAGTAAGAACGGGCCCCGACGAGCCACGGACTCCGCTTCCTTTCCTGAGGTACCGCGCCCCTGCCTGGCCGGGCTGGGCAAAGGGCGGGGGTGGGGGCGGGGGCAGGACTGTGCGTGTTTGTGGGCATTTCAAAGGCACGTTGGGATTTAATGGGGACTTTCCGCCGTTACTCTAACCCTGTCCGAATAAATAGTTCCTGTCCTTTCCACCAAACTCGGACACTGAGAGCCACGCTCCTGATGTGACGGTGGCGGTGGGCAAAGACTCCGGGGGTGGGGGTTGTCTCTGTACCAAGTGTGATCACGTACTTCCGGGGAAGGGCCGGGGCTACGCGTCACGGAGGCTTCGGGGCGCCAGTCAGTGGGCACTGCGGACTCAGCTGCGGCCTTTCGGGGTGGGCCGGGTGAAGCCTGCCGTTTCGGTGCCTCCCCTGGCCCTCGGTGGGGACTCTGCAGGTGGCCTTCTCGCCCCCTCACAGGGCGTCCTGGTCCTATGTCACAGAGCCCTCCCTCAGCCTCCAGCTCTCGGTTCCAAAGGCTTTCTCCTCTTTTTCCCAAAGGTTTTATAATTTTACATTTTGTGTCTGGGTCCGTGGCACACTTGGCGTCGATGATGCAGAAACTGAGATTCAGATTGGAGGCCGTGTCTTGGCACAGAGGCCCCCTTGTCCGGCTCCGTCTGCCACGGAGATGCCCCCCGACTGAGTGGCTTTGCACTTTGTCCGAACGAGTTGGGCGCATACATGGGGGGCTCCTCCCAGGCCGTCTTGTCTGTCCCACTGCTCTGCGTGTCTGTCCGTCTGCCAATGCCACCCTGCCATGGTGACTGTGGCTCCGGCCCTGACACGGGGGAGCTTCATTCCCGCCGCTAATTCTTCAAAACTGCTTTTAGCTGTTCTGTTTCCCTGCTTCTCCCGACCAACTTTAAAGTCATCTGGCCTGCAGCTACTCAACAAAACTTGCCGGGATTCCGATGTGAGTCGTGTTTACCCCGTGTATCGGTCTGGGGAGAACGGACAGCGGGCCGGGTTGTGGCTTCCAGTCCGTGAAATGGCGTGTCCCATTTCTTCAGGCCCACTCGGTCTCTGTCATGGCTGTTTGGGGGTCTCCAGTGCGAGCACTTCTGTTAGGGTTACAGCTGTTCCATCCTGGGGGGACTGTAAAGGGCACTGAAGATTTTATCTTGGGACCCACGGTTCCGTCGCCCCCACAGAGAGAGGCTGCAGATTCGGTGTGTTCGCCTTGTGCCCTGCGACCTCACCGAACCCCCGGCTGGTTCTCCTCCTGGGAGGCTGGTTTACGTTTGTCTGTCCATTTCTGCCACTTTCCCAGACAGACAGATCTGCTCCCTGGTGGGGACGGCACTCCCGTTCTCTCTCATCCGCACGCCTTCCGTGTCCTTTTCGAGGCGCTACAGAGCGGCAGGGCGCAGGTGTCCCTGAGGCATGTCAGAGCTCTGGCAAGGCGGGGTCAGGCCCAGAGAAAAGGCACAGCAGCCACAGAAGACAGTGGTGAGCACACTCGCCACGCCACCCTCACGGAGCAGACACGCCGGCCGTTCCCTGAGGAACAGCATAGCCGGGAGGAACCTCAGTTCATAATTTTAAAGCCCCCAAAATGAAATCTCAGGGCCTAGGTGATTCCAGGGCAGAATGGTGCCCGTGGACTCTGCATCGCCTCTGCCACACAAAGGAAGGAACAGCAGCCCTGGCCCAGGAAGCTGGGGTGACCGCGAGGACAGCAGGAGGAAGAGAGGCACGTGCCAACATCCCTTGTCAGCGTGGACCGAACTGTCTCACGTGCCAGCCAGCAACCTCAGTGATGTGTGGAAGGGATTGTTGCCACGGCCACGTGGGGTTTACTTTCAAATACTGGACCCGCCCTGGAGGGGGGCCCCTCCCTGGTCCTTCAGCTAAGGGACGTGAATTTGGGGGGGACCTTTCGCTGATCTGGTTGGCGTTTCTGGGTGGCCGGCTTCCACATCTCTGCCCTGGGGTACATGAGAGAGAAGGGAACCCAGGGGACTGTCCCACACGTGGCTCCTGGCTCTGGGGTTCCCTGGCCAGTCTGCCCTTTCCTCTCCACCTTTCAAAGTCTCCTGACATTTTTGCGTAGGTAACATCCAGTGCGTCTAGTTGTGCTGAGTCGGGGCCACAGGGAGGGGTACACCTGCTTCCCCGAATCTCAGTTTTAAACAGCAGGTGACGAGAGGCACTCGGCCACCCCAGCTCCCGCAGCTGGTGACAGAGAAGGTGGCGTGAGCCCCTCCCCGTGGGAGACCTGTGCACGGCCCTGGGATTCCTTTATCCTGGCGCACATCTCTACATGGGCTCCACGCCTTCCCCGGGGGAGGGGTGGCCCCTTGCGCACAGAGCCCCTCCTCTTGAACGGGGACAGGTGTGCTGTGATGCACTGGCTTACCTGTCCAGAGCACCTGGAGCTGATGGGAATGTGCCCCGTCTCACATCAAGGGCAGATTCCTGGGACGCGCCCTGGGGGTGGGGGAGGGAGGCCACCTCTCTCCCCTCCTGGGTGTGTGCACGACCCAGGCGGCCCTGGCTGTGGGGAAACACTCGGGAAAGGGGAGGGGAAAGAGGCAGGCAGCGCTTGTTCCCACTCGCTCACACGTGTGCCCAGTGGTGTCTCGGAAGGGCCTCTGCCGGACGCCTCTGTGGGTGTCCACACACACTTGAAGGCCCTGGGTGCTGGGCGCCTCTCCGGGCCCATGTTTCTATTCGGTCGTTCACTGCTGTTCATTGACGTGTAACTTCCAACAAGCAGACTCTGGAGAAGAGGCCTTTGTGGGGCATCCGTGTACCGAGCGTCCTGGCCACCTGTGGTGACCGCTTCCCTCATTCGCAGGCGCCCCGGGCAGCTGCTCGTGGTCACGCGGCCAGGCACTTTTCCAGACCGCTCCGGCCTTCGCATCCTGGCTCCGGAACGGTTGCCTAGTGAACTCACGGGCACGTTTTATTTTTTCCTCCACGACCGACTTTCGTTTATGTCACGAGGGGGCACTTGCTCTCCCACGTGAACATTCCAGGGACGCAGCATCGCCTGTTCCCACTGCGCTGCGGTGCCGGGGCTCCGGGGAGGGTGGGGGAGCCGATCTGCCCAGGGCGCCCCCGCTCCCAGCCTCCGAGGTCATGGATCTCGGCAGCCGCACAACCCCGCCCTGGCTGGCTGACGACCCCCGCTGCTCCTCCCGGCCCATGCCTGGCAGGACAGGCTCCCCTGCGAGCGGGGAATCGCCACCGTGGGCTTTGGCTCCCACTTGTCTTTGGGGCTGCGGCAATGACACTTGTCCTGCGCCGTGGACGGACCCTCTGGAACGTTCGCGCTGGGTCGCAATAGAGTCAGCTGTCAGACCGTGTGACGTCAACGGGAAGACTCGTGATGCGGCCTCGCCCACGTCTCTGCTGCTGACACTTCCGACAAGTATACACAGGGGTGCCCCCGGCTGTCCAGCCACAACCCCTCACTGCGGCTGCTCACACCAAGAGCAGAGGGCTTCATCCCCCAAGACGGCCCCCACTCCAGGCAGCGGTCACAAGGCCCCGCTTTCCCCCTGGGCTCGGAGCAGCCTGATGCCAGTCGGGGTCCCCGTGACCCGTGCTCACGTTCAGTGAGCCACCCAGAGCTCAGGAACACGCTTTCCTGGCTATCCCTCATTAATTGAAGGGTGCAGTGCGGGGCGGCCAGGTGGAAGGGACGCCCGGGGAGACTTAGGGGGCACCCAGAGCTCGTGTCCACCCTGGAGCCCCATCCCTGGCACCTGCAGTGGCACAGCCGGGAGCACCCTGAGCCCACGGTGGGGCTCGTATGGAGGTTTCACTGCACGGGCACAACGGGCTGCGTCAGGGGCCATTGGCGGTTCAGCTCCAGGTCCAACCCCCGTCCTGTCCCTGGAGGCTGAGCACCCCAACCCTCTGAGGAGGCCTTGAGCTGATCGGTGACCAGCTCGCACCCCAAAGCACCCCAGCTTCCCGTCCTCTCCTTAGCACAGAACAGACAGTCTGCTCAGCCCACCTTCCGGGGGCTTAGGAGCCTGTGCCAGGCAGCGGGGCTGGGGTCAGACCACGGCTGCACGCCCCCTGGATGGGTCATCTCAGCGTGTCTCTCCGTCCAGCTGGGGAGGAGCCCTCTCGGTGACCCTACACGGGGAGGCCCAGAAAACGTGCCTGTAGTCCCTGTCCCTGTCTGTGTACACCACTTTCCCACAGTCCCATCACCAAAGTAAATCCCCACCGTGAGTAACTGCATCGCGTGGGGGTCCATCCGGCAAGTCCTCAGAGTGGGGGCACCCGGGGAGCCCTGCAGGCCCCGCCTCTTGCAGGTTTCCTGGCTACTCTGGGCTCTTGGCGTTTCCACAGAAATTTTAGGAGGAGCTTGCTCAGTCTCCACCGGACCCTCGTGCTGGCAGAGCTTGCGTTTGGCGGTGGATGAATTTAGGAGACAATTTGCATTTGCATAACGGTCTCCCGGTTCACAAACCTGGAGCTGCCCTCCGAGGACTTAAATCTTCCTTAGCCGCCGTCACGGGCCTCGTTCGTGTTCTGTGCTTTCCCGTGAAGACGGTCACGTGTTTTCTGTGAGCTGTTTCCTCTGCAAAACACCTTTAATGCCTTTGGACCTTATGGCAAATGGTGCTGTTTTCTTAATTTTCTTTCCTGATCGTTTGTTGCCAGCATAATAAAAACACAACTGATTTTTGCCCAGCGAGCAGAATCCAGGTGACATCAGTGAATCTATCTCACTGCTGCTCAGGGTCTGTCTGCAGACTTTCAAAAATTCTCCGGTTACGCGCCCACGTGGAAACGGTGCGGGCCCCTCTCCCTTCCAGCCCTCATGTTTATTCATTAGTTTTCCTTTTTACCTGCTTCCCGCTCCATCCTCAGCCCAGGGCTGGGAGGCGCCCTCGTCCATCCCAGCACCCTACCCTCCAACCCCGCTGCCCTCCCAACAGCCACACCCGCCACAGGTCAGAGCCGAACTTCTTCCCCGAGTGGGGTCCTGTCCCAGCTGCTGTCCTCCTGGCAAAGCAAACAAGGCAGGGCTGCACCCACTCTGGGGCCCTGTGACCTCACAGAGGACGTGAGGACGTGGGTGAGAAACCCCAAGGTGTCACCACTGGGTCCCACCAACACACAACATCACAGAACATGTTCCCATGCTCCCCCTCCATCTCTCCTCCCCTTCACTGCCACCTGTCACCTGTCACCTCCCCCGTCAGAATCAGAATACAGAAGCGCATCCTGACAACCTGATTTAAAAAGTCAGGCTTTCGGACATGGGCTTGCTCTGATCTGCCCAGCAGGTCTGAGGATGACACCCACCCTCGCCTGTCACGACGTGTCCCACAAGCCAGCCGAGGCCCCGAGAGATCTCACCGACTCGTGCGCGTGAGGGGCAAGGCCGCGGCGGCCCTGCGACACAGACCAGAGGCTGACGGCCGTAGGCCTGTGCTCCAGCTGGAGGACGTGCAGGGCACCTCACATAGCTCAGCGGTCCTCAGCGGCCACAAGGACAGAACATTTAAAGAGCCACAGCCTGGAAGGGCCCGCACTGGGGCACGTGCACGGGAGCATTTGTGGCAGAAATGAGGGCGAGAACAACAACTGGACAAAACCCAGAGAGAAGGACACAAAAGGCCACATGTGGACATGTGGGGACGCCGTCCCTGCCCGCACCAAGGTCTAGGTCGCCCACAAAGCCCCGAGTGAAGAGGAGAGCCCAGAGGCGCCGCCCCTCACTTCACAACGCAAGGCGCTGAGATGAATGTGAACCGGATGCGGAGACCCAGTAACACGCCCGGCATGGAGAGGAGCTTCCCAGCAGCCCGAAACTCTGACACTGGTTTCCGCCGCGAGAGCCGCCACCACCGCAGGCTGAGCACCGGCCTGTCATGTGAGGGGCGCGGGGCGTCTCTGTCCCTGTCCCTTGGCTCCTTTGTGTGCCCTTGAAGCGCATCACAACTTCTTCCCGAAGCCCGACTCGGGCTGCAGACAGCACCGTGAATTCAATCACTGCTCCTAGAGGTTTATATTCCTGCTTTCTCCGGTCCCTTCCCTTCTATGAGGTCAAGTATCGGGGCCATCGTTTTCCCTCATCTGTTCTGAAATTGCTTTTCTTGGACCGCTGGCCACTGATAAGCAGAGATAAGCGAGCGGTGACACCGGCAGGCTGACGGGCGCACAGGGTCGCCTTGCGCGGGCCGTCCTCAAGCATTTATTGAATAATCTTCGTGGCCACCGACTCAGGGCCAGGTGCGGGCACAGCCGGGCTCCCCGAGTGACAGCGCCTCTCCCTGCCTGTCCCCACAGGGGCTCTCAGTCAAGATGGCCTTCCCTGCACCCGCCCCCACTGGCTCTCCTCCCCGTGGCCCCGGCTCAATGCCCGGGGGAGAGGGTGGATATCAGGGAGGCCTGTTTTATCTGTGACACATGTGTGTGCACACACATCCACACAGTGAGAGACGTGCAATTAAAACAAAAGCAGAGTGTCCCCCCGGCACAGAAGGCTCTCAACAGGTAGTGGAGCAAGAAAGGGCATTTGTCACCGAACCTGCTGAGAGGTCGCAGGGACAGGCGGGAAGGACTCGCACCCAAAGTGGCCTGCTCCGTCCACGTCCACAGGGAAAACAGGACAGGCCCGCGGGCCCCAGGACCTGGTCTCACCTGTCACCAGGTCAGTCCCAGCCTCAGAGCGGGACCTGCGCCCTCCCAACAATAGTGCCGCCACGTGCATGTGCCACATCAACCCGGAAGTGGTGGGGTGACCGTGTCCAGCTTCTGTCCCACGGGTCCCTTGCCTGCAGCCACACGGACACTTGTCTCCGCCCCCCCGCACCCCCGTGAGGAAGTGCACACCTCCACTCTGCCCACTGTCCACCGCCCACCTGTCCCAAAGCCGGGCCTCCGCCTCTGCGTCCTGTGGCCTCCCCGTCCCGGCTCAGTGGTGCAGCTCGGTGCCAGCCCAGGGAGCCCGTCAGCCTCGTCACCTGGGTTGGGCTCTGTCCGGGGGTCCATACCCACACCCGGGGCAGGACGCTACTCCCTGTCCTGACTCACAATGTGGCCGGCACACCCCTTCCGTTGGGGTCTCCCAACCCCACCGAATTCCTCGTGGGGGGTGCTATGGCCTGGGGTCACATTTATTTCTCACTGTGAGGACATTCATCGCACTATTTATTGGAACACGTGGGTGAGGCTTTGCTTCCCTCTTTACTGGCGACTGGATGTGAACGCAGCTTCTGCCTCTCTGTCCCTTCCATTTGAAAAGTGCTGGCCAGAGTCCTGGCTGGGTATCCCAGTGGGTTAGAGCATCACCCGATGCACCAGGGTTGCGGGTTCGATCCCCGGTCAGGGCACTTACAAGAAGCAACCAATGGATACATCAATAAGGGGAACAGCAAAGTGATGTTTCTCTCTCAAATCAATACATCTTAAAAAAGAAAAAGAAAGCAGCTGATCTTCTCCTTAAAAAAAAACTTAGGATTTTAATTAGAATGGAATTGATTTTGTCATTTTGAGGGACGTCCGTGTACGACCAACAGCATGGCACAGTCCACACACATGATGCATCTCTTCCGACTTTCAGCTCTCACTGGGTTTTTTCAGGGGTTTTTGTAATTTTCTGCCAAAACGTCTTATGCACGTTGTCTTAGGTTATTGCTGGTATGATAAATTCTTTGACATCACCACACATGTTTCTATTCCTCGAACATTCACTTTCCTCAGAGAACTGAACTGAATCACTTGAGAAGGCACGTCATTTTGTGCCTTTCTTGTATTAATGTGGAAAACACAGAACTGATTTCTCCTGTTCATTCACCTTTTCATCCCAGGTATCATCCCGGGTCGAGAGTGACGTTTTCCTTTCTACATGCTGGAGCATTCTTTTTAAAAAAATTTTATTTGTTTATTTTTAGAGAGAGGGGAAGGGAAGGAGAAAGAGAGGGAGAGAAACATCAGTGTGTGGTTGCCTCTTGTGTGCCCCCTACTGGGGACCTGGCCTGCAACCCAGGCATGTGCCCAGACTGGGAATCAAACCTGTGACCCTTTGGTTCGAAGGCCGGTGCTCAATCCACTGAGCCACACCAGCCAGGGCACTGGTGTGTTCCCTTTGCCACTGCTAAGATCTTTGCATCTCTATTCACAGATGACACTGTCCCATTCACGCCTTTCTACAATGAGGATGTCACTGTTCTCGGGGACATACATGTGTTTCTACCGTGAAGTCTGCACGAAGCACTAAAGAGGCCGTGGGGAACGCCCACGGAGGAGGGGCACAAAGCCGAACCCTGTTCCCTGACGTCTGGGGGCAGCTGGGCGCTGTGTTTTCTTCGTGGGGAGATTCTTTCCCTCCGACTGAAACCCCTCGGCAGCGGCGTGAGCGGGAGGCCCACTTTTGCTCCCGTCAGAGCCGAGGGCTTTGTTGTCACTTGTCACAAATTTGAGGATTTCTTGGTGTTACATTATTTATGCTATTCTCTTTTGAATCTTGGCTGCTTCTGAAGTTGCGATTTCCCCCCTAAAAACGTGTGCTGTGGCTCCGCCCCGTTTTCTCTGTCAGCCGCGATGGGGATTGGCGGTTCCCGTGGCCTCAGAGCGCTGCCTGTGAGCGGCTTGGTCTCCGTGTCCAAGTTCGTCACTTTCCGTGTCTCACTCATTTCCCCACGCGACTTTATTTTGGCTCTGCTCTGCCTTCTGGCTCCGTGCGCCACTTCGCGGTTTGCTGGCACTTTAATTGAACTATTGGTTTACGAGGGTGACGACACCACACAGCTCCGTGAGCGCGGTGCCCTGTCCTTCTGTTTGTGCGACCGGCCGCTCTGAGGCCGTGGGGCCTTCATTCACGCCTTTTTAACTGCGTGCCGTGAAGTGGACGGCTGTTGAAATGTGCACGCGGCTTCGGATTCTCGCACCGGCTTCGATTCTTGGGCCCACCAGAGCGATCGGAGCAAGGGCAGCCCCACCCCCACGAGCACCTCCATCCCACTTTGCGGGCGCGTCCCTCCTGTCCCTGCCAATCTGTCCGGCATCTGCGGGTCGTCCTCCGAGAATGGTCAGCACCGGCGGTGCGACCCGGTGTGGACGTCCCTGCTCTCCCCGCCCCGGCGGTCTGGCCTGCTCCCATCTTTGGGGACCCTCAGAGCACTGCCGGTGCTGGCCCACATGCGATTTCATCGGACGGGAGTTCCGTCTCTGCCGGAGACACCCCGAAAGGCAGCACAAGCGGCACGGGGCTCTTTCACCTGATCAGAAACTGCCACCGTTTCCGGGGCAACTGCAAGGAGGCATCCCCACCAGCGATGGGTGACGACCCCGTCCTGGGGACGCTTGGTGGTGTCAGGGCTGCTGGTTCGGGCTCTGACACAGGTGGCCTGCGGCCCCTCCTTGTAGCTTCCACAGGCCGACAGTGAGAGCCTGTTTCGGGGGCCCAGCGGCCCCCAAGTCTGCTTTCAGGAAGTTTCTGTTCGAGCCTTTTGCGCATTTTTAAATTGTTGTTTGCTTTCTCACTGTTGAGCTTCCAGAGTTCTTTATAACTTTGAGATAAAAGTATCAGTCGGATGTGCGGCGTGCAGATATCCGCTCCCCGTCTGCAGCCTGGGTTTCCGTCCACTTCCCAGTGCATTTCGGACAGCGGGCGGTGCCCACCTTGGCCACTCCGATGTGTATTTGTCCCCTCTCCATCAGTCCCACAGTGCCCACCTCGTAGGCACTCACGCCGTCCACCGTTACCTCTGCGCACGGGGCGAGACTGAAGCCCAGGCTTGCCTGTGCGTGGGTGGATGTCCAGTCTCTCCGATGCCCTCTGTGGGAAGACTGTTCTCTTCCCCGACGTCTCTGTGCTGGAGGTGCCTGACCTCCCCGAGCGGGTCCGTTTCCGGGCTGTCTCCAGGTCCGTTCTCCGTGGGTCAGCACATCGACCTCTTCACAGGCACGAGGGAGGTCTGACCCCTGGGACTGGAAACAAAGCTGACAAGGGGGCGGTCCACTCCCTCCAGATTTACTGCTTTCCTCAAAATCGCGTAGGCTTGTCCGGAGTCTTTGTCTTTCTGTGTGAATTTTAGAATCACTTATATATGCCTACAGGACACCGTGTTGGAATTTTGACTGGGCTTCATTTAAATCTGTAAAAAAGAAATTGAGGGAAAATGGGCCTTTTTCCTCTTTTATTGGGTGACACCACTTCACGGAACTGTATGGGTTTCAGGTGCACCAGCTGCCCGACCCTTTGCTGGCCGCCCCACCCCCTCCTCACCCCTTCCCCTCCGCCGCGGCGTGGGCGGGCCTGGACACCGTAGGCTGCGTGAATGAGCCCGTCCGAGAACCCCCGCGCCGTGTGATCCCCACTCACAGGTGGAATTGAACAGCCCGAGAGGCCCTTGTCACGCTGAGTCTTCCCATCCGTCACCAGGGTGTGTCTGACAGTTTATTAGGTCGGCTTTGATGATCTCCATCAGCACCCTGTGATTTCCCGCACGAAGCCTCGGCCTGTGTTCAGTTAGCTTTGTCCCCAGCGGTCCCATCTGTGAGTTGTCATTAACAGCGATGGCTTGTTAACTTCGGACTTGCGCTGTCCGTGGCCGGCCGACAGAAAATGACCTCTTTCCGTTCACTTCCGTCCTATTTGCTCCCACTCGCTTTGTTCATTTTTTTCTAATTTCTTGAAGTGGAAACGTCATGTCTTTCGGTCCTTTTCCTTCGTAGTTTAAGGGGTGAACGTCATAAACTTCCTTCTTAGATCCCATTGGCTACAGTCTGCCGTTTTAACATGACGCATCGGCCTCTTCATGCAGTTCAAAGTGTTTTCCAGTTTCCACTGGGACTCTCTGCTGGCCCGTGCATTATTTAGGGGTGTGCTTTTGAGCGTTTGAGCGTCTAGATATTTTCCTGTTGGGAACGTCCAATTCCAGCGTGGTCGGAGAGCTCGCCTCGTGTGCTTTCCATTCTGTAAGCGGGGCGTTCGCCACTCTGCCGTCTAAGTCTACCTTCGCCGGCCCAGAGTTAGGAAAAGCAGCCCGTGAACTCAGAGCCAGCTCTTACCGTTTCCGGCATTTGTTGTGGAATCTGTGATTGACCTTGGAGGTGACCCGTAAATGAGAGAGAGAGAGAGAGAGAGAGAGACATTGAGAGAGAGAGAGGCGGAGCCCAGGGAAGCCTCAGCTACACCTGCTGAGTTCGGTTCATTTCTTGCATAATTCAGTTCTGTTGTTCGTGTTCATTTTCGCCCAACAAATACATTTATTTGACTCTGAAGCAGATGAACGTCCTCGCTATCCCACTCCTCACATTCAGGTTTATTTGTGATCATTTTATTTTATTGATTTAGGTGCTCCCTTGTTGGTGCCTACAAGCGTGGGACTTAAAACTTCTTCAGAAATCGTTTCTGATCATTAAATCTGCGTGTGCTTGCTCAGCCCTTCTCACCGCAGATTCTCAAACTGTGCGCGGCTTTGGGGCGTGGGCACAGGCGCCCGCTTTCTTGTCTCACATTTGCGTTTGCCTGGCATTTCTGCTCATTTCAAGGTAAATTTTCCTCAAGTACTACTCTGCAGGAATCAAGTTTTGTCCCCGCTCGTCTTTACCGAAAACAGCCTCCTGGGCTTGTCCTCAAGGGCAGAGTTCGGTCTGTTACCGCAGAGGCAGGCAAACGCTGGATTCGCCTTTCCTCTTTCACATTATTTATTAATAGCCCTGATTTCTTCCTTGTGCTTTTCCCCAGAATTACTGTAATTGAATAATTGTATGTATTTGAATGAATAAAATACAATTATAGTTTGTTATAATAATTACTGTTACATTAGCTTTCTTTTTTTTCAAATTGTTACCCAATGCCATTTTTTTTAATTTTTGACTTTTGAATTTAGGAGTTCCTTCCGCACCGTTTCCTTCGATGGAATGGTCCCTTGTTCTGCGGTTTACGTGAAGGAAAACTGTTAGATTCTCTCCCGTGGGGTCTCAGTTCCCTATTTGTCCCAAACGAGGTAGTTCCAGAATGTTCTCTCTTCCTGTCCTTCCCACTGGCACCTCTCGGGAATGGTGGGGGTGGCTCCAGGCCCCGATCCCAGCCACCGGTGCTGCGGGGTGTCCCCACCCCCGGGCTGTCCGCTGTCGGCTGTCTGCGGGACCAGCAACTCCTGGGATGCTCCCTGGCCTGGAGGTCACAGTGGCACCTTTTCCCTTCCCGTCCCCCTCCTGGGCCACGGGGTGCTGTCCCGGGGTGGTCGGGGCTCCACTCGAGGGGGACAGAGACTTCATCCTGCTCTGTCCAGAGGCCACCCTCCCCCGACACCAACCAGTTCTTTCTGAAGGAGGGCCCCACGGTGCTCCCTGACCCTTGGATTCCTGAGGCTTTCCCAGAATCCTCTGTGGGGTTTCTCGCTTTCCCACCACTGCCCGGCCTAGCAGCTCTCGGACAGAAGCCAAGTCTGTGTCCACCACACCGGCTTCTTCACTTGTCTGGTTGCCAGCCGCCCTCTGCCCACCAAACACCTATCAGTGGACCAACGGGCCTCCCCGGGTCCACTCACCAGAGACTTCTGTCCCTTTTCAATCAGCGCCAGTCATTGCTGTTTCTCCCCCGCCCCCGCCAGCCATGGCATTGCGTCTCAGGTGGGGCTGTGGCCCCGTCGGAGGGGCATTTAGCTAGGGAGCCTAGTTGGTATTTCCAGGGAGTGTCTTTTCTGCTGCACCTGACCTGTAAGTGCTCTGGTCCCCTTGTGGTCCTGGCCCATCTGTCCTCCCAGCTCCGCCCCCCCCCCCGACCCAGGGTGGCTTCAGGGGTCCCTCAGCTTCCTCTGCCTCCATGTGGGACAGCATCTGCCAGATCGGGGGAGGGGAGGACTCAGCTCTGCAGAAGCCCCCACACTAGCTGCCTTGGGATGGCGAGGGGCTTTCCTGGTGGCCGGCAGGGGTGGCCTGGTCAGGGTGGGGGTGTTGGGTGGACAGTGTGGGAGGTTGAGAAGGGGGTATGAGTATTTACATCATTCCCCCACTTCTGGAGTCCCCGGCTCTGAGCCCTCCTGCTTACCCTACTCAGGACCCTTGCCGGCCACAGCCCTTTGTCCTGAGAAGCCCCTCCAACCAAGGCCACACTCATGGGGGGCCCTGGGCCCAGCCTTCCTGCCTGACTCCTGGCCTGGTAAGAACAGCCCTGCCATCTGCTCTCCTGCAACCCCCAGGCTCCCTGCCCCACCCTGGGCACCCCCCCCCGCCGAGTTCAACCCGTTTCATCATGCGGAGTGGGCTGTGGGCTGGCTGCCCCAGAGGAGGGTACAGGGCTGAGGACCCCAGGCCTGGGCACCCAGGGACTGAGCCAGGAGCTGCACACACAGTGACGCGTACCGGGCATGGACGTCCTCAGAACACATGCCCACTGCCACAGCTGCTTGAAGGCCTAGGGAGCCCTGGACGGCACCAGGTCTGGCACCGAGAAAAGCTGCCTGGCATTGCCTCCTCGAAGCTCTTCTGAGGCAGATGACAGGCCCTGGGACTTGGGACGTGGGGCACGAGCCACCCGTGGGCCTTCCTGTGAACACTCAGCCCCTTTCAGGGACAGAGGTTCCCGCCTCTCCTGCGCCCAGTCTCAGCCTGGGACAGAGGGCCAGTGACGTGTCTGCTATGACACACACCTGGCCCGATGTCCCCAGCCTGCATCCCATTCAGTTAAAGAGTAAACCCCAGAGGAAGGCCCCTGGGAGAAGAGCCACCCCTGTCACTGAGCAAGGCTGGAAGATGAGACTCAGGTGCCTGTCACTCCCTCTGGGGGACACCACGTTGCAGCCCAAGGCAGACTCCCCCCACACAGACACCTGGACCTGCAGCTCCCACGTGGTAGAGACGAGGAGCTGGTGCCGGGAGGAGGTGGCCAGGGCCCAGAGACAGAAGGGGCCGGCTAGGACCCCAGCGTGAGCCCCAGTTCCCCAGCAGGGGAGCGGCCCCCTCCCCACTCCCGGGGCAGGTGTCAGTGTGGAAATCACCCCTCCCAACAGCAGCGCCAGGCCCTGCCACCCAGGTCACTTCCTCACTTCCTTGGGGCTTGTGTGGCCTCTGCGGGCTTCACTGCAGCCCCACACAGAGGGACAGAGGGTTGTGTGTCCAGCCCGCCCGTCTTCTGACCGTTGTGACAGGCACAGGGGGGACTGGGCAGGGGAGAGCATGTGGCATTGGCGTGTCGGTGACAGAGGCACGGGACACACTCCTCAAGTCACCCCCGCAGATTTCGGTCCCCCATCCATCCAGCGTCGGATGGCCGAGCCTCGCCCAGGGCAGGGCAGGGGAGCCCTGAAGACAGCCACGCGGTGGGACTCGCCGCGGCTTCTCTGTAATCTGCCGGCGCGGCTCATGGGAAGGAAGCTCTGCCCTGGAGTCCCCTCTGGGTTGGCTGCCTGGGGCCTGCTCTGGAAGGAAAATAGACTTCGGCTCCAGCGTCTCTGTGGACCACGCCGCTCTAAAACGATGTAATTAACTTTCCCGTCCTCCAAGGTGGTTTGACTCCGTTGCAATTTTATTGTTTCAGAACTCCCTCTTCGGTTTCTCTTCAATTCCTCCGCGCCGGCCCCGAAGAGCGGAGTTCACGTCCTGACAGAAGAAGGCGCATCATTTATGCCTCTGTGACACCTCCATTTCCCCTGAACAGCGTCCCTGGCCCAGGCCCAGCCCCGCGGGGCGTCTTGGTGCAGGTGTGGACAGGCACCGCTGGTCTCTGGCTCGGCAGCCGGTGCGCCTCCCGGGCAGGTGCAGATGTTGTTTGCAGGAACACCTGTGGGAAGACGGGGGGCTCTCTCTGCGGATGCCCGTCCCTCCAGCAGCTAGAGAGCAGCTCTGGGCCTGTGACACTCCTCTGCCGTTGCTCACGGCAATGGCGGACGGACCACAGCGCCGGCACCCCTGCCATCTCCGCCTGACTCGGGGATACGGCGAGCGTGAGTGGGTGTCCTGTGCACTCACAGCCCAACGGCACCCTGGGGCAGCCACACGGGGGCCAGGCCACCCCACCAGCGGTCTTGGGGAAGCTCAGGACCTGCCCACACGTCCCCATCCGTGCTCCAAGGACATTGCTGTCCTTTCCCGCATTACCTCGCAGTCATGTCTGTTTCCTCCGGTAAGAGGAGTCGGGGTCAAGGAAACAACAAGTGAGGAAATGGGCAGAAGACACGTAAATGTAAACTCAGTGTGTGGGCGGGGGGGGTGGATGTGTGTGGAGGAAACGAACAGGCAAAGCCTGATGGGAGCGAGCCGACGGGGCCCCTCGGAGAATGCGTCGAATGCCTGTGGTCACTCCTGGTCAGCAGACCGTGCCCACGAGGCACAACCACACCCAGTGGACCGACGCTTCACGAAAATGTGCCCACAGAACCGCCCCACAGGCCGCGGTGAGGGACGGCGGAGCAAAGATGGGTATCTGTTTCTCACTGCATGAGTGTGGGTGTATGCGGTTACTTTTTTAATGTTTTCTGCCTGTGGTCACAGGAATGCTTTTTTGCCTAAACACACTCAGTTCCGGACGGACTCCAGGTAGAGGAGCAGTCTGCGGCGTGGTTGGTGGTGGGAGATGGGCCTGAACTTCTCCACCTCCCACACATGTCACCTTAGAGACCTCATTCTGTCCCACCGCCACTCCATTCCCGGAATAAATGCTGAGGTTATGATTCTGAGGCGAGGCTTCCTTCAAAGCTCTGTTTAAAATGCAAAATGGGGAGACTTTCTACGTCCACAAATTGCAGGAAGGTTATGTGATTAACCTGATTATTTATTCTCAGGTACAGGGACTTGCCCTTGTGTGTCACTTGGCTTCCGGTACCTGCAGCCCTGAGGTGACACCCCCGCCCCACCATGTGTTGGTGGGAACCAAGTGCCACCTGGCCACATGGAAGTGCTGTGTGAGTCCCCAACTCCCAGTGGGTCGCCAGCACCCCCCGCAGAGCCAGGCCCTGAGAGGTGGTGCTGTGGGGTCTGGACCCCTAAAAACCAGAGGGATATGACCTTTGCCAAGTTAAGTTTCCCCCAGGAATGAAAGATTAGCTCAATGTTTGCTTTAAAATCTTCCAGTGTCATTCACCAACCTGACAAAACAGAAGGAAGGCCAGCGACCGACACAGAATTTCATAAAAACTGGCCGATGAGCTTCGAAGTCTGTACGTGGCTCACAGCAGACCAGAGGCGGGAACCGGGAGGGTGGGGGCAGAAAGAGCGACTGCAGAGATGGCACCCCTGGGGCCTCCCGACAACAGAGGTTCAGAGACAAGCCCTGCAGGGTGGCCTGATGGGCAGAGCTCCCTGGGGAAGCCACCGCCCCACATGGTCACCTCCCTGGCTCAGGGCTGCCCTCAGCTCCGTCAGGCTGGCACCTGCTCCCCCTTTTGTTCTGGAAAAAAGCGAGGCTCTCCCAGGGTCCCCACCGTGGCGCCCAGATGGCAGCATCCCTGGGGCCCTCGAGTCCTCGCCCCGCCAGGTGCTCCTAGCGTGGGGACCCGGAGCACGTGATGGCGAGCAAGCAGCGGGTGGCAAAGCAGATGTCACACAGCGCGCTGCTAATTACCGGCGACGAACATGCAGAAGCAAAGTGAGAAATGATGGATTTCATAAATCCCCCCATGTGCTGTTTACAGCAACAGCGATCTGGGTGCCGGAGGGGACGTGCTCCGCATGAGAAGCTGCACCTGCCACCTCCAGGGCCAGGCCCACAGGCGAGCAAATGGGTGGCTGCGGTTTTCTCCCGCGCGTGGCCGTGGGGACCGGTTTAAGAAGGTCAGATCGAATCCTGTTGAACCTCAAAGAGATGCGTGGCACCGGGGAAGAGCCGCCAGGAACACTAGTCACGGCGAGTCCTGGCCTCACGGGCTGGTCCCCAGGACCGACGGAAGCTCCCCTGGGACCTGCTGGAGCCATGACCGCTGATCAGCAGGACCCTCCACGGCTCTTCAAGGATGTCAGCGAGCAAGAAACTCCCTGTTCAGCTCCCCAGGGACTGAAGAAGCCCTCGGGGAAGCCAGGGGTTGTCCCTGCTCATCCCCATGCCTGGAAGAGGCTCAGGAACGAGGTGGCGGTGGTCGGGGGTGGGGGAGAAGGCTGCTGGGGTCGTGAGCACCCCTGGCTCTGACACCCCCCATGGGTACCTGTCCACAGGGCTTGCCCCTGCCTGCCCCCCATCTGCTTCCTGCTCCCCACCATCCTGGTGTGCGCCGGGGAGCCCCTGAGGGAGGGGGGGTTTGCAAAGGCTCAGGGGAAGGCGGCCTGGAGGCCCGCGGTCCATCCTTGAAGGAACAAGAGTTGCTATGTTGTTGCAGGCCAGGGACTGCCAACACGCAGGGCCTGCAGAGGGTTGCCGGGCAGTTGGGCAGGTGCAGCCAGGGTCAGAGGCAGGGTCCCCGTGAGTTTGGGGCTGCAGCGGCCCTTTTGCAGTTGAGAAGCTGGGGCTGTGTGACACTCTAGGGTGGCCTAGAAGGTAACCCTGAGAAGGGGAGGTGGCTGGGACCTCCCCCGAGCCACAGGGAGCCCCGTCACACCCGGCCTCTGGGGTGCCGAGCCAGGACCCACTCCGACCTGAGCCGGTGGCCTGCCAGGTCCTCCTGGAGCCAGGTCTGAACATCTGGGGCTGTGGGGGCCGCTTCTTGGGCTCCTGGGCTCCAAGAATGTCTCCTTCACTCCACGCCCCTGGCCCAGTCTGGTCCCCGTGCGGCTGTGAGAGGTCACCCTGCCCCAGAGCCCCCACAAGGCCACAGAAGCTGCCTCCTCACTGCTCGGCCTGCTCCCACCCCCCGGGCCGTCCTTGTCCTTGTCCTTGTCCTCGTCCTCGTCCCCATCGCTGCCAGAGGGACAAAAGGACAAGTCCTCCACCCTCCCAAGGTTCAGCTGTGCTCGGGTCGAGGGGCTGCCGCACCCCCACAGGCAGAGCCACACCTGGCCCCGAGCAGAGTGGGCCATGGGGTCACACGCTTCTCCCAGGCCTTGTCCCCCCGCCGCGGGAGTGGGGTGCCAGCCGGACGGCGTTGCATTCCAGGCGCCCAGCCCGAGGCTGACAGGGCGGCCGCCGCAGGATTTACAGCTTTATTCCCTGTGACGGGCTCGAGCTCAGAGATGATGGATTGGGGCTGCGGGGCCCAGACCGGCAGCACGGCCATGCAGAGGACGGGCGTCCGGAGCCCTGCGACCATCCGCCACACAGCGGCCCAGTCCCAGACGGCACCCTGGGTCCTGTCTCCCGCGGGGGGCCCAGTGCAGCCCTGAGGGACATTTCTAGGACAACCCTGCAGACAGCTGCAGTTCCCCACGCTGCCTTATGGCTGTCACCCCACCCAAGTGCAGTCTGGTGCGGCCCCATGAGGTGGGGACCAGAAGGGGGTGGGGGAACAAAGCTTAGGGACAGGCAGGTACCCTGAGGTCACAAGCTGGCCAGGGAGGCCTCAGCAAGGACTGTAACCATGGCGATGGCCTGTCCACTGTCATTCTCAGCCAGACTGCACCTGCACACAGTAGGTCTTCTAGAACAGCTCCTAGTCATAGTCAAGGGGGGTGCCTGGCGACGGCGGCAGCACGTGGTGGCGAGCATACACTTTCAATGCTGAGCCTGGACAGCACCCCACCCCACCCCCGCCCCGGCCCCCGCTCCCCACCAAGGCCTGTGCAGCTGCTCGGTCCCACAGGGCCGAGCGCTTCTGGGAGCAGCCGGCAGCGCCCAGCGGGCCAGTGGCGTGAGGGCGGGGCCCGCAGTGTCTGCTCCGTGCGTGGGGACCAGAGCCACTCTCCACGTCTGCAAGGTGGGGCTGGAAACCCCAGGGGCTCGGGGGGCTTGGGAACCAACGCAGGAATGCTCCAGTGGGGGGCCTCAGCCACATGGGGGAAGGACATGGGGCTCGGGGGGGGGGGGCAGAGCAGGGGAGCCCGAGCGGGGGCAAGCAGGTGTGGGGGGAAGCCAGGTGTGTGGGGGAGTCAGCTGGGTGTTGGGAAGAGACCCAGGAAAGGTTCCCCAGGGTGGGGGGATGGGAGGACCAGCAGGGTAGGCGACCTGGACAGTGGGCGGCCAACTTACAAGTCCTATCCTGACAACCAAGGCCCTGAACCTGGACCTTGGGGACCAAGGACCGTCCCCCCAAGTGGGGAGCACTTGGCTCCTCCGAGGTGCTGCCCTGGGTCATCTCGCCTTGGGCTGCATAGGGGAGGATGGGCATGTCTGCTGCCCATGTCCCTCTCCCTTCTCAGGCAGGGTCAAGGTCGTAGTAGAGACTGAGGAGCACTGGGGTGCCCGGAACTGGGCAGCTGGGGTGATCATGTGACCATGGGGATTCCGGGGGGATGGGTCACAGGCCCGAGAGGCCAGCCCAGGATGTGTCACCGACCATTGCTGCCTCCCAGCCACAGGCGAGCACCCCACCACCACCACCACCACGCCACCGGGAGCAGAGCGGGCCATCCATCTGAGCTTTAATTTGGGAATGAGACGGTGTCCACATTCCATTATGTGGCAGAATTAGTTGCCAAAGCCGGGGCAGCCGGCGTCATGGAGAGTGAGCTATGGCCTCGTTCTTTAGGGAGACAGTGGGTAGGGCTGCAGGGCAGCGAGGTCACCTGGGCCCCACCTGGGCTGCAGGCTTGGCCCCCGGCATCTACCACCTGACCTGCTCCCCACTGTCCATTGCCCACAGGCTGGCCTCTCCAGGGGCCCTGGATTCCAGGATCTCCCATGAAAGGTGCTGGTGGACCTCGGGGTGGGAGGGTCCTAACAGAGGGTGGCACTGTCCTGGGCCTGCACCTGCTGGGTCTCAGGCTCACTCAGATATCCCTCCTCATCCCCAGCTGATCCCAAGGATGGAGGAGCTGAGCATGGAGAGGGGCTGGCTCAGGGACAGACCCAGGCTCTGAGGAGGCCATGTGGACGCAGACGCAGAGGCTGAGCAATGTGGCCACAAGCCAGGGGACACGTGGGGGCTGCAGGAGCTGGAAGAAGCAGGCAGGACCCTCCTGGGGCCTGGACGTTGGGCTCCAGAGCTTGGGGAGAATGAACATCTGCCGTGTAAGACCCGTGTGCCGTGCTCAAAGGCCCGGGGAGGCTCCCACACCCCTACACGGTCAGCCCCCCACACGGTCAGCCCCCCACACGGTCAGCTCCCCACACAGCCAGCCCCCTGCACGGCCAGCCTGCTGCACACCGAGCACCGGCGCAGCTGCAGGAAGCGTCCGGGCCCTGGGAGCCGGGTCTCGGCAGCACCTCCTGCGTCCACAGGGCAGCTGTCTTCCTCCTAAAGCCAGGTACTGGGAGGGGTGGGCGGCCACCCGAAAGGGACCGTGGAGCTGGTGTTCGGGGAGCCTGCGGGGCAGTGGGGGGTGCAGTGAGCCCGGCAGAGGAACCGTCCCCGAAAGCCAGGGCCCGTGCTCAGTGGCCGCCATGGGTCCTCTAAGGTGTTTGATGAGGAAGAAATGCTAGTGACAGCATTTCGGAGTGGGGGCAGCCGTAGACACAGTGGCATCACAGGGATCCCCTGACTTGGAGTCGGTGGGTGACCCTGAGGGAGGGGCAGGCAGAGAGTGTCACCCAGCCCCTGCCCCTGGGACCCCTCGAGCCTCCCTGCCTGCTTGTCACTCCTGAGGGAGCCTGCGTGGCCCCAGGAGGACCCTGAGGAGCAGGATCCTGGGCAGAGGGTGGAAGGGCCCCTCTCAGGGGAGGCAGGACCCCTGGTCCAAACACAGCAGCGTGGGAGCGAGCCCCACCCCCACCCGCCTCTCCCCCCCTTTCTCTTTTCCTGACCAAGTGGGGCAGTGGGGCCAGGAGGCCACCTGGGGGGGTCTCACCTTCTTGGGAAGAGGTGCCCCCTCACTTAGCAGGGACAGGACACTTGCCTGATGAGGGGTGGGGTGGCAGACACACATGGGGGTGTCGTAGCAGCTGTGAGAGACTCAGGCCCAGACCCTTTCTTTGCTTGTTTGGGGACAGAGCTGAGGGTCCTTGAAGGCAGAGCATAGGGACACCTGAGCTTCACAGGGGTGGGGGCACAGGGGAAGGCACCCTGCTTTTCGGAGGCGGCAGCCAGGGCCCAGGAACCTCGCAGACGACCGTCATGCCCCATTATCCCGTGAAAGCCCCAGAGGCCCCTCAGCACTCAGCACCGAGTCTCATGGAATGTGACTGCCTCTTCCACCAGTGGCTCTGGACAGGACTTCAGTCCCTGGCACCCCGACCTCCATGACCCCGTCCCCGAGCATCTTGTCTCGGGCCCTGTGCCAAGGCTGCAGGCCGCAAACCAAAGCGACAGACTCCCGGTGACCTTGTGGTCTGAGCCTCTGCCAGCGGCGGCGGTGGGGTCAGGGTTCCAGGACATCACCCAGGAGAGCTTCCGAAAGCCATGCCAGGAGGTCACCCTGCGGTCCTTGTCACCCTGGGCAGGAGGGGCTGGGGCCCTGCAGGTCGGCTCCGCTCCCAGCCCTCTGCTGGCCCCCAGGACACTTTGCGGACGGGCTGGCGGCCTTCCCAAGAGGCCAGAGACCTGTAAGCACGTGGACGGGCGCCCGCAGACATCTGACGGAAGATTTCTCATGTGACTCCACCACTCGGCCCCGCCGTCTCCCTAATACGTTATCAGGCTTGTTGAAATATCAATTTTGCACACGGCTTCACACGGCTGCCCGCGGCCCTGCTCAAGCCTATTACTTAATTCTTCTGTCATTAAGAAATCCAATCTCTGACTCCAGTGGCTGTGGGGGGGAGCAGCGGGGAGGGGGTGCGGTGCGGGCCCGCAGACCTCAAACCGGCTGCTAATTGCAGCTCCGCAGACCCCGAGTGCGGACGCAGGGAAGGGAGTCGGTGAGCTGCTGCAGGGGCAGAGCCCCAAGGACTTAGGGAGTCAGCGCCTGTGACTGCTCCCCTGCGAGACACGGCACTGCCCACTCACGTCCGCAGCCCCTCCAGTCCCCGTGGCTTCCACCCAACCTTCATGGCCACTGTGGCCTGAAGGGGTCACCAGTGGACCCGCCGTCCTCTCTAGGCCGTGGATGTGCCCCTGAGCCCTCAGCATCCTCGGCTCCAGCTCTGGCTCTGGGCAGGGGGGTGGGGGGACCCTCAGGGCCCTCCCCAGCCCCTCACGCCCCTCCGTGCAGGACGCCCTTGGAGTGATGGATGACTTTGTAAAGGCCCCGCCCTCGTCCCCCTCCGGAGGGAGGTCTGTTGACAATACTTCCCTCCATCACAAGCCCCTTCGTAATTGAGGACATTAATTTATTTCTCCATCCCGTTACCTCCCTGCTAAGCGGCCCGTCCTCCCGCCGCGGAGTGGGTGTGCACCGGCCATTAATCACTCCCACGTCCCCCAGCCCTTTCCAAGGCAGGGCTGCCTGCGCCCGGCGCACCTTCAGGGAGCTGTCCGCCCTCCGCCAGGGTCCATTCGCAGCTGCGTGAACAAGGGCAGCGCTTTTCAAAGAATAATTTCCAACCTAAATGACCGTAAACAACTCATTTTCTCCGCGACCCAGCACCAGCTCCCAGCGCGCCGGGGCAGGGACGGCCGACAGCGCCTGAGCCCGGCCTCCATTCGCAGCTGCTGCTCATCAGCAGGCTGGCCCCCGTCCAAGCCTGCGTACCTGTTCTGGCTCAGACCCGTTCTGGCTCAAGTTCCCATCGGTACTGCTGGCGATTTTCAACTCCACGGGCCCAAGACAAGGAGGAGGGAGCTGGCCAGGAGGCCGGCCCGGCTGCCAGGTCCCTCCCTGCCCCCCCTCCCGTCTGCATGAAGCCAAGGGAACAGAGGCCCTCCACCCCCACCCCCACCAGCACCCAGGGCCCAGACAAGCTGCTGCTTCCCAGCAAGACCTGCGCCCAAGTCTTCAGCCTCACCCGGATGCTCCAGGGACACGACCCGGACCTCAGAGCATCTTCCAGCTTCAGGGGCAGCAGGAGCCCTGGGACCCCGGCCCCCAGGCCCTGGAGGCTGAAGGGTCCGGCGCACGGCCACCCCAGACCTCCGCCTGTTCACAGAATCAAGAGGCCCAGGGAAAACCACGGGGAAGGTGACTGAGAGATTCCATTGGTTGCTCTTTGCAACATCAAGGGAATGGGAGCGGATGGCTTGAAAGGGTTTAACTCTGGTTATGAGAAAGCACAGCAGGCCATGAATAGTCAGAGTGGAGAAGGCGGGCTGTGTGACCGGTCTTCGTTCATTTCTGCCCCCTTAGCTCACCCACCCACCTGTCCGCTGTCCTTCCATCCATCCTTCCTTCCAGGTCAGCCTTCTGCTGGGGGCTGTGAACAGCCATCCAAGGGGCGTGTGGCTGAGTGAGCTCCGGTTCTCCCCAGCTATCTCTGGACTTCACGGTTTTAGTGGCTCCCGTCTTCAGCTTTGGGGACTCAGAGAGGCCAGTTAGCTGCCTCATTCCTGTGCCCCCCCCTCCTGCTTGTACGGCGGGGGGGCTCTCCGGGGTGCTGGAGAGAACTTGCTGAGATCAGTTAAGAGGCCACTGCTGGAACCCAGGGGAGAGGAGATGGGGCTGGGGCCCAGGTGACAGACACACAGAGTCTTTGTCGGTGGCAGCGTCAGTCAGAACCAGGACGGAGCAGACGCAGAAGCAGCGGAGGGGGCGGGGGTGGGGGCAGGTTCCGCCCGGTGCCGGCTGGGAAACACGGTGATCGTGCTACGTTCGGCTGGAACACGGACAGAAAGATGAATCGACTTCCGGTGGAAGGTGACTGAGTTCACAAGGTCGAGGACACGCCTGTCTTGTTTCCAGCACATTCTGACTCTGGCACAGGCTGGCTGGTGATGGGGAAGGAGCTGACGCTGTGTCCTCCATTGTCCCATCAGGTCACTGCCAATTAAGCAACATGGTGACCTGACAAGACACTGCCATCTGCACAGACGAGGGACCTGGGGTCCCAGAGCTTGGGTGACCTCACCAGACTGTCCGTGAGCCAGGACTGTCTGACTCCAAGGCCCAGACAGGTCTCGAGAAGGTCAAGGGCGTCTGGGTGTCTTGTCGCCTGCTCCCATCCCTCCCCAGGGCCACCAGCAGACACCGGCTCAGGGCTGAGAGAGCCGGCACCCAGGCCCCTTCTCCCGAACCTGGAACCTCTCCCAGGGTGGCCGTCAAAGGGCACTGGCCCTGGTCGGTGGGGTGATGGAGACCTTTGGACTCGGCTGGAATTCAATGTGCTGAGCCGTGGGGGGGTGGCGCGGTCCAGCAGAAAACTGGGGGCTCCTGGGGGGCGGGAAGCGGCCTCCGCTAAGTTTGTAATCTTGGCAGGTCGGGGATGGGGCTCAGACGGTGGTGTCCACGGGGCCCACCTGGCAGGCCCAGGTCTCGCCAGGTCTGTACACTGAAGAGCTTCTCTG
Source organism: Macrotus californicus (assembly GCA_007922815.1). Taxonomy (NCBI): domain Eukaryota; kingdom Metazoa; phylum Chordata; class Mammalia; order Chiroptera; family Phyllostomidae; genus Macrotus; species Macrotus californicus. The sequence goes on along the minus strand of VMDR010000094.1, from coordinate 24,523 downwards.
CTTGTGTGACCGCAGCCTCAGCTGCTTAGCGTGTCTCTCAAATGTTCTTTGACCTTGTCTTTTCAAAAGCAGTGCTTCCCTGCCCCTCCCCGACCGGTTTCATTTCAGCCGAGATGTTAAGTTCCCGCTGCCTTCAGGGCTGTGGGGCGGCTGCCCCCGGGGCTCCCCAGCGGGCTCCCTGCTGCAGGGGCTGCCAGGTGCCAGGCAGGTGGCACGGCCGCCCAGCCCCCTCTCCCAGGGGACTCCCAACACATGCTGTGCTCTTCCACCTTGGGAAGCCCATGTGTCGGGTGGAGACGGGCCCCCAGGCCTGATCTCGGTCATTTCCACAGACGGGGCAGCCGCTGGACTTCGACGTCAGCTGCTTTGGACAGACACATTCCCAGGTTCTCCAGCACACCTGTGGCTCCAGCCCTGGGACCCAATGTCCACCTGCCTGGGGGGCCAGGAGCCCAGAAAGGACCCTGTCCCATCACTTCCCCTCCAGCCACCAGAGTGGAGACACAGGTCACGTACGGAGCACAGGGAACCATTCCCCTCACCCCAGAATAAAATCCCAAACGGCCCAAGTCTCCAGGGCCCCGAGTGGCCCGGCCCCTGTCAGGCCAGCAGCTGCCCACCCCCACCTGCCAAGCTCCCCTGCCTCTGAGGCCGGGGGTGGGGCTGGCACTGCTCCTGCGTCAGAGCCTGCTCGGTGCCCTGGCCATCCAAGGCTGTCGGCCGTCCGGCCGGACTCTGCTAAACACGGCACCTGCTGCCCATGCACCTTCCGGCAAGGTGTCCGTGCGCTGGGCCAGGGACAAGGCTGGGATCTGACTCTACTCCAGGCGCCACCACCCTCTGTCACCACTGCTGTGGCCGACAGCCGGTGATCGCATGCCCTGCTCATTAGGAGATAGCCTTCTCCGCTCCGAAGATTAAAAATTTCGGGAGTGAATCCAGGTCTTGTCTGACATGACGTTTTGGAAGCAAATGCTCAGAAACTTTGGTGCTCCGTGGTAATAGGATCACATGCTGCAGTAGTTACAGTAATTGCTGGTTCTTCTCTCCCGGCTGCGCCCGGCGCCCGGTGCCCTCGCCCAGGGCAGACGCGTGTCCCAGTGCCACCACCTCCTCAGGAAAAGGAGTGGCCTTGGAGGAGCAAGCACTGGGGTGGGGACGCTGCTCAGAGCCACCTCGTTCCTCGGGCCAGGCTGGCAGAGGAACAGGCCGGGGCAAGGCGGGGAAGGAGAGCAGGGGAGGGGTGAGGAGAAATGAGGCTCCGAGCTCCAGGGGCAGAGTCAGCATCTGCGAGTCGGCATGAACGTGGTGTGAACATGGTGCAGCGTACATGGCGTGAATGTGGCGTGAACATGGCATGAACGTGGTGTGAATGTGGTATGAACACAGTGTGACCACGGCATGAACATGTGTGATCACAGCGTGAGTGGGGTGTATACAGGGCATGAACATGGTGCTCATCCCCTCGCGCTGGCGACCCTGACCGTCCCCCCATGGGGGCTTGCCTCATTCTGTGTGGACGTCCCTACGGGGACTTATTCCTAGGTATAGATGTCCATGTGCCGTTGCCAGTGCATTTTAATTTTTTCTTGTTTGTTGCTTTTCTGAAGAAATCTGCTTGACTCTTGTAAACTGGCCATGAGCCCAGTGGCTTGGCTAAAACCACACGTCGGTCGGGCAGTCTGTGGATGTTTCTGGATCTCCTCCGTGGACACCCGTGTCCTCTGCCCCTCTCCGACCCTCCCGCACACTCTACATTTCCGGCCATGTGTCTTGCTGGCCGACCGCTCCTGTGTGTCCCTTGGAGGTGCAGTGTCAGTAGGCACCCTGGGTCTACTCCGTGGCACTGCCCACCCAGTACCTTGGCACCTCTAGCCAAACCGGAAGCCGTTTTGGAGGCAGCTGTTTATTCGGCACCATTTTCCCTTTCTAACGTGGCACCTCACCTCCTTCTGTGCTTCCTGAGGTGCCGCCAGCTGCCCAGCAGCCGTGAGGCCAGCAGGGCCTCCGTGACCTGCTGTGGCTGGTCCCCTCCAAGCCCCTGTGCCCAGAACCCCACGCGGCCCAGACACAGCCGGTCCCCAAGGTCAGCAGGCAGTCACTTACCTCACCCACAGCACCCCTCAGCCTCTGCTCTGGGTGGCCCGGCACCCCGGCCTGGAACGGTCCATGTGCTCGGCTGAGACACTGGGCGGTGTTTGGGATCGGGAGCCCCCGGCCAAGGGGTAACGAGGACACAGACCCCCTGGGTGCGCTCTGCAGAGGGGCATCCCCTGCAGGAGCCGGTGTCTCCGCATCAGGAAAAGGACACCTCTGTGTTCCAGCTGTTTGGTGAATTATTAAAAAGTCAGCCTTCCAGTTCAAAAGGGTCACAAAACGGTACTCTCAGCAGGAGGAGATGTCGCCGATGGTTTCTTATTAAAAACCATGATGTTTAGGAAGAGAGAGAGAACCCTGCAGAAACTCGGCAGAGCGGAAGGGCCCCGGCCGGCCCTGCGAAAGGAGCCGTCTCTGTGAAAGGCTTCCTGTAACTTCAGGCTTTTACTTGCTATTTGTCTCAGTCACTTCGGAAGCTCCACAGGGCTCTGGTTGGGGATTTCACGAGTGTGTTTAATGCCCACGTCTGAGTGTTTCATCCATTAACTCGGCCGAGTTGATGCCCCTCCGCTCCTGGCCATCTCCGAGCCCCAGGCCACGTCGGCTCCTCGCTGGGGACTTCGCAGGGCATGGAGGGGACTTGGCCTGACCTCGCTTCGGACACACGTCCCTCTCCGGGTCTCTGAGCCCTCCTGCTGCCTGGCAGTCAGGGCCCAGACAACCCCAGGTGGCCCCCCACAGGCTCCTGTTGGGATGTTATTAACATGCTGTCGTCACCCTGAGGTTCTCCGTGCTGCCGTCACCATTGGACAAAGCTCAGGGCGACCCACGGCAAGGACTGTGTGCCAGGATCTTGGGTCCTCAAGGGCCCTGGGGGGCCGTGACATACCCACAGGAAGCCTCTGCCAGTCTGGCCGAGCCCCCATGCCAGCCGCCTGCCAGGCGTCTACAGGGCACAGCAGCACCCGTCCTGCAAGGGGCCTGGGTGCAGGGCCAGAGGGGCCTCATTGAAGCAGCACGTCACCAACATGCAGACAGTTTCCTCCAGGGGAATGTGCGCCCAACAGTGTCCCCTGTCCAGGAGGAGGGGTCACTGGCCCGGCTCACATGGCCTCCCGTGCCTATGAAGCCGTCCCTCTGCCCCATACCCAGCCCTGTGGGACGGTCGGTCCCAGGTAGATGAGGATCGAGCTGCATCCTCTGACCTCACTCTGCCTCCAAGGCAGCCCGCCAAAGGCTGACCCGTGGGAGTCCGTGGCCCTGGGTCGGGCCGCTGCACATAGGAGGCCCCCTTGCCTCCGAGCCACCCCCGCAGACCCACACATGGTGTGTGTCCTGACCAGGTGGGAGTCTGCCAGGTCCGACCCCCACACGCCCAAGTGTCAGCTGATGGTCAAGGTTGTGTGTGTGTGTAGGTCACGGGGCCCAGCGTGTGAGCCCCAGGACCTTGTCCCGTGGCCTGTGCATCGCTGGAAGGTAAGACGGGCACAGGGCTGCCACGGGGAGCCCGGCCTGGTCCAGGCAGGGCAGGTGCCAAGGGAGCAGCCTGTGTGGGGCGCTGTGGGGCCTGTGCTACCGGCCACAAAGAGGACTGCGAGGGCCTGGACTAAGCACAGCAGGCCTCCCTCCTCGGCCTGGGCCCCAAAGGCCCAGGCTCAGTCTCCACGTCACCTTCCTGCCCCCCACCCCCGCCAGGCAGAGGAGCCAGCTTCCCGCCACACCCAGTGTCCTAAAGAGGGTGGGCTCAGAGAGGCAGCCTGGCCAGCATGGCGGGCGACAACCTGCAGGGCCTCAGCAGGTCCCACGTGACGCAGGGTGGGACCCGGCCCTGCCCAGGAGGCGGGGGTTCCTGAAGACAACCCCCCTGAGCAGGAACAGGCTCCCTGTCTTTCGTTTAAAAAGGACAAATCACCTCCCCACACACACTGCTGCCAGCGCGGGGGATAGCTACTGACCGCAGGGACACAGGGAGGGAGAGGCAGGACAGGCCGTGTCCCTACGCGGCAGCCTGGGTCTGGCCCAGGCACCCTGGGGCCCTTGCTGGGTAATCAGACAACATTATAAATAGCCACAGCAGCTCGTTAGCCAGAGGTCAGCATGTCCTGCAGCTGCAGACACAGAGAGGCGAGGGGGCAGTGTCCAGCAGCGAGGCCATCTGGCTTGTCACAGTGCCTGTGCCCTTGCTGCCCATGGCCGCCCCGACCCGGCCCTCCAGGGACCAGAGGCTGTGCGCTCGGCCTTGTTTGCACGTCTGTCCCCAGGAGCCCCCAGCCCGTCGGAACGGGCTGCAGGGACAGCCAGAGCCTCGCCCGCGGCCGCCCTGCCCGGCAGCAAGTGCGCGGCGCTCTGCGGCAGGCAGGGCTGCAGATCAGCTCACTGCCAACTCATGGTCCCTCTTCCTCTGAGGCTCCCGCAGAGGCCGCACTCTCCACAACGGGTGGAGAAGGGAGAGCAGACTTTTCCTAGGATCACAGGCACTCCAGCCCGACATCTCTCCCCATGCCCACTCCCAGGCCTCAGCTGTTCCCCGCTTGTAAGGCCGGGGTGCCTGTGTACCCTGGGGGACCCCACCCTCAGCCCACACAGGCTGCCCCCTTCCTGAGCCCCCGGGTTCCAGGGTCCCTCCCAGGCTCAGGATCCCCAGGACTGGACATTGTCACTGCCTGGTCCTACTTGGCTGCAGCCTCAGAATGTGGGGCGTGGGGCGTGGCCTTAGTCCTCTAGTGTCAGGGGTGGGAAGGCCTACCTGGGCCTGAGGGTGACACCCACTTTATGAGGCGCCCCTGACAGGGCCGGCCAGTCTTTCCCGGGGCCATCCAGCTCCTGGCCGGGCTCTGCTTGGGCTCCGGCCCTTCCCACCAGTGATTTGCCCACAGCCTCCCCTGCCCTGGGCTGTTCCCGGGACACCCCCACTTCTGCACCCAAGTCTGTCCCCTGGGCCCCTGTCCTGCCCGGGCTCTGTAGGCCTTGACTGCCCAAGTTTTCAGGAAGAAAACAGAGGCCTCCCATCACGGCCGAGCCTGTATAGAGTGTGGCCTTCCAGACAGGTGAGGGTGCCAGCCGTGGGCGTGTGCCAGCTCCCTGGTGGCTGAGAGGGACTCGGGATGCCACCTGGGGCTGGGTTCAGAGAACACCGTGGGGTGAGGGGTGCCGCCAGCCGACCGAGCCGAGGTGGAGAAACGACGCCCTCACCCGTCCGTGCGTTCCCGAGTCCCTCCCACAACAGCGGGCCCCGGGCAGCACCGTGAGCACGCCATCGCTGCCTTCGCGGGCCGACAGGTTCCCACCAGGGGGAAGCCCCAGCCAGCAATTACAGAACAGCGCTGGGTGTCCAGGTGCAAACTCAGAGGGACCCAAAGGGACCGGGTTCCTGTAAGAGACCAGAAGGGCGGACAGAGAGGCACGAAGGTGGGTCTAGTCTGTGGGAAGTGTCCCCACAGCCCGGGGACGTGGGCACGTGGGGCTGAGGGGCGATCTCGAGGGTTACAGGCTTTTCCACCATAACGACCAGAAGCAAGAACAATTGGAAAGAGCACAGGGGGTGCCCTCCACACCACGTGACCCCAATCCCTCCATGAACGGCAGCGCTCATGTCTTTGTGAACAGCTGTCTCCTTTGCCAGGCATAGTTCATTCATTAATTCGCACGCTCGTTCATTCATTCATTCGCTCAACAAATAGTCGCTGCACCATCCAGGTGCCAGGCTCCGGCTCACCCGTCCTGTTCGCAGTTTTCACCTGGCGCCCTCCTGCTCTCCCGTGAGGCCACATGCAGGGACCTCCCACACGGCTCTCTTCTCCTTTCTCTGGAAACCCGGGACTTCCACCTCTTGGGATGAATTTGATCATTTCTATTTTTCCTGACATCGCGTCCATTTATCAGTCTGTCAGTTAACATCTCCAATTGTATACAGTTCACTTTCTGGTTAGAGTTCCTGGGAATTTAACATTTCTAAGTACTCAGCACAGGGAATGTCTTTAAAGTCTACTGTTTTCCAATGCATTTATTTCTTTTTTATTCCTATTCTTCCCTTCCTCCTGATTTAGTCAGGATTTTTTATTGTTTTTCTAAAGTTCTGTTGTAAGAACATTGCTGTCGGGTTTTTAAGGCTACAACTGTGCCTCGAGGTGCTGCTTTGGCCGAGCATCGTGCCTTGCGTGCCTTCCGATAAACACGCAGCAGTCACAGGCGATCTGTGAACAGAGGCACCGCCTCCTTGGCCAGTGGTTGGACTAACGCCGGTGCCTTGCCCTGCCAGACGCCCAAGTTCTGTCGGCTGACCTGTTTGGGATTATTCCTCAACTCCAGGTCTATGGTACTGTCCGTCACACACGTCCATCACTTTGTGCTTCAGTGATTTCTGAGTTTCCTTCGTGGCCAGGTGTAAACTGTGGGGAGCATCCTGTTGACCTTCGTTCGACGAATCGCCAAGTTTGGTCATATGAGACTGTACCTGTGTGTGTATGTGTGTGCACCTGTGGGTACATGTGTGTGCCCCGTGCATGTGCACGTGTACGCTTCCTTATTCAGACACACGCATTACGGAAGCATCCGTGTGATGGGCTGTAGACCACTTCCAGTGCCACAGCCACGCTCAGATGCCAGCGTCTTCTCTGCCGTTCCATTCACGTTATTTTCCCAGGTGGTTTTGAGGTTGTTCCGTGTGTTCCAGCGTCTGATGGTGTGCTGTGCAGATGCACTTTGCTTTTCTGAAACCCAGGTTCTGCCTCCTCTTGGTGTGAAGGAAGCTGGGATTCCCTTTCTGTCGCCTCGCTTGAATCTGCTCTGCCCCACACACAACATTTCGCATTGGTAACCTTCAGAACACAGCAGCACACAGCTGTGCGGCGCCCCCACGTGCTGGCCCCCGCCCCACCCAGGCGCTCTCCAGTGCCCTCCAGGGTCACAGCTGCACCTGTCCCATGGTGTGGGTGAGGCCCTCAGAGGCACACAGGTCCCTGAATCCATGGGTCACATCCATCTTCTGTGGCTGCTGAAGCCTCCTGTCCCTGGGTCTGTGCTACAGACTCATGTGTGTGTCCCCCAGTTCCTGGGTTGAAATCTGAACCCCAGATGGGATAGCACCGGGAGGTGGGGCCCTCAGGATGCAACCAGTGTGTTTATGAACAGGACCCCACGGAGCCCACTTTGTGGCCACACGGCACAAGGCGTAACAGGTCTCCTCAGCGGAACCCGACCAGGCTGTCACCCAACCTTGGACCAGCAGCCTCCAGACTGTCAGCCGTAAATATCTGCTGGCCACACCCCGACCTGTGGCTGGTGGTGCCTGTCGGGTGGCCCTGTAGGAGGTGGGCATCTGCGGGTCAGAGGGCAGGTCCTCTCAGCCCCTGGGCCTCACCAAGTTGAGACTCCCTCTCTCTAATTCCCCGCAGCACGCCCAGATGTGTGCCCATCGGGAGTGAAGGCACTGCCGGACACCACCATCCGAGCCTGCGGAGACAGGTCGTGAAGGCATGACCGCTGTCCCACAGGCCCCTAACGGGACCAAACAGACATGAACGAGGCTTCACAGGGCCCTTGGGTCCAGGGCGTCTTCCACCTGCCCCGTCCCAGCACCTGAGAGGTGACATGTGGCCACAGAGCAAGCGCAGGGGCAGGGGGCATGCTCAGAGACCTGCCAACCTCAGCCTCGGATGGAAAAACAGACAAACAGAAGTGGGGGGCTCTGATCTGCTAACCCTAACACCCACAGGCCCTCCTCCCGGCTCCAGATGCCTCCCTGGTTTCTTCTTTGCTTCTTCCTGTTCATCTGTATTATATTCTCCATGAGAATTCACTGGGGGACGTGGATAAAGCCAACCTGCCCCCCAAAGAGTCTGGCCTAACTGCTGAGGAGGATGCAGAGGAGTGAGCCATGCGGGGGTGCACTGAGCAGGCCCCCCGGACTGAGCCTCGGCCATGGGCGCCCACCTGCAGGCTCTGGGAGGGCCCCTGCGGCCACCTGTCCTGCTGACAATGGCCCATTCCTTCTGGAACTGCACGGGCGTCCGCCACAGGGGCGCTGGACACCTCAGCTTCTCAAGTGGCCGAGGAAGGCGGGGGCTTTTCGTCTAAGTTGGTACCTCACCCCCGTGCTGCCAGCTTTACAAGCCTCTGCTGGGTGTCACCACAGTAAAATTCCATCACACAGTGTCATCCGGAGGGAAGGGTGCTGGCTGTCTCCGGGGCGGTGCCGACTGTGCTATGTGTGCCAGCCCCCAGGTGCCAGCCTGGTTTAAATGGCAGGGACACCGGGCTCGCCCGGAGCGGTGGCCGGCCCACCTCTGCCCCGCCCTCCTGCCTGCCCTCACCCTGTGCCGCCTTCCTGTCCCGGCAGCCAGTCATTGCGCAGGAGCCCAGTCCAAACCGGTATCAGCTTCTTCAGCCTCTGCTGTCTCCCCAAACAAAAGCCACAGCATCCCACCCAGTCTGCTCCCTGTCAGAGAGAGAGGCCCTGAGGGAGCCCTAGGGGGGTCCCGTCTTTGGCATCAAATGCACGTGGCTGCGTGGCATCTAAGGTCAGACACACACAGCCCTGATCACAGCCTGGCGGCTTCAGAGAGCTGGCGGACAGCCCTGAATGTGGGCCAGCACTACACGATGCCCAAGCTTGGGGCCGAGGCAGGGGTGAGCCCGGGGGGCTTGCAGATGGGAAACACCCGCTCGCTCACAGGCAACATTCCCCGGCACGGTGCGGGGTTCTGTGAGGGCTGGTTCCACTGGGTCGGCCCGGGGTCCCCAGGGAGGGACACTTCGGCTGTCTGGTCAGCGAAGCTGCTGCGGCCACAGCCCCATGCGCCCGGCACCCACCTCCCAGCGAGAATGCCCGGCAGCAGGCCCTGCTGGGAACCTCGGCCGGCCACTGCCCTGGTCAGGACTCAATTTCCTCCTCGACTCAATGGAGGGGCTGGGCCTGCGACCCCAGGGACCTTGCCGGCACTCCCGTGTTATTATCTTAATTGCATGCTGTCGGCGGTCAGCACGGCCAGTCACCCCACACAGCGTGGGCGGCTTTGTGTGTTGATCTCGGCATCACTTCGGTGGCCATCAGAGCCGACTCCCAAAGCAACTTTCATTCGCCGCGAAGCGAGCCGCACAGTGGCACTGGAAGTCAGTTTAGGTTGGGGACGGCCTTTGTGACGATGCGGTGACTTTACAGGAGATGGGGGGGATTGTGGGGTGTGAGGGGCCACCCCAAAGCCCTCTGCCCAGTGCCCAGGTCACAGCAGCCCCCTTTTCCTCCTCGCTCGTCCCGTCTGTCTGCCTGGGCTGTGAAGGTCGGTGCCACCGAGGGAAGGAGACACACATGTGTGTCCTGCTGTCACCACAAAACAGACCCTCACGCTGTCCTGGGTTTTTTCTCAGACGTGTTCATGAACAAGAACCCCTACGGCCTCACCTCCGAATGCATGCAGCTCCAGGGCGGGGCACAGCTGCGATACAGGAACTGGGGGACACGAGTCCGCCCACAGCACCGCACCAGCAAGGAGGTGCGAAGGACTGAGGCTCTTCAGGCTGGGCGAGGACACCATGTCAGAGGCCGGAATGACAGTTTGGAAATAAGGCCATGTCTGCATGGAGGTCCTGACCTCGCCCTGGGGGTCGGGGCTGGGGCAGAGCGGGCAGGAGGTCACCTGACAAGGCATTGAGGGGCTGAGCCACCAGGGCTCAGGCCCCTGCCACCTAATCAGGGAGCACGCAGAGCTGTTTCCTGTTCACAGCCCTGTTCACACACTCACACCCCTGTCTACCCTCAGGACACCCAGGCTCTGTGGTCCGTGCCCCCCCCAGGAGGAGGTGGGGTGGCAGAGGCTCCCCAGGGTTGGGGGGACAGGGGTGTGAGCATGTGAACGAGGCTGTAAAAAGGAAACAGGTCTGCCTGCTCCCTGATTAGGTGACAGGGGCCGGAACAGCCAGGGACGGTCATTTTTAGAGAGAAGCCACGGATCTGGCGGCGGCAGCAGAGACTCTGGGGAGGCTCTGCCCTTCTCCTCGCAAGTGTCTGGTGCCCATGTGCACCCCTGAGATCCTGGGGACCCCAAGTTTGAGGGTCAGTGAGGAGGGGGCCACAGAGCTGGGCGCTGGCTGTGGTGTGACCACTGCATTTGCCACACTGTCCCCACGGCCCTCCCCCGCTCCCCGGGGGTCTTTGGTTCAGATGAGCCCATCTGGTTCGAGGCACAGCCGGCCACCGTCCCCAGCCTCTCACTGAGGAGCTGCTCGTGTGGCCCCCAGGGGTCCAGGGGACTCACTCGTCACCCCAAATCATCGCAGTTAAGTCCGTGTGAGCTGACTGCTCCTGCCGGGGGTGGCGGGGGTGCTGCAAGTCCCACTGGCGGAGGGATCGGTTCTTCCCAAGGAAGCAAGAGGACAGAAGGAGGTAAAGGGACAGCCCACTCCCTGCAGGAGCGAAGCCGCAGCAGAGGCCAGACCAGCAGGCGCCATCCCCTCCCCGGCATGCAGTCCTCCTGTCAGCCCTGCCCCACGCGGCTGGTCCAGAGGACAGGTGCCCCGGGGCGGCACCAGCAGGATTCTGGCCTGATCTCCGTCTGCCCCCGCCCAGGGGCACCTTTCCTCTTGACTGTGTCCTTTGGGTCTTGCTTAACTCTGGGTCCCCAAGTCCTTTGCACACCAAGCCTCAGGGGTCCGATGCCCATGTGGTGACATGGGAAGCCGCATCATTACCTGATAAATTTACCACGTGTGGCAGGTGCTTGTCCGTTACAGAAAATCGGCGGTTGCCTCGTTACCAGAGGCGTCTGTCAGCTCCCAGCCCTCCAGGTCTGCAGAGTGCACTGGCTGGGTCCTAGGGCCACAGCCAAGGCTTGGGCCACACTGAGCAGCCTGGGGGCCAGAGGCTCTCCTCACAGGGCAGAGCTGCCCAGAGGCGAGCACCCCAGCCGTGGTCTGCAGCTGCCATCCGCTTTGTCAGAGGAGAGGCCAGGACGCCATCTCGGGCTCAGGGCTGAGTGAGCCACCCCACCAGGGGCAAATACACACACATGGGTGACAGCCACCACCCAAAGGCATGCGGGACAGCCCTGTGTCTGTTCCAGACGCCGGATCCCTGCTTCTCCCGCGGTAGCTGGCTTCTGCCCCAGCTCTGGAGCAGGTCTGCCCTCCTATGCCTGCTTCCTGATGCCCTGGCCCCTCTGTGGGGCCCATCTGCCATCCCACATGCCTGTCCCAGATCTGGAACTGTGCTGGAGGGGAGGACACAGAAAATGCCCTGAGGGGGGCCAACCCCAACTCGGCAATGTGCCCTCGGCTGTGTAACTGCTCTTGTCCCTCTCCCGTCCCACCCATCCTGTCCTCCACGTGTCCACAAAGCAGATTCCAGCTGGTGGATGGGGCCGGGCACTGGGCTGCCCTGGGGGTGCCCCTTGGAGTCCCGTGGCTACATCAGCCCAATCACAGGCAGTGAGAGCCCCGTTTAAATCTTCACTTCCCTCTCCCAAATCGTAGCAAAGCACAGCACGCGTGCTCCGAACTTCTGTCCCTGAGATGTTCACCCACTGCCTGTGTTCTCCTGAGTTACAGAAGATGGCTCATCGGGAAAGGCGTGTGAAACAGAGTGTGTTCAGAAAATGATGTGCGTGACTATATGTCTGTGGGGGAACGCTGCTGGCCCCTCGGGGTGGCTGTACAAACCGAATGAACCAGGGGTCGTGCGGGAGATTTTTGTGAAGAGGAGAGGACGGAAATGGGAGCCATTTGCTGTTCTCACAGCCAATAAATGGGCTGCTGGTGCCTCCTCACGTCTGCTTGGTAGCCTTCCCCGGATTCCACTTGTTTTTGTCTCCCATCCATCCACCATCCATCATCCATCCATCTATCTATCCATCCACCATCTACCATCCATCCATCCATCCATCTATCCCTCCATCCATCTATCCATCTATCCATCCGTCCATCTGTCCATCCATCCATCATCCATCCACCATCCACCATCCACCCACCATCCATCCATCTATTCATCCATCCATCCACCATCCACCATCCATCCATCCAACCTTCCATCCATCCATCCATCCATCCATCCATCTATCCATCCATCCATCCATCTATCCATCCATCCATCCATCCACCCTCCATCCATCCACCCTCCATCCATCCACTCATGTCTCTGTGTCTCAGCCACCAAGGCCACTCTCTGCACCCTCCCAAGCCTTCCTGTGCCCTTACTGCCCCCCACCAGGCTGCCAGGAGGCCCAGCACCCCCATCCCCGCCGTGAGCACCACATGGCACCATCAGGCCCTGTCCCCACATCTTGTTTCCTCTCTGAATTTTTCCTGCAGGAAGAGCGTGAACTCTGGAGCCTGAGTTTGGGCCTCAGCCTGGGCCACTGCCAGCAAGAAGACGGGGGTGGGGGGGACATCACAAGGACATGGCTGCTGTGTGACTCAATTTCCCTGGAGTGACGCAGCATGGCCCCATGAGATTGCTGTGAGGAGCAAATGAATTAGTGGGCACCCATCCCTGGAAAACTGGGCCTGCTCCATTCATTATACGCGTGATATGCTCTCATTTGCCCTGGTCCTCATCCACCCTTGATGGCTGGCAAGGGGTCCCCTGCTCAGTCTTCGCTTCCTCCCCCACAGCTGGCCCCAGGTAGGGGACCCTCAGGAACTTCCTCTCATCCACGGCACCTGGTTCAATTCGTGATTCTCAGATACCTTCTTCACTCCCCCGCGAACACGTAGATCCCACCTGGCCTGAGACCGTGGCAGTTTCACACAGGCTGCCAGCCCCAGATCGGTGTCCCCCGCACAGCAGGCGCTCAGCACACAGCTGTGACGTGTGTCCCGGGCACCACACCCGATGGACGTGGTGCCTGGGCTCTGCACGCCCTCCCCCAGGCCTCGGGCAGCAAGCCCGCACACCCCCCACCCGCCTTCCTCTGTGAGAGTCTCACTTCCGGCAAAAACGCCCTTGTTGGGGAGGCAGGTTTGCTTCTTCGCAGGAATCATTTCTTCCTCTGTTTTCATCTCAAGCGTATAATCTTGGGAAGGAAACAGGCACCCGGCAGAAATGCTGCGAACCCCGCTACGTGATTAAATTATGACGAATAAATTCCTGGAACATCACGGTGTCTTCAAGTCTCGCCTGCATGGAGCCATTTGAAAGGGGCCGCATGGTCCTGGGTGGACGCCAGTGACCACTGGGTGGCCCCTGGAGCCACGGGGGGCGGGAGGGGGGCCGGGATCTGTAGACGGGGGTCCTGGCTTTCTTGTTGGGACAGGAACGTGTGCCTGCTGCTCAGTCCCTCTCACCCGAGTCTCCCACTTCCTCTCACGTGTTTCTAGCGAACACAGGGAGGCAGAGCCTTCAGACATGCTCCTGGAGGACAGTTATGCCCGACACCTCCACGCAACATCTTTTTTTTAATGTAGCGGGGACTCATCTGCGTTTTCTGCCCACCCAGCGCATGCGGGGTTCCGAGAACATTCACAGCAGGGGCCTCTCTCCACGGCGGCCGGCGGGCCGTCCCCACTAAACCCAAAGGAAGCCAGCAGAAAGAAAAATAACAATCTGCATAGGAGTAGAGATGATAGAAAAAACAGAGCAGAGGTAAGTTCTTTGAAAAGATCACTAAAATCGACAAAATTTTAGCTGTTACCGATCAAGAGCAGACTAGAGAAGGCTCATGACAAAAATCAGGAATGGAAGGGGCGCGTCCCTACCGACTGTAAAGAAATGAACAGAATCCGAAGGTGCACGGTGAACAGCCGTACACAGAACATTCAGGTGACCCGGGCAAAGTGGACGCAGGTCCTGAAAAGGCACCGACCAATCACACTGGCTCGGGAAGAAACACAAACCCAGGACAGACCTGGAAGAAATAGAGCGGTTGACTTAATAATGAAGCCTCACCACTCAGAGCAAGCTGCAGATGCACTGCAGCCCGCATCGGAATCCCAGCGGTGTTTCTGCAGAAAGAGAAAGTCTGTTCTAAAAGTCGTCCATCTTCAGGGACCCCAAAAAGTGGAAGCAATCTTATAAGTAAGACTAAAACTGGAAGACTCACACCTCCAGGTCTCAAAACTTAATACGAAGCTACTGTGATTGTCACTGGCCCCCCATGTGGGGCTGGCACACGACGGGCACGCGGACAAATGGAACAGGACAGCCCACGCGTGGCTGATGGTTTCCGACCTGGGTGCAGGTGGGAAAGTGGCCTCTTCCATGAAGGCTGCCAAGAAGACTGAGTATCTACACGGAAAACAGCAAAACGGACACTCGCCTCGAACCCTGCACAAAAATTAACTCCCGTGGATCAAAGTTTAAAGCTCTTAGAAGAACACACACAGGAAGTCTTCACGACGTTGGACTTGGAGGCGATTTCTTCACCATGGCACCGCAGGCCCCGGCAGCAGAAGCAGAAGCAGATCGCGCGCCCGGGGATTTGAACCGTCCGCGCGTCAGAGAGCACCACGACCCGCCGGAAAGGCGATCTGTGGGACGAGAGAAGATTTGCACACCAGGAGTCTGATGAGGGCTAACGCCCAGAACACACCAAGGAGCCCTTTAATTCAACAGCAACAGAAAACCAAGGCACTCGGTTGAAAATGGACGACGGGCTTGAATACCCATCTCTCCAAGGATGCTGTGCCAACGCCAACTAGCACAAGAAAGGTACCCAAGGTCACTCGGCACTAGGGAATGCAGATCCAAGCCTCAGGGAAATCCCACCTTGTCCTAATCAGGACGACAGGCGGGGGGAGGGAGAGAGAGAGGACCAGGGGTCGGCGGACGTGGGGACGTGGAAGCCCTTGTGCGCTCTTGGTGGGGAGGTAGCTGCTGCACGAAACAAGAATATGGGGCAGTTCCTCAGAAATCAAAACTGGAATCACCACAGGACCCAGCAGCCCCGCCTCTGAGTACCTGCCCCAGAAGTGGAAGGACCCCAGAAGATGCGTGAGCACCCACGTCCGCGGCAGCATCACCCACAGCACCCAGGAGGAAGGAGCCCCGCGCCCACGCTGGAGCAGCCTGGGGCTGGCCCACGGACGACCTGCATCCTGAGATGGACGAGCCAGCGAGTAAAACCTGGCACGGCCACACGGTGGCCTGTCACTCGTCACAGACGGGGGTGAGCTCTCGTGTTTCCCCCCAGCTCTGCCTTAGACCTGTCTGGGACCCACGCGCCCCAGCGGCCCTGCCGGCTGCCATCCTGGACCAAAGGGCGTGCCTCCCCCTGAGGACCACCCTCACTCGCGGTGCCCGCGGCCCGTCCTCGGCACAGCACCCGAAGCCGTCCGTCTACACCAAGTCCTTGGCCCAGAGCCACCAGAGGCAGGTGTCACACTTGGCGTGAGAGACGAGGGCCCTGCTCGTCCCCCAGGGCCCCGCACGGCCGGCCTGTCCCTGCACTTTTGGCTCCTTCAGGCCTTCTCTGTCTGCTCTCCCTGTGCTCACTGCAGCCCCATGCTCCTGGGTGCTCCTGACCAGCTGGGCTGGCGCTGGCCTCCACTGCCGGAGCCTGCCCTACACCCCATGAGCCCTCCGGTCTCGGCTCAGCAACCCGCCTCCTGACAGCCCTTTCCCGGTCGGTGGCTCAGAACGTCCTGTTTCCTCAACGCCTTATGCCTTTGGTGGCATCCCCACTTGGTGGCATCCCCCCTTCATGTAGCTTCACATGGAGGCAGTTTGCTCCAACCCTGGGCCCAGAGCAGCGGCAGGCTTCGGGGAGGGGGCCGAGTGGCATCCCTGAGCCGGGAGGACAATGTGTAGGCGGCCGAGCCCTGTGGCACCCAGAATGGGGACCAGAGGCCCTCCTGCCTGCCTGCAGACGGGGTCCCTTCTCCATCCACTGGCCGGGGGCCCAGGCAGGCGAGGGGTCTGAAGAGAGTCCTCAGACCCAAGCTGAGCTTTAGCTCTTCCCACACCAGAGGTAAGAACAGGTGGGGACGAGCCATGGCCGGAGCAGCAGAGGGGACGGGGACAGAGGCTTGGCCACCTTCCCTAGAACCAGCACGTCCAGCTGCCCACTCAGCTTGCCTCAGGGTTGGAGAACCCGGCCTGAGCCTTCGGGTCACACTAGCCAAGGCGGTGGGGGCGGAGATGTCCAAGGGGCCCCGGGGGCAGGGGAAGCAGAGGAGCAATGTCCCTGCCTCTGGAAGCCAAGCCAGGACCCCAGGAGGTGGCTCCAGAAGAAGGCAGACCGCCCCGGCGCTGCAGTGCCCTCAGGTGAACAGCTCCAGGAGCCGCGGGGACCCTGCCTTCCTTGGGCTGAGCTGGACGAGTCTGCAGGCGAGGGCTCAGGCTCTCGCAGACCCCCCGCCACCTTCTAAAGAAACCGCTGTTTCTTCCCACCCGCCGCAGGCTAACGTGTTGCAGCTGAAGCTCCACTCCCCACTGAAGGGAAATAACAAGGAGCAGAAAAGTCGACTGGTCCTGTGTTTGTTCCCCATAAGGAGCCATCAGCCGCCTGGAGGTGCTCACAGCCACGGTAACCGGTGGCAGCAAGGTGCAAGGGCCGACGTGCCACCGTTATTCACGGCCCCAAATCCGAGAGCGGCCTCGCCCGCGTTGTAACTACCGGAAGGCACTTACCGCCCTCACTTTAACGAATCACATCCAATTGAAGCACGTGCAGTTATATTTTATGAACAGAAAGCCGCGGGCACGGTTTGGGGACGCTGCGATCTCCGGCAGAGGCGTGTCAGGGTCTGTCACCTGCCCTCCATCCTCATGCCCTGGCCTTGCCCCGTGAGTGTCATCAGCCCCCTGACCCCTCGTGCTGAGAACATTCAGCCAAGAGGTGGACCCTCACCCCACCGAGCCCACTCCCCAAGGGCCCTGGGTCACCCTGGTCTGGGTGGTCACCAGGAACAAGGCCACATTGGAACTGACCCTGTGCCACACCCTGTGGACGACATGCCCAGTGCAGGGCCATGCCCACCCTGTGGGCAAGTGAGCCTCCCACAGGGAGGGGCTCTGTCTCCTGGCGGGGGGGGCTGGACACCGCAGGGAGCCCCATGCAGGCCCTCACACAGGCTCCTCAGTTCACGCCCAAACCTGTGGAGCCTCCCCACAGGTGTCTCTCCTCCGGAAAACTCCACGGGGATTTATTCCGCACGTGCATCAAGCCTTCCCAAAGCCACGTGCACGGCCACCTGAGGCAGGCGTGCAGCTGTGGACGCAGAACCAGCCTCACTCTCCCTCCTTGCCACTGTTCGGGGCCCAGGAGGGACGTGCTGCACCCAGCCACCCGGAAACACCGGTTGTGCCCTCGGGACACGACTCCTGCAGCAAACCTAGGCACCTAACCCTTCTCCTGGGTCAGCCTGCTGTCGGCAGGGGGGCCATGAGCCTGCAGCTGGACAGACAGGGTCCAGTCCCCGTGAAACGTCACGCATCCGTGATTTCTCCCGACACCGGCCGGCGGGGACCCCGGAAGTAGAAGTTGGGGGTGCGTAGATCTGCGTGTTTGTGTTTTCTTGCTCCTTCGCTTGCTCTTTTGCTTTCTTTCAGTTCTGTGTCCCAGCCCCCAGCTCAGAGGTGCCGCTTGCCCTCTCGGGCGCAGGCCCACAGGGCGGCTGTGGGGGCCGGGCCTATCCTCTGTCTGCTCCACCCGCGAGCCAGAAGGCGCCCGGGACCCTCCCAGCCAGCGCAGGTCCTGTACCTTGAAGGGAGGCGCTGAGGGCCCCAGAGGATTCCCCACAACTCGGGAAGGCAGGTCAGGGTGCATCCCTTTGTCCTGCCTCTCCGTTCTGTAAAGCAGGAATTGTCAGCTTCCCTCGCCAGCCCAGCCGCTGGCAGGCTCCCTGGGTCCTGCTCTGCAGCTGTGCCGTCCCATCCACTCAGCCTGGACAGGCCGAGGGGACCCGTGGCATCCCCACACTGGGGGCGGCCACACTGGGTGCTCCCAGAGGAAAGGAAAGCACAGAGAGAAAGGCCCACTTCTGCATCCGGGAGCCACCAGGACCAGCCGAGGGGACTGCAGAGTGCGGAGAGCATGGTGTCACGTTTGACCTGAAAATGAGGACATGGCAACCTCACAAAATGTAGCTGAAGAGTTTTCCAATTTGCTAAAAAGAGGGCCACCAGCTCAGCGCTGCATGCCCTGAGCAGGGCCTCACGGGGAGGTGACCCAGAGTCCTCGGTGCTCTGCGAGGGACCCAGGGGGCCAGGCCACCCCTGGGAGTCTGTGTGCGCCTCCAGGACCCGAGCAACTTCCCGCCCTAGCACAGGGCCTGGCACGTAGGCCGTTAGCTGGAGTATCGGGGACTCATCCACCCATAAATCACAGGCAGTGGGACACCAGACCCAGCGCCCCGCCCTTTGTTCCCAGCAGCCTGTCTGCACCTCTCAGCCCCCCGCCCCGTGATGGGTCACAGACGGCTAGTGGGAAACACCACACAAATGCCACACATCCCTGAAAACTCAATTCCTGGTGTGCTCAACCGGGCAGGCACAGGGCAGGGGCACTGAGCAGGGCTGGGGGACACCGGAGCCGGCGGGAGGTCCTCACAGACATCTGGCGGCATGTGGCACAGCCAGGACCCCTCCACATCCCCCCCCCCACTGCAGGCAGTCTCCCGGGGAGCCAGGGGCCTTGAGTCTGACCTGCTTCCTTCCCCTCGACGGTCCAGAGCACCCGGACCTCCCCTCACACCTTTCTTGCTGGGCACCCCCACCCCGAGGTGACAGGCACTGGCCCAGCCCATAGGCCCGGCCCCCACCCCAGACTCGTCCTCCCAATGCTCTGGACCAGCCCGCCCTTCAGCTCTGCCAGGAGCCTTCCAGAAGCCTGCCCCACCAGGCTCTACTGCATCGCCCCGGCCACCCCTAGATGGGGACTGTCTGCCCACAGTGAGTTCCCAGGGCCCTCAGCCTGAACAGCTTCCCCGTGAACATTCAGGCAGCCAGGCCCTGCCCTGCCCTGTGCTGGACGTGCCCCCGTCTAGACCCTCCGGACCCACCCCGGTCCCCCAAGGCTCTCAGCAGGCGAGCAGATGGCGACCGGGGCTGGCTGCGGTCAGGCTCTAGACGGCTGGCCCTCCTCACTGTGTGGGGACTCCAGCTGTGAGGGAGTGGAAGGGTTTCCTGTCCTCGGGACAGCCATCGGGGGAAGGGCCAGACCCGAGGAGGCCCGAGTGGCCCCCGAGCTGCGAACGTGGGAGGGAGGGAGAGAGGAGATGCAGCCAGAGCTTCGCGCGTGCCCAGCAGCCACTCCCACGCCTGGGCCACCCTCTACAGCAGGACGGGGCGCGGCCGGGGCCTCCCAGAATGACAGCGCAGACAGACGGGTGGACGGCACACCACACTCGGGCTCTCGGGCACTGCGGCCCCATCCACCCCGTCACCTCCGGGCACGGCACCCAAGCCTCCCGGCGGACAAATCTCACTGCACCTGTTCCTTTCTGTTCTTCAGGTTCATGACAGATGGCCTTTCTGACGTGAGCCCTCCTGTCCTTTACGAACCGAGAATTACGGTCCTTTTACCTTGGACAGGAACGCCACCTGGTCCAGGAGAAGTCCCGATGATTGTGTGTGCTTCGTCACACGGGGACAGCCCTCAGGGTCATGGCCAGTCGGGACGGCCCCCAGGACCCCACGGGACCTGCTGTGAATTCCACATCCTCGCTCAGCGACGGGGCCGGGTCCCTTCCCGGGGCCACGGGTCCCCGAGTGCCAGAGCACCGGCGGCCCGGCCACATGCAGGCGACAGGGAGGACAAAAATAGGGCAGCCTCATCTGCCAGGGCGCTGACAGCCGCATTTATGTCCGGACCGAAATGGTCGTGGACGCCGTCCCCGAATGAGCCCATTTTTTACCGAGACGATGTGCTAGCCCTCCTCTTCCATCCACCGCTGCGTCGGTCCCAAAATAGCCGCCCGCTGGCCGTCGCTCCGTGTGAGCGTTTTCGTCGGGATTCAATTACCCGGCTGCGTCTGCCGGCTGCTGGTTTATCATGTGAGAATGTAATTTAAAAGTGATCTGCACCTCACATCCCGTATTTGGGAAAAAATTAAGTAAGGAGTCAGAATGCCACCCATCTCTTCGCAGCCACATGGCGGGCTCTGGGCCCCTTAAATTCTTTATGAACGGTGGGCAGAGGAGGCCCAGAGCACGAGGCCGCGGCCGCCGCCACCGCCGCCGTTACCGCAGGCCCACTCGCGAGTCCCTCACGCACACCGCCATCGGGCTGCCCGCGGCTCTCGGAGGGCGGCTGAGGTCGCCTTGCCCGCCCTGCAATAGCATCGGCATTTAAATGTGCTTTCAGTTTGGGGTGTGTTTGAAAGCAGCCCCCCGTTTGCCGACCTCTGTAAACCGGGCTTTTAAATCGATCACAGACCGAACCCCGTGCAGCCGCTTCCGGGATGCAGTTCAGTCGCGGTCCCTCTGTCTTACGTGGTGGGTGGCCCCTCACTTGTGGGGTGGACAGAGAGCCCAGTGTTTGAAACAGGCTGCCTCCTCATCACCACGCGGTGGCCTGTCCGTTTGCAGCCCCCCGCCGAGGCGTCTCAGCCAGGGGAGCGCTGCTCTGGGTGTGCGGCCCACTGGCTGTGGGGGTCCCGAGCCCGGCCCTGGGGCAGCCAGCTGGGGCGGGGGACGCTGGGGAAAGTACGATGGTGCTGAGGTGGCCTCGGGTGGCCTGCTGAGCAGCACGTGGGCCCCTGGACACGGGGCTGGGCTGGCCGACCGTGGGGCATCTTGAGTTCCTGGGATGAGGGTTTGTGAGTGAACCTTGGGGGGACGGCCCAGCACCGGCTGCCCAGTGAAGACCTCCCTCTGAACCTGACTCAGCTTCTAGAGGAGAGAGTCATGTCAAGTAGAAAAATACAGGTTCTAATAAGAACAGCCACAGACGCTGTGTTTCCCGCAGTGAAGAGGCAGGGTCTTGGCCAAGGTCCCATAAACCAGTCTCGGCCCCCCCACCGCACCCAGCTGCTGCGGCCCCCCGCTGTGTGTTGTGTTGCGGCTCCATCATCAACCTGCTGCCTGGACCTGAACAGGAGCCTGTGCAGGAAAAGCAGCTGCAGGGGCTGAGGTGAGGGGGGTGTAGAGTCAGTGACCCAGCCTCATCCCCGGCCTCCGGCTCCAGGGCCGGCTCTGGGGCTGCGGGCCCCGCCTTCCATTCCCATGGCCCTGAGGGACACCGCAGGACACAGCCCAGCATCCGCAGACGGGTCCTTTCTCTGCTCTCCTCCTGGGTCCACTTTTCTACATATCAGGGCTGCTGGTGGCCTCGAGCTCCTGGCAGACGTTGGGACCCTGTGTCACAGCAGGAGAGTAGAGCCCTATCACCCACGGGGAGGCCCCACCCGGTGGCACCTGCCCTGCCCCGGCCACATTGGTCCACCCCCATCTTGACACCAGCCACTCCAGCGTCCCCCCGGGCTGAGCCCCGGGCCCTGCTGACCTGGAGCTGCAAGAGCACCCCTCTCCTAACCCCTCCCCTCTGGACAGCCCAACCCATCCCCCCTGCCCTGCGCTGCCCAGTGATCAGCCCCTCGTTGCTCCCGCCTGGCCAGGGCATCTTTCCTTGGCCGTCCACCTTGTCTGCCGGACGAGATGAGTCTCTTCACAGGAAGGTCTTGTGTTTGCCTGTTTGTCGTCACACGGCATCACTGCAGCGAGTCCGTTTTGGTCCTGGAGCAGGGGCTCTCTGTCCTCACCCTCCACGGTCATCCCAGCACCCAGACCCCAACCCGGCACACCCAGCACCACCGGCAGCATTGACTCGGCCAATCAATCAATGAAGGGATGGACGGGTGGATGATGGGTGGGTGGGTGGGTGGGTAGATGAGTGATGGGTGGGGGGATGGACGGATGGGGGATGGGTGGGTGTGAGGGGAGAGGACATCTCCACAGGCCACTGTCCCCACGTCCGGCAGGGATCGAGGCCGCCGGCCATGAGTTCCACGTTAACGAATGGACAGAGTGTATTAATCGAGGCGACGTCCAACAGCAGCAGAGGCCAGGCTGGGCCGACTGGTTGAGGGACACGTGGCACCAGTAGCCCTGGCTCTCCCCAGCAGCAGTGGCTCAGGAGTCACTGACTCAGGGTTGACAGTGACCTGTCACAGTGCAAACTGCCACCAGCAAGAGAGCCAGCTGCACCTTGTGAGGCAGCTTTCCCTCCCCTGCCCCTCTGAGCCCTGTCCCCGGAGTCAACTGAGAACCCTGTCAGGGCCCAGAGTCCCGCAGCCACCCAGCGAGGCACAGGGGGGGTGAGGCTGGAACCCTGCCTTGGCCCAGCTCCCCAACTGCCCTCACAGCCGTCAGGTCCTCAGAGGGTGGGTGATCGAGGGGAAGCCTACTGACTGGAAACCCACAGTCCCACCACAAGGGCGGCTTGCACAGGGCTGGGGAAACATGGGGACAAGCCCTCAAGGTTGGGGGACTTTGAATGCCATCAAGCCACCACCGTCGCCCAGCTTCAGTGGTCCTGTCTGTAAAAGGGGTAGTGATGGAATTCACTCCACAGGAGAGGCAGGAGGAGGAACGAGATGGTCCGTGAACCGCCCTGTGGTCACCAGGGTGGCCGGTGGTCCAGGGTGACTGAGGCAGGTGAGAGACTCCTGCCACGTCCCCCTGCGTCGGTCTGCTGGCGCCACGGGAGCAGCACGCCCAGCCCCGGGCCGTACCCAGCAGGGATTCACTTTCTCACAGTTTGGGCGACTGGAGGTTCAAACCAAGGTGCTGGGGTTGGGGTGGGGGGGGCTATGTCTGGTGAGAGCCCTGCCCGGGGACAGGTGGCTCCCACTATGTCACCCCAGGGGGCTTAGGGCTTCAGCACAGGAATTTGGGGGGCAATGATATTTGAACAATATTGATTGCTCCGAAGCTTTGTGGGAAAGGCCCATGGACTGCAAAGGCCGGGGAGGCACAGTGAGGGCCCAGACTGGCGAGTGACGGCCTCAGGAACAGGGACCCAGGAGGACGGTGACAGGAGCACAGAACGGTCAAGCCAGCCTGAGCAAAGGCATGGACCGGCAGTGCCTCTTGGGACAGTGTGTCTGAGCCCGAAGAGCCCACTGGCCCTTTCTCTGGTCCTCTCAATGCCACACCCCCTTGTGAGCTGCGGAAGGTGGCACCAGGGTCAGCGCTGGGGAGGCCGGACCAGGGTGGCCGGGACGAGAAAGCAGCAGCTCGTCCCTGGGGCAGCTGGCGCAGGGAGCACAATTCTGTTCCCCTGTGACACTGGCTGTTGAGTCACTTCCCGGATGAAGGGACAAAGGTCCGCCCCCCAAGCCTGAGAAGCCACCGATGCTTGGGGTTTGTTATAATTTCATGGTTAATAGATCATATCACACACGAGAAGAATTCATAACATGGAGATGAAGGAAAACAATTTATTAATGTTAATACACCCTGCAATAAAACTTCCAGGAGGGCCCATAGTGATAAATTGAATAATTATGAGTATAATTATGACTAACTAGAAGTATAATTTCATGCTAATGCAATAATAATGACATAAAAGTGTAGATCATGAATTTTAACTGCTTAGTTATTTCACATTTCCACCAGTACGGACAAAAAAAAAACCCGCCTGAAATCTGATCAGATTATGGCTGACTGAGGAGAGGCTCTTGGTTTAGAGAGACACGGGTCCGGTGATCTTCGCTGGGCCGCGGAGAAGTCGTGTGCTCGTGTGGAACCCGCAGACGCTGAAGTCAGGAAGCAGCCACTCGGCACCACCCTCTGCTGAGCCAGACCCTGACGAACGCCTCGTTTTACCGCTGGTGCAGAGGGAAGACGGGACACGCGGGGTAGTGAGGGGGGAGGTGGGGAATCTGCACGCGAGCCGGCGTTTTATGATGATAAATGTTTCGGGAAGAATGAGTGTGCGCACACAGATGTGAGCAGCTCGGCTTGGCCACACGTTGTGGGGGGCGGGGTGGGGGGCAAAGTCAAGTCCGAGGAAACCGGGCCTCTGAGCCCCAGGACGCCCAGGACGCATGGACGTCGCCCCTTGCAGGAGGTAGCCTTCCATCGGGGCTCAGTGTCCACCTGGGCCACACAGCACGAGCTCGTCACTCAAACGACTGGTGAAGATGCCAGGGGCTGTCCCTGTGCCACATCAGAGCCCCAGCAGATGGGTCCGAGGTCAGGACCAGGGTGACGGCACGGGGTCACAGTCACTCGGGGAAGGAAGGCAGTAGAGGCCCCAGGCCAGGTGGGGCCCCCCGTGCTCCCTGGGCTCTCTGAGCTGTTTGCAAAGATCTTCTCAGGGACACCCGAGAACAGGCTGGACTTGGTCACCAACCTTTGTCCTTGTGGGGACCCAGGGGAATGACTTCCTCCCAAAAGGACATTTGCGGACAAAAACCTCTGTTAATCTGTTTTCCAAACAGGCGATCTTCCAAAGAGCCTGCGTCCCCCACCCTGTAGTGTGTGCATGTGACCTGGCTCCACCCCCCACCCCTGTGGGTGAGTCTGGGCTCTCGGCCACCCTGGCAGACACAT
>VMDR010000093.1:0-447426 GCA_007922815.1 Macrotus californicus | reverse complement strand
ATGCTAACTCTAGTACATTCCCACATGCTAACTCTGGCACATTCCCACATGCTAACTCTGGTACATTCCCACACGCTAACTCTGGCACATTCCCACATGCTAACTCTGGTACATTCCCACACGCTAACTCTGGCACATTCCCACATGCTAACTCTGGCACATTCCCACACGCTAACTCTGGCACATTCCCACATGCTAACTCTGGCACATTCCCACATGCTAACTCCCTCACTGGGTACCCATTGAAAGGGCAGCTTTACCCCTAAAACACACAAACCTCACCTCCCTGGTCCTGCATCCTAGTGAACAACAAGAAACTTGCAGAGAGTAGAATCTAGAAGGCCTTGGGGCTCCCCAGCTCCCCAAATCTTGACAAAGCAAATTTAAGAAAGGAACTCCACTTTGGACAACTGCCCCAAAACTTCCAAGGTGATTGAATTGTCCAGTCACAATGATGTTGTGGTGGGACAGGCTCTAGGTCCGAGCTTGTTCAGCATCCCAGGGAGGTCGTTGAGGGGCTCTTTGCTTCTCTTGCCCTTATAAAGAGGAAAATCCTGGCTCAGAGAAACAGAGAGCAACAACCTTTGCAGGAGCTTTAATGCCCAGTTCACACGCTCCTTTCAAACTGTCTCCTGGTCCTCCGGCTGGAGCCCAGCCCACTTCAGTGTGGTCCAAAAGATCTCACATTGCACATCTCCATTAGGACACGGTCAGGCTTCCCTACCTCTCAGGCAATAAGAAAAAGAAAGGGTAACAGCAATGATTACTTCCCAGTTGTGCTCTTTAGGGCCAGTAGTATAAAAGCTAGGATTTCTGAAGACCCAATTCAACGGCTGCCCCCAACCCCAGGCTCTTCTCCCTCTCCTATTTGCTTAGAAGAAACCTTTCTAGTGCATCTGGCTGAAATCTCCTCCCAGAATCCCACATGCTACAGTGAAGCCCCTTTCTTCCCATCCATTCTCCACAGAAATGGAAAACAGCTGGTCACCATCATCCCTCCAGACTGAGGGGCCATCACTGGACAGCATCATTAATTTCCAACAGAGAGCTAGTTATTTGCAGAAAACATTATTTACCACTTGCTGCACAGAAGCAGCAGACTCAGCCAAAATCTCCTGAAGAAAATCATGTCTTTCATAAGAAACCAGCTCCCTGTGGGGTTAAATAATAGATGTTAAATTGCCTTTTCATGCCTAGAAGTGAGCTTCTTGATAGGTGGACTGTCTTTATCTCCTGCAGTTCTAATGGTCATATTTAGGCCTCGCAAGTGCTTCTTCCTTGATGGAATATAGACTGATTTTAAGATCCTCCATGGGTTCAATTGATTTAGAGACCCTCTATGAGCTCGAGACTCACCAAACAGAGACATCAGAACCAGGGAGAAGAAAATTAAAATGGTGGCCCTGGATGTTTCAGCCCCTCCAAATCCATCTACACATTTATCTTTAGAGGCAATGGCTGCTTTCTCACCCAGATGAAAATATATTCAACTTCAGGTTTAAATGTGCCATTGAATAGCGGAGTAGCTAAAACAGGTGGAGCCAAAAACTAACGACCACACTTCACAATTACCTTACGACAAAAGGCCACGCTAACTTTTGCTGGAACTCACCCCCTGAAATGTGCAGATCCAAAAAGCTCTTAAAGAAACATCGGTCTGAACTGAGGGCCGAGGAGGCTGAGGAGCTTGCCCAAGGTCACACAGCTAAGTGCTGGCGGTGTCTGACTGCTCAGGTGCCTGCTGTGACCCTACCTGGCAACTTTCCACTCTGGATAAACCACGCACTTTCTTTGGATTTGCTTCCTCTGTGTAAATAGCGGCGACTGGACCAGACTTCAGCTAGAAGGCATGGCGGTTTAAGAGGGGGAGCTCTACGGTCAGAACGAGGATTCAAACCCTCGTTCCAGTCACTGTGTAATCCCAAACAACTTACTTACAGTCACTGTGCCTCAGTCTCCTCCATACAAAGTGGGGGTACATGACAGTACCTGGTGCACACCTCCTACAGCTGTTATGAAAATGAAATGAGGTGATCACAAAGTGCCTGTGACAGACAGTAAGGACTCGGTAAGTATTAGTTATCACGTCTTTTCCAGCTTTAAAGTTGCTCTAGGACTCTAATAGGGAGAAATGACTCTCCTCTGTTTTTAATGGCAACATTTCTCCCCACTAATTTCAGGCCTCAGGCAAAACTCAAGGTCAGATGTGAGTACTGAGAAGGAAAAGATGATTACTAGAGACTCGGGGAGTGATTTAAGGAGTCAGGAGACAAACAAGCAAATGGATTTGAAGCGGAGTCACTTAAGAAGTGATTAATGCTTCCAAGGTCCTGCTAATAAGAAAAAAACAAACTATAAAACATATCGCTGAGCATATTTAAAACACACATGACCCCTGTGCCAGGAGTTTCTCTCACAGAAACACTTGTTTCGGTGCACAATTATGCATTGTATAAATATGTCACTGCGGCATTACACTAGAACACGTATTTCAATGCGCGTACAACACACGCGTAAACTTAGGCACGACTGACTATACAAACATGTTACCTTCCGTGCAAGGTGTTTGCAATGGGACCCCAGTCAACGGAGGCTGGCTTTCCCTTTCTCAAAATATTTGTTCAGTACAGAGGTATGCGGAGGAAGCAGGGCGCTCAAGATAGCGGCACTGCAGCACATTTAGCTGTCCCAACGCTTGGTAAGTAAGTAATACAAATTCTCCAAGGCTCCTTTCTACTGAGAGTTAGCCCTGGTGACCTCTGGAAAACAAGGGGCACAGGCCAGCGAGCTTTCCTCTTTTTTTAACTTTAAACACATCTGAAGTTTTAGGCACTGCACTCTGTGACTAGAGATGACACATCAGAATTCTCTAGACCAGGGTTTCTCAGCTGGGCACCACTGACACTGGAGCTGGGAGATTTTGCGGGGGTCGAGGGCTCCCCTGTGTACGGCGGGGTGTTTAGCAGTATTCCTGGCCTCTGCCCACTAGATGCCAGGTGTTGACGACCAACATGCCAAATGGACCCTGGGGGGCAAAACCACCCCTGGTTGAGAACCTTTGTCCCAGACGACAGATTAGCTGCGTTAAATACACATTAAATACACATTATCCCGTGAGAAGTACAAGCAATTATTATGGCTCAGGCCACCTGGGCCCTACTGCCTTTCCCGAGGCTGGGAAGCTTTTGTGACAATCCACTCCTAGCCTCCAGCGCCACTCAGTTTCCAGAGTCTGAGTCTGATTCCCACCTGCCTCCCACATCGTGCTTGGACTTTCGGTATCGAGTGGCCTGCCAGCACTTCCTTTGTGCAACTCGCTCACATTCAAGGTCAATTTTAGGAAAGCAAATGGCTTTACACTCTGATGAAAACACATAAATCACTTTTACAATTTTTTTTTCCCTACCAACTACTTTAAAAATCAAAAGCAACACTATTTTAGGTCCTCATGGTTAAGTAAACATGATGATACACAGGTCTGATGATGTTTTTAAGGAAGTTACATCTAAATGTTTGTGTTTTGATGCTCCCAAATTTATTCTGACATGTCCTGAGGACAAATACACTCCGTTTCTATTTCTTCATTTCCTTTTGGTTTTTGCCACGTCCTTTGGCGACGTAAATCTCACTGCGGCTTTTGGCCTCAAAGACTGCAAAATACAACAGGACCCCCCAGTGCCTCGTCAGAAGCATGAAGGCAGCACAAGACAAAAAAAGTTTCTGTGTGCCCCCTCGAAGAATTCTGAAAAGCCCGGTACCCCAGCACTCGCTTTGAACTTGACATTTAAAAGGCTCACATCTAAGCTTATGGAATCGCGAAAGATAATTTCTGGCATATAAATGCTGATGTGTTTAAACAAAACTGCTGGACCGGCCACTCCTGCTCACCTAACCAGCACAGGGGTTCGACTCCCACCGTTATCCACCTAACAGCTCATGTAAGCTAAGCCGTGCATTTACGTTTCGTGCACTTCTCCGTCCGTGGGTTACTTTCGACACGCACCAAAATGCACAGGCGAGCTCTCCTCAAAAGTCAAAGAACGTACATCGCTCCTTTTTCTCCAGCTTCTATTTCATTACATTTCCCCACAGACTTTTACCTTGGAGCAACTCATATTTTAGACTAGAAAGTCTACTATTGATTTCTTTATCACATGTCCCTTTAATGTATTTATATACATTTCAATTAAATTTTTAAAAATTTCCGGTGAGCCTAGGGCTCTAACTGCTTAAATAACAATTTTCCTGGATTGAGTTACCATTAACAGCTACTAGTGGTGGAGAAGAGATTCATAACAACAAGGTTATAACACATAAACATTAAAAAGTAAAATACTCTTGGAAACGCAAATTTTCAGGGATGAGGTCTTTTTCCTTGTTTTTTCCAACTCATTCGTATATCCGTGGATAAATATTAAGTAGTCATTGGTAGAAAAAGACAGAGTTATGCATCAATTTACTTGTTTTTCTGTTGTTGTTTTTTTAACAGAAGATGGGAAAAAGTAGATAGTTTGTTATAATATTGTCATTGTGTTCTTTGAACTCTTTCCAAGTGACAGGCCCAAAATCCCACTGTGCTCCATCACGGAAAATTACTTTTAAGGATCTCTCTGCTAACTTGATTAGATTCACGTCAAAGGACAGGACAGCATCTAGACGGCTCAAGGATTCGTGCCCCGTGACTGGCAATGAGCATCCTGCACTTTCTCCACACCAACACAGCAGGGGTCCCTCTGTTTACGCCTGGAGACTGTGCTACCCGGGGACAGGAGAAAAGGCAAGAATGTGTCTTTCTGTTGTGAAATGGGCGAGGGCCCCTGTGCCAGGAAACCTGGGAAAGGAAAACCAGCTGTCAGGGCACCTCAGGCAGAACAGCTGTGGGAAAAAGAACAAAACTGGGAGCCGCAGACCTGGAAACCGATCCTGTGAACCCTCTCCGTGCACCTGCGCAACGCTCCGCGCGCCTCCACGTGCTGGCAAACGCGCAAACTCCAGTCTGAAGGCTACGGACTTAGAGGACTTCTGGGAGGTGCCACGCCCAGGCTAGTTTTTGCAGATCACAGGACTATTGAAACAGAAGGACCTAAATCCTGATCGACCAACAGGGAAAACTCACTGCACACCTTCTGATGTGACACACACAACCGGAACACGCAGCACCAGTGTGACACGCTCATACCCGGGAAATGGCGTCTGAACTACACAAGCCTCCAGGTCTTACTCTGAACTTACAGGAGATGTGGGGGGACAGAGGGACAAGTTATACCACCGCACCAAGGAAGCAAGCAGCCAAATTCCAAATGTGGGACATTCAATAGACAATGGATATAATTTCTCTTAACAAATTACCACCATGGGGAAAAAAATGGGACTGTTAAAAGAATAAAAAAGACTCAAAAGACATAACACACAAATTCAATATGAAATTCTTGTTTGAATCTCAATTCTAACAAAACCATTTTAAAGATTTTATTTATTTATTTTTAAACAGAGGGGAAGGGAGGGAGAAAGAGAAGGAGAGAAACATCAATGTGTGGTTGCCTCTCGTGCTCCTCCTCCTGGGGACCTGGCCCACAACCCAGGCATGTGCCCTGACTGGGAATCGAACTGTCAACCCTTTGGTTCGCAGGCAGGTGCTCAATCCACTGAGCCACACCAGCCAAGGCTTAACAAAGCCATTTTAGAAGACACCCTTTAAAAAAACGGAGGAGACATGAACGTGGACTGACTGAATGTGGGATTACAGTTAGTGTCAGGGTAAATGTGTTTACAAAAGCAGGGGATGGGCATTGAATTTACAGATGAAATTACACATCGGGAATTTGCTTTTACAATCTATTCCAACTTCCCAAGAAAGTCAGGGGAAGACAGATAAAATGATACTAACAACAGATCGATAATGATTGGAGTTAAGTGGCGGTACCTGGGGTGCATTGTGGAATTCTCTCCGCTTTTCTCAATGTTTGAAAATGTCTGTAACAAAAGGTCTTTCACGAGGGGGGAGGAGGGAAAGGGAAGTTTAACCAGGGCCAGCGAAGCCTTGCGGTAGGCCCTTCCTAAATATGACCTTATTTACAAGTCCTCAGGCAGCTGCCTAAGAAGCCTCCTTCACTGTCTAAAGAGAGGCAAGGGCATTGAATACTCTGGAAATAAACAAGGTCGGTGATAAGGGGGAGGCCTTAGCACCTGCACATCAGAGATGCATCCTGGTCACGTGGGGAAGGACTGGAAATACCATGCAGCAGAGAAATGTCAGAGTAAACATGTCTCAATTTAGTCCCCCTATAACATGCTACTTACCCCTGCAGCAAAGCCAAGACTTCCATCTAAGATCCGCCTCTGAAAATGAAAACAGGATGTTTCAGTTTCTAAGGGATATTTCCCAGAATGAGAGGAAACCATTACCCCTAAGAGAGCCACATGAATAAAGACTGGACCATACCAGAGTTTCCAAACTTGCCAGGAAGCCTGGATCCAAGCCATTATAAAATGGACCAAAAGTCAGGGGAACAAAATTTTTTTAAACTTCCATCCATCCCACAGCCAGCCAGAGTCTTCTCCAGCGCGGTGCGCAGCTTGCACTGGCCCACATGCTGCCTCTCACCCTCTCTGTGAATTATGACTACAAACCTTTAACCCTTTCGGTACGAGCGCTCTTTCCGCCGCGACACTCCCGCTGTACGAGGTGCCGCGCCGAAAACGCACACATAGCACATGGTCAGTCCTCTGTGTGAAGACTTTCCTAACCTTATATAAGATCTATGCTTAATAAAACAATGCTTTTGTCCAAGTGTTGTTTGTAACTTTAATATTAAGAGATAGTTATATAAAATTCTATCAATTATATAAGTAAAATTTATAAAAATTATATACAGATGGATGCTGGATACATTCGGCGCTCGTCCACACAGGTCATCAGATGGGCGCCGGATATATCCGGCACCGGTACCGAAAGGGTTAATAGTAGCTGGCCTAAAAGATGGAAGTTGACAAGTGTTGGTGAGGAGCAGGTAGACCAACCAAAACCCTCCCACGCTGCTGGTGGGGGTGAAAACAGGCACAGCCTATGACCCAGCAGTGCCACTCCTGAGCAATCACCTAACACCCACACATGAACAGAAATGTTCTTAGCAGCACTGTTTGTGAGGGCCAGAAACCAGGAACTACCCATGTGGACACATCAGTTAGGGTATATTCACACAGCAGAGTACCGTATGGCAAGGAGAACACACACAAAATGTATATGAATGGAGTTCACAGTTGGGCAGGGGCATTCAGTAAATTGCCAAAGAAATAGAGTGAAATCAGCCAGACACCAAAGAGCACACACTGTATGATGACTCCATCTACATAATGTATGAAAACAGAGACAACTACTCTTGCTGTCAGAGACCAGGATGGAGGCTGGGTGTGGGTCATGAGGAGACGAGAACCTAAAAGGGCTGCTGGGTTACCAGGGTGGGGGGCGCTGGGACTGCTCTAGTGCCTGGCCTGGGAACTACTGCGTTTTCATGGGCATTTGTGAAAATGATCAGGTTGCGCACTTATAAAATGTGCCTTTTCTACAGGCAGCTTATCTTCCAGTCAAAAGTTTTTTTTTTAAAGAAGTGGCCTAAATTAGGGATGTCATCTACAGCCACGTGAACACATTACAGGCATGCTGAGGTGTCAGTCATCTGATCTGTGAGACTCCCACTGAGGTCCGCATAGCTGAAGCCACCAGGTCGGTCACCTCCAGCCATGGCAACCTCTTCTTCCCTCTGACTATGGGGTGGAGGGAAGGCTTTGACCCCAGTGAGCCACACAAATGACATTCTTCTCCAGGCACACCATGACATAGGCCCCATCAATCCAACCGACTGACTTAATCAAGCCAGACAGACATAATAAAGAAGTCATGTAAAATCATCCTATCAGCATTCATCTGGATCGCCAAAGGAGAAACGTTATACTTTTTTCTAAGGTCAATAAATCTGTTGTTTTACTTTTACACATTTCTTTCAAGGAACTAAACAGATATGTGCTCAAAGATTTGTGTTCACTGTAACGCTATTTCTAAAAGCAAGAAAAAAGGACATAACCTCATTGTCCAGCACTTGGGTGGTAGATAAATAAATTTCAGTACATCTTTATGACAGGATACTAAATAGCCATTTAAGTAATCTACATAATCAAAATAAAGCAATCAAAAAACCATTTAGGGATATGGGGGATGCTTATGATATCAACTGAGAAAAGCTGGTTATAAAACATTACATGCAATGTGATCCCTATTATGTAAAGAAAATAGACATGTATATACTCACACATATTCAAACGCAACTGAGCAAATTTGAACAAATGACTTTTCCTTTCTGAGAAGTAGATTAGAAATTTTTTAAATTATCTCTTTAAGCTTTTCCATATTTTACAAATTTCCTAGAATTAAAATGTGATTCTTAGGTCAGGAAAACCAATTCTGAGTGAAGCTACACCAGTGTTGATAATAGAGGACAGACATCTGAGTGTCTCCTGTCTCAAGTGACCCTCCCTGCAGCCCGTTTCACCTGGGTGAAAACGGAGGGTTGCTCTGGGACACAGAGCACACCTCTGTGGACTCACACCTACTGTGGCCTTTGTCTCCCCAGGCTGTGCCCCTTCCCACGCACACCTCCTGCGCAGGAAGGGTTAACGCAGCCCACCTGAGCCTGCTCTCTTTGGCAGGCCCTGCTTTCAAGGCTGGTCTCCGGCTGGCTTCTGGGAACCCAGAACTGCAACTGCTCCCTCCTTTCCCTAACTGATAAGGATGGGCGACTGCGTCTGTTCTACACACACTGCTTTCCCTCTGTGAGTCTGCAATGTGACTGGCAGCAGCGGCCTGCACCCATAAAAACCTGAGTCTAATGGCGCTGCTGGATGGACACATCACCACAGTGCTGGGGAAGGCCCACAGGATGGCCAGGGCATCAGAAGCCTGTGTGCACATTTCTCCAGACTCTGCCTGTCTTTGCCCTGCTGCCCCTGTTGTGTGTCCTTTCACTGTAATAGACCTTAGGCATGGGGACAACTACATGCTGAGTCCTGTGAGTCCTCCTAATGAATCAGCAGATGTGTGGGCAGTCTTGGAGACCCCCTATATGCCTCGACATAGGTCTTAGCAATTACTCCTCCTGACCCACCCAGCCCAAAGGGGAAGGGGGCCCCTCTGGGATGGCTCCCCACTTCTG
This sequence comes from Macrotus californicus, assembly GCA_007922815.1. Classification (NCBI taxonomy): domain Eukaryota; kingdom Metazoa; phylum Chordata; class Mammalia; order Chiroptera; family Phyllostomidae; genus Macrotus; species Macrotus californicus. The sequence continues at coordinate 438,220 of VMDR010000093.1, read as the reverse complement.
GGGAGCCCCAGGGCCACACCAGGCTGTGAGGTTCTACACATCACAGTACTCCATTTAATTCAGCTCTCAGCAGCCAGCCAGACCCCAGCTGGTGCAACTCAGACCTTTCCCTCTCAAAGTAAAAGAATCTGGTGAAGGTGAAAGCATGGGCTGCTCCACCCTGGAAGGGCACCAGAACAGGAACCCAGGAAACCCCGTGTGGCTGTCATGAAAAAGGAGGGGGTCAGGGAACCTGGAGCCCTCTCCTCTGGCTCCTGGGTGCCTGTCATTCAGGGACTGGGTATCGAATGTCTTCACTACCTGTGGACAGTAACCTGGGCTTGGGGTTCTGTGTCTTGAGTGCCAAGCCTCTGACAGCCTCGAGACGCCCACTGAGGAGGGAGGAGAGTGCAGCAGGGGAGGTCCGATCTTATCACCGACAGCTGACATCGATACCTGCTCTACCGGTCTCCGGTCTCCGACACAACAGAGACTGGCTTGCCAACTTCCTGGACGTGTTTTAGTTTCCAGATACGCCTCACAGTGTGTTTGACCAGATCTTAAATCACTTACTCGCTTAGCACTCCTATAACTTCTAAGGCTGCATTCACCAAGTTACCCATGGACACTCTGGGCCCGGGGATGAGGGAGTCAAGGGCTGAGGAAGCGTAAGGGATTCGGGGCCAGGAGGACAGGGGTGACATATGTGGAATATGTGTTGGGGGGCGTGTGGGATGTGGGTGGGAGGGGGGTGAGCGTCCGTGTGGAGGGGTGGGAGTGTGACAGTGTGTGTGGACCATGTAGGAGGGATGTAGGGGAGGGGGAGGGACAGACGTGGGGGTATGAGAGACACAGTGGTGCACGGTATGCAGGGGTGAGTAAAGGTGGGTGAGGGTGGGTGGGCAGGTACAGGGTCTGAGTGTATTTATCCCAAAGTGGGTGGGGGAGAGAATGAAGAACCCTGGACTTGGAGTAAAAGAGAGAGGGAACAGACATCCTTCCTTTCCCCCAGGTCTCTCCAACCATCCCAGCTAACTCAAGGCCACAGGGCAGGGCAGCTATACCCCAGACCTACTGTTCTTCTCCGGCTGTGCACATCACCACCTGTACCAGGCCCTGAAGACACTGGATGGAAGACAGAAATCGGGGAGGGGCTCCAGGAGGCTGAATCACTGGGCTTCTCAGCCCCTGCTCCCTTGGAATCAGGAGCAGAGAGCAAGTAGTGTGGGGGTTACAGACACCTGCTCTCCAGGCCTGGTAGGGAGAAGGGGAGCAAATGAGAAGACAGAGGACTAACATCACCCACAACCTGGAGATGTGGCCAGTGGCATTTGAGAGTCTGCCACCCTGCTAGGAATAGTAGAGATGTTCCAGAGCCTGCTAAGAGAGTCCCCATGAACTTCTAGAACCAAATCAAGACAACTCACCTGTCCACTAGAGAATATGAACACGAGAGCCGCCCCAGCTGCCGTCATCCCCCAGGTGAAGAAGGTCCCCAGCAAGGCCTGGAACACAGTGCTGTAGCCTTGGAGCATGCTGGATATGGCTGTGTGCAGAGGAGCAAGAGACGGTCAGTGCCGGCAGTCCCCTCCGGTGACACGCACATGTTCTAAGGTGTCCTAACCCCCTCCCACTGAGCTGGCCTCTGTCTGGGTTGGTCTATGTACCTTCCCACCATGCCACCCCAGTGAAATCACCTACTTCTGGAAGGAGAGAGGTGGGGACACCTAGGGAGACACCAGAGGAGAAGATACCATGAAAAAGGTTACATCGGGAAATAGTTCCAAAGAGAAGCTCAAAGAATGTGAATTATTAAGCCTGGAGTAAGGGAGGGTCTGAATGCAGCCTCCCACACTTTCACCTATGCCTCCTGCCCCTGCCAATCATCGTCCATCTTCTCCAAATACTGGCGACCAGCTCAGGTTCCCTCTTGAAACTCATTCGGCTAAGTCCTGATCCAACCTACGGTAGCTCCCCATGAAAGCGCCTGTGGCGGCTCCAGTGGCCAGCCAAGGGCATACCCATCACCTGAACTTCAACTAGCCCGGTGACAATTCAAGCCTGTGTCTCTACTACCATTACACCCTAAGTGGGCACCAACTCAACCGAATTATCGATGGCACCTGGGACAAGCCCCACAGGGTCCTGCTCCAAGTCTTTCTTCACACAATTCCCTCCCAGAATGCCTTCCTTCCCCGCTTCTAGTCATCTGATCCAGAGCATCCTCTTGCGCACCAAATGCCAAGGTATGCCAACTTCGATTCCATGCTTTTCCAGTCCCTCTCCACACCAGTCTCTGCGCATGCACACATCCTTGGTGCCTTCTTTGTGTGGGCTTGCCTCCTTCAACTTGTACATCATTAGCTGCTTAAGAACAGGAATGATGCTGTTTCACATTTGGCACACCAGTACACAGGGCTTCTGGCCCCCAAAACTGCTTGCTGAATTATGTGTGGCACCTTGGACAGCTTACCTTGATAGGACACTCAGCGAGAACAAGGAAACAGAGCTGTAAGTAAAATGTCCCCAGTCAACCGCTAAAGGTGAAGTTACACCACTGCCCACCGAAGAACATAAGAGGACCGTCCCCTCTTGTTTTTGCTCAGAGGGCCTCCTCTACACTTGAGCTGTGTTTTAAATCCTAGCTCTGAAATGATAGGGAGTTAGACTCTTGCTGTGGAAAATTACAGGGCAGAGAAACCCATTTGTTGAAAAGCCCTGTGTTCTGGTACACAAACATTGGGGCCCAGGGCCTCCTCATCTCAAAGGGCTCATTCAGCTCCTCACTGGCCGTCCAGCACCCACAGGGCTGGGCACGGCCCCATTGGGCTTAGCCCTGCCAGGCCCCACAGCTCTGCGAGGAGCCAGCAACCCTGGGCAAAAGTCACTGGCTCTCTCTATTGACCCTGGAAAGAAACCGTGACAGAGTGTCAGAGGCCCTCAGGCCATTGGGCCCAAGATTCAAACCTAGGAAGGCGGTGGGTGGGTCCAGGTAAACCTAGATAAGTCCAGGTGAACCCAGGCTAGACCCTGGTGCCAGGAAACCTCTAGGACAGATGGCATCTATGGATTCAGACTATGTCTCCATAACCTAAATGGAACTCGGGATGGTGACTACACCAAAAAAAGAAAAGAAAGCAGCCCTGGCTGGTGTGGCTCAGTGGATTGAACACCAGCCTATGAACCAAAGGGTTGCTGGTTTGATTCCCAGTCAGGGTACACTTCTGGGTTGTGGACCAGATCCCCAGTGGGGGGCACATGAAAGGCAATCCCACACTGATGTGTTTGTCCCTCTTTTTCTGCCTCACTTCCCCTCTCTCTAAAAATAAACAAAATCTTTTAAAAATCTTTCTTAAAAAAAGAAAAGAAAAAATCATTTAAGAAAACACAACCTTTTACATATGTCATCTTGTTAAGTAACCTTAAAAAGAGTGGTTTGTGTTTGTTTTTAAAACCAGACATCTGGATCGTGACACCCACCTCCTATGTGTAGCTGCCTATGGATAAAATTTCAAACAGCATTTACAAAGAAAGGCACACAGTTATCATCCTCTTGGTATTTATCATCCAAGGCAGGTCATTAAAAAAAAAGCAGTATTGAATGTGCCTTTAACAACTACAGAAAAGAGGAAACCATTTGCATTTGCCAAAAGGCCAAAGTCAAAGTGGGTTTGGTTTTGGAAACTCGTGGGTGTTTGTGGGGGCTAGTCGGAGGGAACACACTCTTCTCAGCCTGTGCGTTTACAGCTGAGCACCCTGAGATACAAAAGGGGAAAACCAAGGGCACCATCCCAACTGTTGCAGCGTCCATCCATCCTTGGCCATGCAAGACCAGCGCCTCCTGGGGAAGTTTCTTCCCTTTGCTGTCTTAAAAGGGGTGGTCTGAGAATCAGCAGCGCTGGTCCCCCTTAGGAGCTAGTTAGAAATGCAGAATCTCAGGCCCCGCCCCAGATTTGTTGAATCAGAATCTGCATTTTATCAAGTCTTATACACATTAAAGTGGAAAGCCCTGGTCTAAAACTAGAACAACTTTGACAAGACCCAGAACTTAGAAGGTGATTCTCCTGGCCTGGGAGGGAGTGGCAAAGCCGGCACACAGCCCCAAGAGAAGAGAATTTTCTCCAGCAGTCCTGTGGGGACAGGGGACAGCAGCCCCTGCACCTCAAAAGCAGCTTCCACTGTGGGGCCCAGACTTCCTCGTGAGCTGGATGTTAATACATAAACCTTGATTAGATTGCAAGGGGGGAGGGGGTTATTCTCTGCTCACCCCAACTTCAACACCACCCACAGGTGTGCACTCCACTATAGCAGCACCTGAGGCGCTCCTGGCTGATCCAGGTTTTCTTTCTTTTCTCTCCCTTTTAAACTCGTTGTTGTGCTTCCAAGAGTTAGCTGCAAGATGTTGATGAAGCTGCAGGGCAGAAACAGCACTTAACAGCAAGTGCACACACAGGCCCTGGCTCCACCAGGCGAACCCAGAAAAATGATTCGGGCTTGTGCTGCTCCAGATGTGTAAAAGTTCTCCAGTAGCTCGCTACTACTCAAAGTGGTCCGCACACCGGCTGACCTGGCACTGGTTGGAAATGCACAATCTCGGGCCTGCTGCATCTTAACCAGATCCCCAGTCAAGTTCCAGAGGTCCTGCTGACCCCCCCGAGCCAGGGGACAAGGACAGACAGCGGCTGGAATTGTAACCACCTTGCTCCCAGGTCTCCAGGGTCGCCACACGCCCTCCGTGAAACGCTGAATGGAGAGGATCTTGGAGACCCACTGACAAAGGAAGGCAGGTCGACACCCTCCAGCTTGCCTGGAGAGGTGGCTGGTGCGGGGTAGGAGGTGGGGGGATGTTATTCTCCCCCCTCAGCCACCTGCCCAAGCCACCCGGCTTCCCCTCGGACCCCCTCCTGTCCCTGGGCACTCCCTTCTAAACTCCATGTTGCCCTTCCGAGTCCCACACGCGGGTCCTGATGGCCCCGGACCCCGGGCCTCCGGCCCAACCAAAGGAGCTGAAGGAGAGAAAAGCCGACTCACTACGGTGCCCTCTCAAGCCCCCACTCCACTTCCATCAGCCCCCGCTGCCGCTCGCGCGCCGGCTCCACTCCCGAAGTCACTTCCTGCTTCCCTCCCCACACACGTGTCCCTCCGCCCACCAGGCCCCGCCCCACCCCGCTGTGACAGGCAGATCCTGCCGGGAAGATAAATTCTCTGGTTCACAGCCTCTGCAGGCTCAGGAACAGATGGGGCGGGTAGAGCAGAGCCCTGAGCCAAGTGGAAAGGACACTGTGCAGGTATAAGCCTTAGTAGTCTTATCTGAAACCACAGAAACCCAAGGAAAGAGACTGTGTAACATCCCTGGTATCCTTTGTCACAGGGAAGTCCCATGCCCTGAGGGACCAGATCAGAAAGTGTTTGAGAGAGCCTGGGGGTAGGGGTGGGGGAAGGCTGGGATCTCCCACCATCAGCATCCATTCTCTAGGTCAATGGCCCTCAAACTACAGCTCCCAAAATGGTCACCAGGAGCGATGTCAAAACACAGAAGGCGAGCACCCTCAGAGCCTCTGGTTCTGGAAGTCTGGGCCCAGCCCGAGATTTTCTGCTCTTAACCAGGAGTTGCTGGGATCACTCTGAGAACCCGTGCTCCAGGTCAAGAACTTTGCTCTTGGAGCCTTCTGCAAAAAGAACAGAGAATGCAATTGCTAGATTTTGTCAAAAATTAAAACAAGATGCTTGGTTAAATTTATATTAAAAAAAAAAAACAAATAATTTTTTAGTGTAAGGATATCCTGTGCAATATTTGGGACATACTATACTAAAACCTCTTTCATATTTGTTGTTCATCAGAAATTCAGATTTAACTTGGCATCCTGTATCTTATCTGATGGCCCTGTTACCAGAGGGTAACAGGGGCAGAAAAAATGGCTCATCATCACATGGCCATGACCAGAGATAGGAGCAGGCCTTTTCTGTGCAGCAGAAGCCAGTCATTCACACTGAGGATGGCACCGTATCTATACCGTGTCAGGAAGAGGGCATTCTCCCTGAAGGGTGGTCTCTGCCGCCAGGTGTTTGTCTGACCAGGGAGAGTGTCGGACCAACTGTCTTGGTCAGCTCAGGGTGCCCTAAGAAATATTTCTGTTGTGTATAAGCTACCCGGTTTGTGGGATCTTGTTATAGCAGCATGAACAGATGGCAACACCCCATTTAACAGATAAGGAAACTGAGGCTCGGGAAGGCTCTCTAGGGACCCCAGGTTGACAGGATAGTGTGGGAAACCAAGCCCAGATGACTCCAGGGATGGTATTGGGACACTCAGTGCTCACAGCATGGGACTCAACACCCTGATCAGCAGACCCTCTCACCTCCCTTAAACCACACCAGTCCCTAAAGTGGGGTACCCAATGCCCAAGAGACAAATCGAACCATTTACCATCTTTCCCATTGCCCCTCACCCAAACACACATATGCATATACACCAACCCAAACTGCCTCTGTCCTCTCATTCCTTTATTGTAAGAAGTACCAGACCAAAAGGAAATGTAGTTTCCTTAAAGCTAAGTGCACTGGGCTCTTCCCTCCAGGCCACCTCCAGCGCACCCCCGGCCCATCCCTATTCTCTCCCACCAGGCAACCTGCCCTGCAGCCTCCATAAATTGGGAGAGGGGTGGAGGGATGGAGTGTGCAAGAACAGACCAGAGCAGTGGCTCACTAAAGGGTGGCAGGGTACTTAGCAGGCAGGAGGGCTGCCTCCCAAGTGTGGAAAGGCCATAAAATTAACTGATCTTGACAATCAGTGGAGGAACCGCAGGGCATCAGAACAGTGGCCCTTTCCAGAGGAATCACCTCCCCCTGAGCATTGGAATGGGTGAGCAAAGGGGTGGCAGCTTCATCTTAGAAAGTGTTTGAGAGATGGAGAAGAGATGGGAGCTGGGCACAAGTGATCCAGCCCACTGAGTCCTAGATCTCCTCATTTTTGCTCCTCTCATTCTCTCTTGTTTTCATTCCCTTCTCTTCCTTCTCCTCCCCCTTCTCCTCTCTCTCTCTCTCTCTCTTCCTTCCTCCTTCTCTCCCTCCCTCTCTCAGATGACATTTCTCTTAGGGAGTAACGTAGCAATTGAGTACAGACTTTGGAATCTGACAGCCTAGAAGGAATCCCAGCTTAGTATGTGACTTTTCTTGGACAAATTCCTCAACCTCCCCCAGCCTCAGTTTCCTCATTCTGAGCCTGAGAATAATAACAGGTACTCTCTTCAGGTTACTATAACTGCACCCAACACCCAGCCCAGCACCTATCATGGCAGCCTGAATGATTAGTTCCCCTCAACCCTCTCTCATTCATTCATTCATTCATTCATTCACACAAGAGATGTTTCGTGAGGCTCTGTTCTGTGTCAGGAACTCTGCTGGACCCTGGTGTGTGGAGAGTCACTAAGCACACGTGGCTTTGCCTCCCCACCCTTTCAAGTCTTTCGTTCCTTTCCAGTCCCTGAAGTCTGACCACTGAGGCATCAGGAGCACTGAGATAAGCCTGGGAGCCTGGGGCAGCCAGTTCCTTCCCTCAGCAAAGTGTGGGTGATCAACTGCCCACCCTCCAAAGTGGCATTCAGATATGCTGATGGGATCCTAGAAGTAAAAGAAATAGGCAGTTTATAGAAGTGCTGTTGAAATGTAAAGGAAGTTTTGTTGCTTTGTTTAGGGGATTTTTTTAAGTACCCGCCACCCATATAGCCAGAATCCATCTACTTCTCTCCATCTCCTCTGCTGCTGCCTCTGCCCAAAATAACAGCTCCATTCTGCCTGGCCACCTGATTAATCTTCCTGATTCCCCGTTGCGCATCCCCCCAACAGTCCATTCTTCATACCACAGCCAGAGTGATTTTTTTAAAGATACAAGTCCAATCACATGACTGCTACTGCAGGCCCTTGGAGGGTTCTCCACTGCCCTTGGACTCAAGCTCCCACCTGTAATCTCTGAAGCCCTATGTGGCCTGGCTGTGCTCACTCTGGACCACTGGAGCCCTTCCTCACTCTGCTCCACCCAGGCTGGTTTGCCTTCTCCGTGAACACCATGCCTACTCCTGCCTCAGGGCATTAGCACTTGCTGTGCCCTCCGGAACACATCCTAGAACCTCTGCCCGGACCATCTGTCTCCAGACTTTCACCTGGATGGATCCTTCTTGTCACTTGGATCTCAGCAGAGGCCTTCCTTGAACACTCACTCTAGCGTTGACCTTCCAAGCCCTTCTTCACTCTCTTCATGGCACTTCTTGATAGCTGGCACTCTTATTTATTCAGTCCCCTTCTAATGCAAGTTCTGAGAGAGCAGTACTCTGTCTGCCTTGTGCACATGTTGTGTTCCCAGCACATGACACATAGTAGGTGTTCAATAGCTACTGAATGGATAGTCTCTCGGATACAAAAATGTTATTTGTTGGCTGCACTTTACATATTGAAGGCCTTCCTGGGGGTTATAAGGAAAACAATATTTGTATATTGGATCGGATTGTCCCAACTAGTTCAACTGTAACTTGATAGTCACCCAGTGACCCTCAGCCAAGGACAACTTCATCCTACAGGGGACAATAGGCAAGTGGGAGAGTGCTAGTGGGTCAAGGCCAGAGATGCAGCTAACCATCCAACAATGCCCAGAACAACCCGCACAACAAAGAATTATCTGGTCCAAGATGTCAATAGTGCCAAGATTAAATAACCCTACTCATAAAGTAATCTTCTTAGTATGAAGTAATTATAAAAAAAAATCACTTTTTAAAATTTAACATGCCCTTCTAGAAGCATCTGGCCTCAGTCAAGGCACCAGGTGGCATTTGATTCGCCCTAAAGTGCAGGAAAGAAGAGAACCAACTGCCCAACCATCTTTATATCCCAGCACGATCACCGCACCAATATTCACACAATCGAGCACCCTAGGTGCTCAACTTCCTCTACCCCTTTGGATCTTGATTATTAAGGTTTCTGATGGCATCATCTAGACACTATGATGTCACAGGGCTTCCTAAATGGAAATGCCTGGGAGTCCTTTGGCAGTGACTCCCCAACAGGTGGAACAGATCTGACTGCCCTTGACATTTGCTCCCCGATGTCACTGATGAACTGATGAAAAGGACATTCCTAATTGAAGGATCCCACATATACACAGGCAGGCACAGCAGTGGTATCCTTGATTATTCTTTTTGATCCATTCTGGATTTCTTGTAAAAAATAAATATGAAAAGAAAAAAAGAGGACACTGCTAAGCACCATCCAAAGGAGCCAAGAGCAACTTGATGCCACTTTTCTAAGCCTGGTACAGGGAAGAGCTGCCCACGGGGGCTTAAGGGAGACACTGAGTCAGCAATCAGGTCGCTTCTCACCTTTGTCTAAATGTTTGATTCTGAACTTGCACTGCCTGAGCTCAAGCTGGGGCATAAAAGTACAGGTTCTACTGACTTTATACAAATCTAGTGTTGGGAGAGAAGTTTTCAGCACTGTGACAGGTATTTAAAATGCAAATCTCTTGTTCAAGTGCCAGCTTAATAAGATATGGAATTGCTAGAAAAAAAACCACCACTAATTAAATTGAAATCATGCCTGCCTCTGAGATGATAATCGGCATAAATCAGTTTTCCAAATTTTCCACATGTGCTTCAAACACGTGTTCTGGCATCTCATAAGTAACTCTATGAAGGCCATTTCGCTAAGTTCATGAAGGGGAATCGCTGAATAAATAAGTTCTACTCTGAGCCTGTTCCTCCATAGCTATAGGGATCACATGAACGACGTGTTGATTCATTCAATCATTCTGCAAACATTTACTGTGTACCTACCATGTGACAGGCGTGTTTGAGGCTCCGGATCCACACCACTAAGTGAGACAGAGACAACCTGAGCCCTCACCACGCTTCCGGTCTCGACGTGCTGGGCATTGCATTGACCATGCATTATAAATTAAAGCTTATCATGAAAGCTGTTGTATATTTTTCAGTTCCTTCTTTCCTTCTGTCATTCCTCAGGAAACATCCATGCTTTCCACTGCTGGCTCCAGCCAGTGAGGACAAATCAACAAAAGATAAGCCCCTCCTTTTGGTGGCTACACAAGCAGTTGACCAATCAATGTGGCCCCCTCAGGGCCTCACCTGCAAGGGGGTTGCTGGGAGCAGAGAGTGTTCTAGGTAGGGAGGGGGCCAGGGTGCTTGTCATCATTGCTGATAACTGCCAAAAGAGTCCTCAAAAGAAAAAAACCTCCATCTAAGATCTTGTTCTTTCTTTTTCATTCTAAAGTAATATTTACTTTAATAACAAAATTTCTCACTTCTCTCTTGAGAAAGACCATTAAAATTGTATTAACTTCAGAAACCCCAAAAACCTGATGTACCCTGGGTGTGTGTTAAAGATTTAAGCTGGAAAACAAATAGCTTTGTCTAGTGGCCAGAATATTGTCCCCCATGAAGATGTCCATGTCCTAATCCCTGAAATCTGTGAATAGGTACCTTACGCGACAAAAGTGTCCCGGCTGGTGTGGTTAAATTAAAGATCTTGAGATGGAAAGATTATCCTGGATTATCTGGGCAGGCCCACTGTAATCACGAAGGTCCTCAAAAGGGAAAAGAAGGGGGTGGCAACGTCAGAATAAGAGAAAGAGATGTGACCATGAACATGGGTCAGAGCAATGCAGCCACAAGCCAAGGCATGCAGGCAGCTTCTAGAAGCTGGAAAAGGCAAGGACTTGGATTTTCCCCTAGAACCTCCAGAAGGAACACGCAGCCTTGCCGACTTTGGCACTTCTGACATCTAGAAATGTAAGGTTTTAGCACCTCTGACATCTGGAAATGTAAGATACATTTGTGATAATTTGTTATAGCAGCAATGGGAAAGCAATCTCCTTCCTTTTGCCTGGAAGCATCACATATCAGACCACATTCTCCAGTGATGCTAAGAACCACTAAGGCAGACCCACCCTTGGTCCTTGCCCACTGTCATTAATAGGCAGGACCAGGTACATAATTTGCAGGGCCTAGTGTTAAATGAAAGTGCCTTATTCAAAAGACAGGAAAAAAGTGTCATTGAATATATAAAAGTAGCCTGGCTGGTGTGGCTCCGTGGATTGAGCGCCAGCCTAAAAACCAAAGTATTGCTGGTTCAATTCCCAGTCAGGGCACATGCCTGGGTTGTGGGCCAGGTCCCCAGTAGGGGGCATGTGAGAGGCAACCACACAATGATTTTTCTCTCCCTCTCTTTCTCCTTCCCTCTCCCTCTGTCTAAAAAGTAAATAAAAATCTTTTTTTAAAGAAAATTCAAAAATATAAAGCTTTATCCTTTCTTCTGTGCGTCTCCTGTGCTCACTGCAGACTCCAGTGTCTCATCAAACTTTGCTCACAAAACACTAGCTCAGAGATAAAACTTTTAGGGTCCCTAAGATGGTGACAGCAGAGCATTAAACCAAGCATAGAACCTCTCTGAATGTGGGGCCTTCTGGAATTCCACAGGTCATGTGAGGCCAGCTCTGTCACTGAGACTGGGGTAGCAGGCCCAGACAAGGACAGAGGTGGTTATTCAGCAAAAAAAAAGTCCACCAAGAGATTCCGAACTAGGATGATCAGGATGGAGGGAAAACGTAGGTGAAACCAGGAATACAGCCCAAAGTCCTGATCCAACCCAGCCCAGGGAGGGATGCAGCAGGCACCCTGCTAGGAGAGCTTAGGATTTGGGAAGAAGAAACTCCAGTTCCTGGTGGGAAGGAGCAAGTAGGCAAGGAAGAAAGCAGGGCCCTCTCAGCAATCAGAAACTAGTGGATCAGTATCTGGGGCCTCCAGGTTTTCCAGGGGCCTAGGAAATGGTTAAGAATTGAACAAATAAAAACAATTGGATCTTGGGCTAAAAAAGAAAACTGTAGAAGTATAAATTAATAAATGTTTCAATGAATGCATATAAAACCTTGTTAATTGCTGACTTTGGTATTCATAAAAATTTAATTACATTCGAAAAACAATCCAAGGCTTAGCTTTTCTCACTTCAGGAGAACTCGTAAGTATGCATAATAGCTAAAACAAATCACAGCCAATCATAAATTAAATAAGCTTAGAGCCTAATAATTTCAAAAGCAAAATTGTAGAAACCTGATTATTTTTGTGAGGGGAAAAAAAGACTTGATGTGGAATGAGGGAGTGTTTTAATATGCTTGGTGCAATATGGGGTGAGATCTCAAAAAAGCAGTTCTTTAGGGGCCAACAAGGATCCTAAGAGGCCCCAGGGAATAGGGAAGCAGCCAGGATTCCCAAAAGCTTTATTCTTCTCCCCAGGAGCCCACGGAGGACAGGATGGTGGAGAGGGAAGATCCCTCAAGAACAGAAGAGAAGAAGATATGGAGGTGGTCCCCCAACCATCTATAATCAAAAAGAGGAGCAGACCAGATCCGGTCAGACTGAGCTGGGGGATAAGACCAGAGCTAGAAATGTGTGGCTACTGTGTGAGGTCATCTGAGAAGCTCTGTGTAGTGCATTGAATGATGGCCCCCCAAAAGATATGTTCAAATCCTAACCCTTGACATCTGTGAATGTGTCCTTATTTGGGAAACGGGTCTTTACAGATCTGATTAAAGATCTCAAGATGAGGTGACCCTGGATTAACCAGATGGTTTCTAAATCCTGTGACTACTTATAAGAGATAGAAGCAGAGAAGGCAAAACACAGAACAGAAGGCCATGTTGAGGACAGAGGCAGAGATGGAAGTGATGTGGCCACAAGCCAAGGAATGTCTGGAGCCCCCAGAAGCTGGAAGAGACAGAGAAGGATTCTCCTCTAGAACCTTCAGAGAGAGTGTGGCCCTGCCAACATCTTGAATTTGGATGTCAAAACTTCTGGCCTCCAGAACTGTGACAGAAAACCATTTTCTATTGCTGTATTTAAAGAGTTCTTTTGCATTCTTAATTTAAGAAAGAGAGAGAGGAAGGAGGGAGGGAGGGAAGATGGGAAGGAGGGAAGAAAGGAAGAAAGAGGGAGGGAGGAAGCTACCTTTCTGTGCTACTGGGAACTATCTCATCCAACGGGGAGGCAACCATGCTTCCTAATTCAGCTTCCACAGGTTAAATTCAGCTTACGGGTTAAATTGTGTCCCCCACAAAATTCACATGTCAGAATGTGACCTTCTTTGTAGACAGTGTCTTTGTAGAGGTAACCAAGTGAAGGTGAAGTTATTAGGGTTGGCTCTAACCCAGTATGACTGGTGTGCTTAAATAAAAAGGAAGTCTGGACATAGAAGGAGGGCGATATGAAGAGACACAGGGAAAAGACAGACACCTACAAGGAGAGAGACATAAGCCAAGGAGAGAGGCCATGCACCTCAGAAGGAACCAACCCTGCCAACCCTTGGCCTCTGGAACTGGGAGAGAGTAAATTTCTGTTGTTTAAGTCATCCATTCTGTGGTATTTTGTTAGGTAGCCTTAACTAATACAGGGCCAAAGGTGACTGTCACTTACATCATAAAATTGAGTGCTGGGAAGAATCTCCCAAAGTTTCTGGTCCAAGGCTTTACAGCTGGCCACACACACATAGAGGCAGAGCTGGTGCTACCCGAGTGGGGCTGGCACCCACATCTCCCACTGGCCCCCTTTCTCCCACATTTCACACATTTGTGAGTCCCCAATCATCCTAAGTCATAGCAATTTCCAGCTCAATCATGAAAATGATTATGGCAAGCAAGACCATAGGGAATGGGTCAGAGTACCAACGCCAAAATGAATGTTTCAAGTACTCCCAGGCATTCCCACTAACCAACCACCGAGGTTCCCATTCCACATCCTAACACATCCCAACACATCCCGAAAACAAGAAGTGTGAACACTACCGTGATTTTCATGACAAATCTACAACTATTTTCAAATAGTATGTCATTGAGACGGCACAGATTCCCACTGACCTTTTACCTAATGTCCTCGTCATTGGTGAGGCTTTGTAGTCTTTCCACATGGTCAGGAACCCTCAGTGCGGACCTGCAAGAGATAATAACCCAGACAGCCTCCCACATGAAAGGCACTCAAAAAATCATTTATCCAATTTAACGAAATGACGGAGTCCCCAAATTGCACGGTGCCCCCTGTACCTGCTAATGGGGTTGGCTCATCAGGATGATTTCCCAGGAACATGCCTAATAGAACTATTTAAAATATAGGGGGGGAAAGATATTGATTGCTCTAATGCTACACAAGAGGATAGTTCAATAAATTACAGAACATAAACGCAGCGAGTCAAAATGATAATACCGTAGCAGCGTAGGAAATATTTATGATACCATATTTTGTGAGAAAATCAATATACAAAATGATATGACATTTGTTATTACACTGGTAAAAATGCAGGTAACGGATGAAAGGGAATTGATACAAATTAAAGTCGTTGGGACATTGGGTGATGAGAGTGTAGAGTTTTTTCCCCTTTCTATAGTATTATGTCCCTTTCACAATTTAAAAATATGTTAATGTGGTATGTAAAAGGTGAACACAGAAAACAAGGCTCACTGAGCTTAAACAATGAAGACCTCCAGTCAGTAGTGAAATTCCTGACTCTCAGCCTAAGCCTCTCAATTAATAAAAGAGTCTCTCTGTGCTTATATCCAAAGCCACCTGGATGTTTAAAACACCCAGGTCTTTAGAAAGCCAAGTCCCCTGGAAATTTTCCACAGTTTGTTTTAATCAATCATGTTCTCAGAATTTTCTTCACCTCATTAGCTCTGCCACAGGCAGCTGCAGAACGAGGTAGATCGTCTCCGAGCGATGAGAACCAAAGGCCCGAGGAAGGTCCCCTCCCTCACTCCCACTCCCAAATGCTCCCCCAGGAGCCCCTGGGGATTTCCTGTCACCACCAGGCAAGCCTGTCACACTCCAGTCCATGTCTCCTGCCTTCCAGTTTCACAGACAGATGGTTGGCGAGGTCTTGGCTTGGACAGAACATATGATCGCCTGAGACGCCCATGGATGGGAGGGCTCCCACCACCTCCCAGAGACCCCGTCCCTCTGGCCATCTCAAATGTTCCCCAGATATGTCCAGGGAACCACAAGTGCATGGCAAAGTATTCAAGTCTAAGACTCCTGTTCTCCTCCCGTCAGAACCAAAAAATTACAAAAAAGTGGGGCCTCTACATACAGGGCCCTTGACCCCCCACACCAGCTGCCCTCAGGGGAAATACATGGCAGTTGGACTTTAAAATGTTGTCTCCTGACGTGTCTGCTTCTGGGGTTGAGAGGGCTATGCCTAGTTCTTCTGGAACCTTCTACAGCCATAGTGGGGAAGCACTATAATTTGTTGATACCAAAGCACTATGATTTGTTAATACCAAAATCTACTTTGTATTCATTTTAAGAAGCATCAATTATCAGCCTTGGCTGGTGTGGCTCAATGGATTGAGTGCTGGCTTGTGAACCAAAGGGTCACTGGTTCGATTCCCAGTCAAGGCATATGCCTGGGTTGTGGGCCAGGTCCCCAGAGGGGGGCATTTGAGAGGCAACCACAAATTGATGTTTCTCTCCTTCTCTTTCTCACTCCTTTCCCATCTCTAAAAATAAATAAAATCTTTCTTTAAAAAAACAGAAGCATAGATTATCTAATAAGTAATCATCTCTGAGCTAACTGTAAGTCACCTGTTACTATTTCTCTAACCTCACCTCCCCAAAAAATAGTTTGAAAGAGTTTTTTCAAACAAACTATGTTAAGCAAGAATTAATTCGTTTCCCCATTTTTCATTCACCAAAGGCACACTCCTGTAACTACCAATCAGAGCTTCCAATCAACATGAGATGCCAGGGCTACAGAAGTGAGAGACTCCAGCCCAAAGCGAGGAAATTGGGTTTTAATTTGCCTTTGCCTCATTCAGCTCTTGAAAATAGTAATAATTGACAAACACAATACCAGGCAGTCCCTCCAAGCCCAGCAAGTCCAAGCTGGGAAGCTGGGAATCACAGCTGCAGGGGAAAACAAATGAGAAACACGCAGTCCTTGGTTTTGAGAAACCAGGAAAACAATAATGTAAATATATCCACGCAAAACAGTTAACTATGTGAATAGCTCCCAACCTGTGTCCATTGCTGTTCCACCCCGTATACCAACTAGGTTTTTCAGCCTAAAGGGAATTAGAGTGAATGTGTGCTTTCCCGCTGGCGACTTAGAGAAGACATTTAATGAATATTTTTCAAATAAATGAGCAGGGACCTACATGTTTCTGAGACTCATTTCTTACAGGGCACACTCCCAGACAAGACTTCTAGAACATGATCTCACAAAAAAACAAAACAAAACCCCAAAACTCAAAATTAACCAAAGAATTAAGGGAAGCTGTTGCCCCAGAAGGCCAACAAGACTTGAGGTGACTAGGCTGGAAGGAGGTTTGGGGAGGAGCTTACCCTAAGATGGTCTCCCCGCAAAGTGCTTATTCTCCATCTTTGAACCCTTGTTGGGCCAGATGGGTGACTACTCGGTTGGAAACCAGGGCCGCTCAGAGTAAATGTGAGGGCACTAAGGCTGGAGGAGTGAAGGGGACAGGAGGGTGGAGAGGAAAGGAGAAGGCATTCTTGATTGGGAGACCAGTTCAAACAAAGGCCCAGGGGCAGGAATTAACCAGGAATGTTTGGCCAACCACACGGACATGGGTTCAAGCCATATCAGAAAGGGCTTAGACAATGTGCTTACTGGTTCCACCTCGATCCATCTGCAAATCCACATCAACACAGACCTTGCATCTAGCACGCGGCCCTTTATTGTATAAAATCTTGGGCCTTATAAAGAAAAGATTCATGGGTGTTTGTCACCCACGGAGAACACAAGCTACTTAAAAGCGTGGAAATAGCTCACACATTTTGTCTACCAACTACAGAAATTAATTCCTTCAGGGCAGAAACGTTGAGAACTACATGGGTGAGGAAATACTGAAGGTTTCAGAGTAGGGGCCTGGCCTGCTCAAAGGGCGGGGAAGAATCTGGGGTCAGAGGGGAGCAGGGATGGGAGGCTAAGGGACCTTTTGGTGAAGAATACAAGTCACGGCTAAAGAATGAGGACCACAATCCATCTGATCACAGAAAATGTGTCCCAATATTAGGCAGTGAGGTTTCCTGACTTCATATCTGCTTCTATTCCCAAAATAAAAGAGAAACAAAATAACAAAATAAAAGGCCTTCTTTGAGTCCCCAATGCAATCAACTCCTTAGAGCCTTCCTCAAAGGAAGGACTCAGAACCTTCCACATTAAAGGAAAGTGGAAAGGTCCAGCCATGCCTTTTCCCAGGAGATATGGCAGAGCTCAGAGAGTGATCAACCACCCTGGTTTCAAAAGACTGGGGAGTTTCCTGGACACATGACTTTAGGTTTCAATTGGAACAGCTCTGCGAAAACCAGAATGAGCTGGTCACACTCTATACCCCATCGCACATGTGAAGAAAAGCTGACCGTTCATGCACAGAGCTTTGCAAAGAATTTTCCCATTATCCACATTTAAATGGCTAGTAGGAACCATAAGCCCAGTCCCTCGGCAGGCTTGGGAATCCCACAGGTCAGGGCATGAGCACCCCGCCAGCAGCTCCCAGGTGGTGAGCCTAGGAGAGATGCAAAATCTCAGGCCTCCCCCCAACCCGAGGAACCAGAACCTGCATTTTAAGGAGATCCTGGGGCTGTTCCCGTATACAATCAAGTGTGAGAACAGGGTTTTGGGATAAAATCTGTTCCTTTGGCAGTCTGAGTCTGTGCATGTGCTATTTCTTTTATTGTTTCAAGATCAGGGAAACCATCCAGAAGTACCTAGTGGATTATAGCTTTTTATCAGCAATTACAGCAATGCACTGCAAGAAGGCTGTGGTGGATTCTACCTAGAGAGCATTTCATTTCCTCTCTTCCTTCTCCTCTCCAGATCTCAGAAAAGAGAATGCAACAGTCCAGAACAACACCTTGGATTCAGTGGCTGCTCTGTTCGTTAGCACTTCTCAACCTCGGCACTGCTGACACTGTCCTGGATCTTTCTTTACTGGGGGTGTGAGGGGGGTAGCTGTCCCGTGCATGACAGCATGCTTACTAAGCAGCACCCCTGGCCTCCACCCACTAGATGCCAGTCACACCCCCACCCAGTTGTGACAACCAGTAATGTCTCCAGACACTGCCCAGTGTCTCCTAAGAGGAAAATAGCCCCCGTTGAGAACCACCATCTCAGACAAAGAAGAGACACTCTTAAAGCAGCAGGGACCACAGGGAGACATTAGGGCACTTCTTTCTGCCAGGGAGTTCATTAAAGTTTCGGAAACTAGGCCAAGCTGATCCCTGCAGGCTGCTGCAGAGAGCCATCTGGGTGACCTAAGGGCCACCTCATGTCTAAGGTGATGCCTTTCTGTAGATGACATTAATGAAGACAAACAGCCCCTCTGCCATAAGCTCAGGCCACCTGCCCCTCCACTCACAGCTGCTCTGTGTTATTGAACCTGCAGAGCACAAGGAAGGTCTTTTCCCTTTTTATTGGAGTGCCAGGCTGAATGATACTGGAGGGTTTCTAACAGTATCCCAAAAAGAAAAGACTGGGTAGTTGCTGTGAGAACCACCAAAAGAAACCAGCTGGCTCACTCTTCAGCCCTGGTAACAGGAGGCATAAGGCCAAACCAGCCGGGCTCTGGCTGCTCCGTCCCCCACTGTCCCCAGTGCTGTGTACTGCCCAGTGGCCCCAGCGCCACTCTCACTCCAGGTATGTAGAAAAGAGTAAGTACAGTATTTTGTTGATGCAAGATGCACGAACCACCACCCCGCCCCCACACTGGCATCTCAGAAATGTGATTCATCCTGCAATGCTACAACTGCCATCAGTGAGGTGGCGGGTGGGAAGCAGCCCTCGTGCTCCATCACGCTCCCACACAGAAAGTACAGGCAGAAAACTCACAGCAGGGCCTCGGAGACGGACAAGAAGCAGAGGGGGGCTCTTTCGGCCCCTAGGAGATAAATGGTCGTGGAGAACGGGAGAGGATAAACAAGTCATATAGTTTGGGGCAGTATGCTTGTCTCAGTCTTTCCTGATGGGTCACAAACAATGGTGCATCCCCGGGCTGAGGGAGTCTCAGAGGCAATAGAATGCAGTAATCTGCTTTCCGACTTCACTTGGTCTAACCGAAGTCTCTCGTGATACAGCTGAAACCCTTTCTTCATCAAGGCTAGACCGCAGTTAGTCACTATTTTCCGCACAATAACGCGTTCTGTGCTCAGTGATGATTAATGGGACTTCTCTCAGCTGCTTTCCTCCTCTAGGCTCTTCCTCAGAACCCACCCCCGGCTCCGTTTCCAATCCTCTCGGCATCCTTGAGGCTTTCCTCTGAATTGCTGCCAACTACTTGGTGTTTGCCTCCAATTGTAGAGCACCTATAGTAAGAATGGGGTCAGCTGCCAGGCTAAGTAAGTTGGACACTTGGACCACAGCTGCACACTGCTGGCAGAGGCTGGCTTTGACTCCTGAAAATGAGCTGGGTATCAGTGAGGGCCTTCAAACCCCTCTGTAGTCGCCAGGACTCCAAAGTTCTCAGGTAAGTCAAGAAACCAGAAAGGACAATTAGCACATCAGCCTGACAGGCAGCCCCCGGTAACATCTGTGCTCCCAGCCGTCGGCCTGTGGATCTTTCAACCAGGTTTCTCTCTTAGGGCCTGTCTGAGCTCTGAGGTCCCTTGATGGTCCAACAGGAACTCACTAGAGGCTAAAATAATTGCTTCATAGCCAGATAAAGACAACCTAGAGGGACATGAGCCTGGTGCATGACGTGTCTCAGGAAACTGCAGTCATCTGAAGCAAGCCCAGCCCGGAGAGCAAGGCAGCACCTTTTTCCTCTTTGGGCACCAGGAATTAGAGAGGTCAGCTGCAAGGACAGACTTTAGGAACCCGAGGCACCAAGAAGGAACGGTGACTCCTCACACGGCACTGTACAACAGGGGGGATTTTAAACACTTAGGGGCGGTCCATAAACATTCACTGAATGAAGGGGCCATGAATAGGGCTGTGGATCTTGGGATCAGCCTATGGAAACTTAAATAACTTGCAACATTTACATTGGCTGAGGGAGGTAAGAGGGGTGGGTGTTGCTGTTTTGTGATTGACTCATCTGTGTCTTCCCTAGGAGAATAGAAGCTTCATAGCACACGGACCAGCCAATACTGTTCCGCCTTCTCATGCCAGCACCTAAAGACATGAATTTGCTGAATTCACCAATGAACTCACTGGGTCAGAGACCTCCTTCTAGTTTAGTCTGGAGATTCTCAACTGGTCAGGTTGGGGATGGGGTTGGAGAGGGCTGGGGGTGTGTAACAGGACTGTCTCAGGGACTTTAATAAATTACATAACACCTAACACTTTCCCATGTGCCCAGTACCATTCTAAATAGTTTACCTGCCGGAACTCATTTCCTCTTCACAACAACCTTATGAAGCTAGTTACTGATCAGAGTGTCTAAGATACATCTCAGTTGGTAAGGTTCTGGAATTGGGAATAACTGCCCCGGGGACTCTGTTGGGGACGGAAAGGCCCCAAGTCCTTTAGTGTGCCAGGACAGAGACACCCAGTAAAGAATCACAGCCTGAGCAACGTCGAAGGCTGAACCAATCAGCGGTCTCTGCTGAGTTGCGGGGCGTGGCACACCAAAAGCTCAAGCGTCTGCCACCACTTCCCCCCCAAAATGGATGTGTGGCCTCTGGACCCCTGGGGCGGGGGGCCGGGACCCTACTACCAATCTGGCAACAGTTGCATCTTCCCCCAGAGAATTTCTACCCAGTAGTCTCAGCTTTGCGGATGGAGCCACCTACATATTTTTCCTGTTACCTCCTCGAACCTTACTTATGGGTTTTTCCAGCTGTCCTTCCCAGTGACCATGCCCAAGCCCCTCATCACCCCGGCTGTTTCCCTGGGAGTATAGTACAGCCGAGCCAACACCCTCTCCGAGGGCTCACAAGGACCGGTCGGGTCAGCCTGCCTGCCCTCCTTGTGGCACAAAGCTTCAGTCCCAGCCGTTTTACTGATTCCACTCACGTCGAACCTTATCGAGGTGTTTTCCTTCTTGACTCTAAAACCACAAAGGTGAGCACCACTACTCCGTTGTGTACATAATCTCCCTTCTGTATGTTCTTCCAAAATCCCGCTCAGCAAATCCATAACTCCATCTACCTGTCTCTAGGCATCCAATTCATCTGGGACAGAAACACATGGCTCAGCAGTTGCCGGCCAGAACTTGTACTAATTCCGTGGTGACCTCCAGAAATGGCTTAATCCCCATCTCCTGCCCTCACACCTTAGCCTGCACGTCCATAAATAAGGATTTGCAATGAGAGTTGTACCTGTTGTCGTTTAAGTGCTAACCCCATCCCCAAATCCAGAGTGGCTAGCAAAAGGCAGCACTATTAACTACCCCAAGAACAGGCTCTGCCGACAAGGAGGTTGGTGTTGAACTTGAAAAGGGCCAAAGCGGCTTCATGGTGATTTTTCCTCTGGGGGCTGTGACCTTTCGTTCCATGTTTATTTGGTAATGACCTTTAAAGAGCAACCAACAAAAACGAAATGCTTCAAAGGAATAAATTAGATAATGCAGATGTTCCCCAGTGGTTATGCCCAAGGAGTACAGGGACACATAACAGCAGCCCTGCCCCGGGAAGCCACCGTCTGGTGTGTCCATTAGACTAATATGTGAATAGAGTTCTCAAAAACCTTTTCAATCAGAGCACTAAGGACCTGAAGCCAAGCTGACCGGAGCAGAAAACAAGATTATTTCCTGAATTGAACCCAAATTACCAGTTGACATTTCATTTTGATTTTGTTTAGAGCAGAGGTAACTTGCATTACTTGGATACCCAACAAGTGATTTACCATCTGGGGCATGGGGTATGCGGGAGTCCCAAAGGTATGGATTAGGAGGCACATTGGTGAGATCTGCATTCCAGTGAAGACCTCATTCATTTAAATCAGTGATTTTTGGCCCTGGCCAGGTAGCTCAGTTGGTTAGAGCAGTGTCCCAATAAGCCAAGGTTGTGGGTTTGATCCCTGGTCAGGGTACATATAAGATTCAACCAATGAATACATAAATAAGTAGAACAACAAATCTGTGTTTCTCTCTCTCCTCCCCGCCTCCACCCCCCTCTCTCTCTAAAAATCAATTTAAAAGAAAAAAAATTTTTTTAAGAAAAGAATAATTTAAATCAGTGATTTTCAACTGGTGTGCCACAAGAATTTTTAAAATACGCAATACCTGACTATTTAGTCAGGGGCACTGAGCTCTTTTCCCTTAGACTGTCCCATAAAAAAATGACAACAGCCAATACAACAATAGCCATCTACTGTGCATGAATCAAAATTATACCTATTTTTTGTCAGATCAGCAAAAAGCAGTTTTTGGTGTGCCACCGAATTTTAGTAATTAGTTTCTGTGTGCCATGAGATGAAAAACACTGATTTAAATTAATTTTTTAATTTTACTGCACACTGGGCTCTTTGCTAAGCGCTGGAGAGGCTTAAATGCTAAAGAAACTTTGGCTCCTCGAGGTCAGGGCTGCTGGGCCCATGGAGGCAGGACCCTCTCTACCAGGGTATGCTTCTCTCGCACGCATGTGTGTCTCCTTCGCCTGTGTGTCTTCCATTCTTCTTTTTCTCCTGTTCTCCCCTTTTCCTCTTCCTGGCTTGCATTTAATCCAACCAAAGATGGCACTCCCAGGAATTACCAAATGGTGATCCTTGGAGTTTAACAAATCATTCACCCTGAAATACAAGCATCTGAAGATAGAACCTTGGAACCAAGGACTTTGGCCTCCTCTGCCACCTGATTAGAGAATGATTCAATCTTTTGAACCTGGGACAATTACCTCTTCCCTACCCTGGGAGAATTCGCTAGGGCGATCCATTGTGGGGGAGATGAATCGAGGGAGGGGGTGTGCCTTCCTCCTGGTGAAGGAGCTTCTGCAACGTCCCCTGATCATCTCTACTGGCTCATAACATCTACCACTGCCCTCAAGCAAAGGGGGCAGAAGTGAAGTCAGAGCCTGCCTCCACCTCAGCCCCCAAAGACAGCCTAGTCCTATGTCCAGCCCCCTTAGAAACTAGAGGGAAGTCAGGGCCTCAAAAGACATCAATTAAGGACTCTGCCAAGCCCACAGATAGGAGCCAGGCAGCCCAGAGCAGGTAGGGGCCCCTGGGACTCTTGAATGTCTGACCACATGGACTGTTCTTCTCTGTGGATGAAGGTGGTTTGGGGGAGCTGGGGGCTGGTGAGAAGGGTAGGGACTTTTCAAGATTCAGAACAGAAGGGAGAGGGAGAGTGCCTGGGCTCAGTCCCTGCTGAAGTCCCAGCCTGGGTCAGGTCAGGACCGCCGATTGACTCCCTATGCAATCATGGCACAGCCCTGCTTCCAGGGACAACGTGGAACTGTTACAGAACAGACCTGGGGGAGGGGGGTGAAAGATATACTATTACCAAATGGACCCACCCTTGTGTTCTGGGGATTCCCCACCCTGCACTAGGTTCGCCTGCCCACTGCCAGGAAAAGACGGCTCTCAATGCCAGAGATTGGTGAAAAGAAAATGGATTATTTATTTAAAGAGTTATACAAACTTAAGAGTAATGACTTAATGTCTTCATTGAGATCCCAAAGTCCTTTAGAATACCCACAAATGCATAGTCTTTCCTTCCCCCTCTGCCCAGTCTGGGGTACCGTATCTCAGAAAAGAAGTAGAAGTCCATGGTTCTTCTCTGTCCAAGCCACGTGGTCCCCAAAAGATGCCAGTGGCTGCCGTGCCTGGGTTTAAATCCCAGCGCCAATCTTCCTCTGCCGCACCATTTCCGACTCCTCCCACAACTGGCCACACCTGCCAACATTCCCATATTTTCCAGCTTTACTGGGCTGCCATAGTAAGTCTGGGCAGGTGTGGCCCTGTGGTATGGAGCCAATCATCTCCAAGCTCTTACGCAGCCTCTGTAACCAGGGGGAGTTGCCTCCCAGTTACATCATGGATTGAAGTCACTCCCATCCCCTTAGCTCAAAGCAAGGCCAAGCTATTTAACATATCTATGAAACCAGTTAAAGGTTATAGATATGTTAAACAACCATTCTAGAGGTCATCTGCAAACTGTTGCTATTCAAAACAACTCTCAATGGCCCTACTCCATGTGTCCCATTCCCCAGCTCAGACTTGTGGGGGTGAGGACATCCTATATATATATTTTTCTAATATTTCCTGGACACCAAGTTCTGGACCCCATTACAAATCCCTATTTAGGGCCCCCCTTGGCTGCATCCTGTTACAGAACCTGAGGGACTTCTCTGCTGCCGAAGTCTGGGATTCCAAACACTGAAAACAGGTACTCAAACAGATCCTGTATGCCCATGCTCATGGCAGATGTCCATCACCTAGTGACTGGGTAAACACAATGAGGTACATCGATGAAACAGAAGCTTATTGACCTGTAAAAAGGGAAAGGGATGAAGCCCTGACATTCGCTACAGTGTGGATAAACCATGAGTACACGATGCTCAGTGATAGAAGCCAGACACGAAGGCCATGTGTCTGGTCCATTTACATGAAATAGGCAGAATGCACAAATCCATAAATGCTCAAAGCAGATCGGTGCGTCAGGGGCCAGGGGGAAGGAGGGATGGACGGTAACCGTTTGATGGGCATGGGTTTTTGTGCTGGGATGAAAACGTTTTGGGACTAGACAGAGGTGGTGGTTGCACGACATTGTGAATGTACTAAATGCCACTGACTTGTTCACTTAACACGGTAACTTCATGTTATAAGAATTTCACCCCAATTTTTTAAAAACGTCTGTGACCAGCTGGCTCACAACAGTTAAGCCCCAACTTAACTGTGGGCTTCTACAGGTGCATTTGCCTGACTCGGGGAGGTGCTAAGGGAGAGTGCTCCCTCCACGTGTATCCTGGCGCTCCAATGCCACTTCCCTGCCCCCAGTCACAGCTAAATCAAACTCTTCTTCCTCTAGAGGAATTATATGCCTATTTGTTATTGGCCATCTCCCCAACAAGACTGTAACTTCAGCAGGGCAAGGATTTGTCTGGTCCAGGGGAGTAGCCCCGTGCCTAGCCATGGGTCGGCACTCGATAAATACTTTTAAATGAATGAGGGAATTAAACTATGTAGACTATCCGGTTTGCATTTTTTTCCATTTTTTTGAAACAAAAGCTATAAATGCATTGATGTGAATATAAAATGGTATAGCTGCTATGAAAAACAGTATATAGGTTTCTCAAAGAAATTACAATAGAACGACCATGCAATTCAGAAATCCCACGTCTAGATGTATATCCAAAAGTATTGAAAACAGGATCTCCAAGGGATATTTGCATTCACTGCAGCACTATTCACAGTAGCCGAGAGGTGGAAGCAACCTAAATATCTGTCAATGGACGAAGAGATAAAAAGAATGTGGTCCTTCCGTACAGTGGACTATTTATTCAGCCTTAAAAAAGAGGAAATTTTGACACATGAACAACATGGATGACCCTTGAGGACATTATGCTAAATGACACAAGCCAGTCACAAAAAGACAATTACTAGATGACTCACTCACATGAGGTACCTAGAGGAGTCAGAGTCTTAGAAGGTAGAACAGCGGTTTCCACGGGCTAAGGGGAGTGGTTCGATGGGTTTGCAATTCCAGTTTTGCAAGACGAAAGAGTCCTGGAGATCTGTTATACAACCATGTGCACATAGTTAACAATGCTGGGCTTAAAAATGGGAAAGACGGTGGGTTAGAAAAGCTCAGTCTTTCCCTCCTGTGCGTCTCCCTTACTACTCAGGCAGAACACTTCATTTCTGACACTGCTGTCACCAAATGTCTGGGGGTTTTCCCCCACCAAGCAATTCTCCACAACACGAGCCAGGGGTCCCACAATTTAACTCAGCTCTGACACTCTCTACCTAGAGGGAGCATCTGACCCCACAGGTTAAGAGCTCAGTCCCACAAGCCTGCCCCCCACTTTAGACGCAAATTGCAAGCAGTGGGTCCTCAGGTCACCCACAACTTCTGTCGGATTTGGCTACAGATCAAAAGTTCCTACAGCCCCCTCAGGTTTGATCAAATTGCTAGAGGGTTCACAGGACTCAGATAAACACATGTTTATTGAATGATGCAGAAGGATACAGGAGAACAGCCAGATGAAAGGATGCACAGGCTGAGATCTGGTCCTGAGTGCAGGAGCTGCTGCCCCCGTGGAATTGGGGTGTGCCACCCTCCTGGTACGTGGATGTGTTTGCCTACCTGGAAGCTCTCTGAACCCCAAATTATTGACATTTTATGGACGCTTCCTCGCGTGGACCTGATCGGTCATTAACTCCATTTCCAGCTCTCCCCTCTCTGAAGAAGGGGAAGGGGGACTGAAAATTCCAAGCTTCCAATTATGACTTGGTCTTTCTGGTGACCACCCCCCTCCAGGATCCCACCCTGGAGCCCACCCAGAGTCACCGCATTAGAACAAAAGGTACTCCTGGTGCTCTTATCACAGAAAAGCACCAGGGTGTCAGGAGCGCTGTGCCAGCAACCAGGGGCAGAGACCAATCTGTGTCTTTTCTAACTATGCCGCAGGTGGTAAAGTCTACGTTATATTTTTTCCACAATTTAAAAAAAACTTACCCCGATTTTAAAAACATGTACAGATGAATGTATAATTGTGTATCTGCCTTTTTTTTTTCTCATAACAGTTTGGTGAGAGGGCGGTTGCACCCACGAGAGCCCCGCTGCCTACTTTTGAGTGGGGAACCACCCTGGTGGATGAGGCTCTGGGCAGCAATGCCCTTGAGTCAGTCCTGGGCTTCATCTCCTGTCCCCAGGAATCCATCAACACAGATTGGAAAAGCACTATATTGCTGGATGGAGTTGCAGGGGGACCGTCCAAATAGGCTTACAAAACAAGAATCATTAACAAGTAAAGTCAACTAACGCACGCTTTGCCAAGAACTAGGCTGTACAAAACATGGCCTGGAAAACAATCGAGATCAATTTACAATCAAAGTGGGCCTCTCCTAGGAGGTGATGGGATCCCAGGAGGGACGGAGTGGGAGTCACAGGGCCTGCGCATCTGCACAGTTTGAAGCTTTCAAAGGAAAGGAGGAAGCAGGAGAGAACTGGGCCCTCATAAACTATAATTCAAGGGTGGGCATACTGCAGCTCATGGGCCAGATCTGTCCACTGCCTGCTCTTTGTAAATAAAGTTTTATTGGAACACAGCCACAGTCACTCATCTAGGAGTTGTCTGTGACCATGTTGCTACAATGGGAGAGATGAGTAGTTGCAACAATGTGGCCCACAAAGCCCACATGTTTTCTCTCTGGCCGTTTACAGAGCAAGTTTGCTGACTCTGCTGTCGTGAAAGAAAAGTGTCCCGCTGCAGGGGAGGGCATAGCACGTGGCTCCTTATTCCAGGGCAAGTCCCCTGCTCCCTTTTGTTTTTTCTGCTTTTCTACTGCCTAGTGCAGCCAGCTCCCAACTGTGCCTGCGAGGGCACAGAAATCCCAAGCTGTGAATAACGCAAAAGCATTTATAATTGGTTTTGGATGCTAATAGGAGTCGTCCATCTCCCTCTGCTTCCCAGAGCTGATTTACCTTCGTAATCATGCATGACTTAGACTGATGCTAAGATGCACCCGCACTCCCAGAGCACCCCCACCACCCACCGACTGCAAGGTGGGGAGGCCGAGGGGAACTCAGATATGATCTAAAAAGAGCTAAACTCCAAGGGGACAGACAGGCTGCACCCCTCTGTGAGGAGACACAGGGCCCAGCTAGAGTCGAAAGGCAAATAGGAAATAGGAGTTGTCCCTAGAATAACACACTTCAACTTCTTCAGTTAAAGTCTCCTTTGAAAAGCTGACAAAAATCATAGAGGGCCTCTCCCAGAAAAAATGCAAATGTATATACATAAACCAACTTTGCATATAAATTCACGAAGTGCATGATGCCTTGAAACACATGGTTACACACCAGGTTGTTAACCCTTCATCTAGACCAGAGGCTCTAACTGTTCTTTTCATGCAGTCAAATAAGATCTCACAGAAAGGTCCAACATTCAAAGTATCTTAAAGCAGGGCTGCTGTCACTCGCACTCCTCCCTCTGTCACTGTGGCAGCTCCTAAGGTCTGTCTTTGCAGAGCCCTGCAGTGGGCTGACAGTTTTGTGGCTGGTGGACCGCCCAGGACAGAGTGCTGCAGGTTCCCCCAGTTGATGCCCAGGGAGAGGCATGAGTGGGGGTGTTTGGAACTTATTCTTCATCCAAAGACTCAAAAGATTGGTGGGGTCCACCTTTCAGGGGGAACTGAGTCACCTTGCAGCTCCTGAGCCCAGAAGGACTATTTCTTATGGACTGTGGGCCATGGCCCCAGAACTAAGGAAGTTTACAAGTGGGGCGGGGAGTCCGCAGAACATCAAATAGCACTACAAAAGCTCAGGGAAAGGAAAAGGAATGCAGGAGCTGTGCCAACACAGGTAGTGAGGAATTGCCGACTAAGTCACTTCAAATCTTTTATGCAGCAAAAGAAAGTGCAAGGATTTTTTTTCCTTAATGGCCAAAAGAAGAGGTATGAGCACATCTATTATGACACCAGAGGAGGGGCAGACAACTGTCAGTCAGAGGAGCCTCCAAAGGCTTTCGAGACAGGCAAGAACTGGGTCTCAGGGTGGGCAGGACACGTCCTGTGGCCACTCCAAGCGGTCATCGTCTGTTGACCCTGTTGCAGGCTCCAAAGTATCACCCATCAGAAGAAGTTGTTCTGCTGGGATCCCTCAGCCTCTTCTCCATCAGAGCTTCCCCACAAAGAGTAGAAGTAGCAGCAATATAACCAGTCAATGAACTCTGATCCTGAGATTTCTTGTCTAATCTTTAAGTAACCTCATAGTATAAGTTTGACCCCCATTTCTAGAATAGTGTCCAGCATATGATATATATATCCATTGGCTAACAATTTCTTTATTAGGTTGAATTACTCCCACTTACAGATGGGGCAGGGGTAAGGTTGCTAGAGTTAGTAAATAAAAATACAGGACAGTCAGATAAATTCAAATTTCAGACAAAAAAAAATTTTTTTTAGTATAAGCATGTCCCAAATATTGGCACCCTGGGTGTCCCGTGTTTTACGTAGCAACCCTAGGAAGCAAGCAGTGGAGGTGAGCAAATTGCCTAAGGTCACACACCTAAGAGATGTCAAACAAATTCAAACCCAGGGAGTCAAACTCCAGACCAGGTTTGATGGGCTTCTACCACACTGCCTCTCCCTTCCTAACTTCCAATAGCCCTTTGAATATATCAGTATTAACATGTTTAATACATTGCATGGTAGTTAACAACCATACATGTGAATTTCTTCCCTCAGAAAATGAACTCATCCTATTCTTTAAAACTGCTTGGGGTTGACACAGTTGGTTGTCTTTAGGAATCCATTCTCCTCTTCATTCTCAATTAAAGAAACCTCAATATTAACTGGGCACATGGCCACCTGGGATAAAGACTGCATTGCCCAGGATCCCTTGCAGCTATGCAAAGTCATGTGACTAAGCTCTAACCAGAAAGTTTCCTAAAAGGAGAAAGCAGGCTCTTCTTCTCTGTTTCCTCTCCTGCTGGCAAGAATGCTATGAAATGGCTGTCATTGTAGTAACCCTCTTGGACCACAAAGGACCTCAGATATGAAAGCAACCACTAGCAAAGCAATAAAGCAGGAGGAGCCTGGGTCTCTAACACTGTGGGATACAATACCAGCCATGGACTACTTACAAACTTGTCCTATGTAATTTAAGCCACAGTTCTCTGGGATTTTCTGTTGAAATTTAGCTTAATTGTAAGTAATTCATGGCCTCGGCACCTAGAGCAGAGGGGTGTGGAGACACTTCAGAAGGACTCAGGGAAAGTTTGCTGAGAGGATCCTTGCTGCACGTGTGAGCAACTCCCTGCATTCTAGACGATAGCCTTTGAACTTCCCTCACTAACCTCATGCAAAACCCCAATAAAAACACGTGGTCAAAAAAAAAATCACAAAATCCTTGACCTAAGCGCATCTATATGCAGTTTTATATTTTTGTGGAGAGGGAAGAATGGCTGGAAAAAGAATATTTTCTTTTTCTTGGATATTCCCCAAATATGGAGATTTCAATGGTGTGCAAGTATAAGTTATTAATAGTATAATATTGGACTAAATGGGCTAGAATTGCAGCAACATGGAAAATCAAAAGACTTCAAGATGAAACTCCTACAATTATGTAAATACGCCCCCACTTGGGAAAATATTATAAGTAATGTTTTCATCTCAACCTTCATGGCCCTTGGAATCTTTAGCTATATGACCCAATTTATTAGCTCAAAAAAATAAGATAAAATAAAAAGATCCCTCTAAAATACTTTCCAGTGAGTTCCATAAAATTTCAAGCTTAAATCACTCATAAATTATAAATCATGCAAATATCTTGTATTAATTTTTAAAGCCCCGAGACTTTGAAAATCTCTCTTGATCTTTAATGCATTTCCTGGCCCTAATATCATTTTATTGTTTAAAGAAATTATTGGATTAAAGGTATACACAGTAAATATATGGAAATAAATGGTAGCACGTGTGCATTTATCAGTTTTCAGTTGCATGTAATAGAAGCTAACTCTGATTTATTTAACTAGAAATGTAATTTATTAAATGGTTATTGAGTAGCCCGCGGAATACTCATGAGGAACAGAGGCCAACAGCCAGGTGCCATCCTATGACGACACCACAGAACTAACCTGCCTTCCCAGCACCCGGGGCCCCTGGACACCATTTCCAAAATCACTGTCCCCATACCTTCTGGAACCTGGACATAATGACTGCTGTTGCTATCACCCTCATAAGAATGGACTCAGCTTAGTCCTGGCTTCTTTTGCTCACCAGCTTCTCATCCAAAGCCATGTGTAGGCACATATGATGGCTAGGGCACCCACGCCCAGTTTTAATGGAGGCTGGGCAATCCCACACCTGGTTATTCCAGAGGTGAGCTTTCTCTCCTCAAGGGAGGCAGTTTTCAGGAGACGAGTATCCCATACAATGCAATTCGGTTGAGAATCTGATCCAAACTACTGTCCCAATGCTTTCCACAAATATTAGTAATTCTGGAATTTCCTGAAGCAGTTTTATAACACTTTATTTTGTGCACAGTTTTATTTTTTTCTACTTTGTGGTTTTTACTTCTAATTTGTTGTCAATCAATTATTTCCAGCTCTAAGTTAGAAACACCTTAATGTCCATCAATTCATTAAAACAAATTGGGGTAGATTACAAAGTAACATAGATACCGATGTAAGACATAAATACATACTTGGCTATTATAACGACCTGGCAAATTTTTAAAATTGACAAAGCACTGCCAAGACAGTGAAGCAGGAATGATGAGATGGAGGTAGGTTGGCAATTTTAAAACTCTGCATTCCAAAAAATTTCAGACTGATCTGATGTTTTTTTCTCTAGTTTGATAGTTTGGGGGGCTTTTTTCCTATTACAAAAAAGACAAAAAATGCTTTTTGAAAAAGTTTGTAAAATATTGTGAAATGGCCCCCGTGGTCCACCAAAATTATCAATTCAAACAGGTCCCACGCATGTCACAAACACAATGCTTGGAGGCAACGACTGTCCTCTCAACCCGAGTGCTTTCGACCAGATCTCCTATTCAAGTTGCAGAGTCCCTCCATCACTGAGCTGACACAGGAAGTGCTCCCAGGGCCACTGGGTGGGCAGAGACCTGGCTTTGCAAGGAGCTTCATCGCTGAAGTCGGATCTGTGGGAAACCTGTCCAGCGTTGCCCAGCAATGTGACCATCAGGCAGGCTGCCTCTTTGGGTCCAGCAGTCACCTGCTGGATGGATACCTGCCCAGCACTAGCATATGCAAACAGCAGCCTGGCACAGATGGACCACAGAGGGATGACCTATGGGTGCAGGCAGGCAGGGGTGACGCAAATGAGTCACCTACTGAAGACGAGCACCTTAGAGCTCGGCAAGCCAATACATGGTTGTCTTGGAAGGCTCCTGTTTGCTGTCTATACCCCAAGAAGACTGCCGTCATCCAGGAATGGGAGGGAGTGGGGAACATAAAAAATAAAGAATTCTGGGTGCCTGATTTCTCTCCCCTCCTTTCTCTGGATCCTTTCCAGCCTAGGGCACATTTTCCTAGTGACAGCTGGTCAGGAAGATGAAGGTGAAATGGCTCCTGGATCATCTATTAGCAGCCACCCCACAAAGCACTGCCCTCCTGTCCTGGGGCCATCCCCTCCCCCAGAAGCACCTCTGGACTCTCAGAGCCCCTGGGGGTTGGGGCCGAGGGTCATGTCCTCTTTCAAATCTGCTTCCCGGACACAATTCACTTTGGGGTCTTTCCATTAGATTTGAGATAACAACACTGTCTCTGGACTTCTGGGATAACATTGAGTCCCTCACCTTGGGCTCCTTCAGCGATCCGTGAAGAAGATCAGAGCAAGAGCCTGGGGAAAGAACCTGGGCTTCCGAGTGAGAGTGGCTCCAGCTGTGCAGAACGAGCTGCCGGAACAGAAGCAAGTCACTGACCTCTCTGAGTAGGGGTAGGAGTCGTTTGCCCAGGGTGATCCCGGCCTCTCCTGTGTTTACAGGGTTGAATGGAATTCCGCACCTAAAACAACATCACTGGGTGAGGTGCAGGGAGAGCACAGAGCGAGTACCCGTGTCCTCGTCCGCACTCACTCTGCCGTCTCTGGTGGGACTATTAAATATGACTCTAAAACATGGCATGGCCACCCTGACTGCGGTGGCTCAGTGGGTTGAGTGTCATTCTGAAACCCAAAAGGTTGCCAGTCAATTCTCTGTCAGGGCACATGCCTGGGTTGCAGACCAGGCCTCTGGTTAGGGGCGTGCAAGAGGCAAACAGTTGATGTTTCTTTCCCTCTCTCCCTCCCTTCACCTCTCTCTAAATATAAATAAACAAAATCTTTCTCAAAAACCAAACAGAGCATGGCTTTGCCAACAATGTTGAAGAAGCAAAGGGGCTGTTATTCTGCCTTGCATTTTAATATCTAAACCATGCTGCCCGGCTTCCTGCTTCCCTGTCACTTCTTAATTCGACAGAAAGGGCCACGCACCCCAGCCCTTTAGAGGTGAACCTTTTGGACAGCTGCTCCAGTCACTCCCGGGATAACTCTGAAGAATGCTCCATCAAAGGGAGTGTTTTGCTGGAAAGAGCAGCCCCGTATGTCTGCCCTAGCAGGTGTTTAGTACAAGCTGCATTTGCATGGAAACAGGGTTTGCTCTTGGTTCCCCAGCAGCCATGTTTATCACCCCCAGATAAAATACCATAACTCTCCCCAGTCACTGGGCCCGGGAGACATTTGGCAACATCAAACATGAGGACGGCAGGGAGTGGGTGCCAGCCTCTGTGTTCTTAAAAAGAGACTGGACAGAACCTATCTGTAGACTTCAATCTCCGCTAAGGCAATAGAGGGACAAAGGGACATAGCCCTTGTAGAGCTGTTTCATTTCCCATTAGCGGAGTGAATTTAGGTCTTGGACCTTTCTCAGTTGTTATGCCAAATCTTACAAAATTAATGCAGAAGATGCCACCCCTCACCCCCGTCCTTGGACAAGAAAAAAGAAGATGGAGTATTAAGTGCTGTCGGTAAAGCACTTGTCATTAGCTTGCAGTGAGTCCCCAAACACAGTGATTCCTGGGCAAGGAGCGAGCCAGGTAGCAGGCAGCTGGCAGGCTGTACAGATGGATGTGGAACCCCACGAGGCGAGCAGGGCACCAAGGAGAGTGGGGAGGACACTGAGGAAACCAAGCTGCTGGGTGCACTGGGAGGAAGAGGGTGTGTTGACAGGAAGCTACACCACGCATGGAAAAGACTGGGAGGCCGTTTTCACAGAGGCTGGGTCTGGGTAAGGGATCTCCCAGGGTTTTGGTGTTTTTACTCTGAGCCTTTCTATGTTTTCCGAGTTATGTTTGTTGAACATGCAATTATTTTGTAATTAAAAAATAATTATCTGTTTTGTTTCTTTTAAAGAAGAGATTAAAAAAAAATCTCTTCATAGTGTTTCTATGAGCATGCTCACCAGGAAAGTGGGTGTGGACAGGAGTGGGGGCTGGGAAGGAGGAGGGCAATGCAGATGGACATGAGGAGCAAGGCACAGGACCGGCTTTTCCACCGCCCTTATCCCCCCACAACCCCACCAAAAAAGAACAGCCTGAAGCCTCAACCTCCTCCCGGGGTGGTGCTTTGGACTCAATGTCTGTGTCCCTCCAAAATCCACATTGAAGCCCTCATCCTGGTTGTGATGGTTTTTGCAGGTGGGGCCTTCAGGAGATAGTTAGGTCATGAGGGTGGAGCCCTCATGAATGGGATGAGTGTCCTTATAAGAAGAGACACACAAAAAAAGATGATCGATCTCTCTCCTTCTTGCAAGAAGAAGGTCACATGCAAGCCAGGGAAGAGAGTCCTCACCAGACACCGAATTTGCCAGCACCTTGATCTTGAACTACGGGCCTCCAGAAATGTGAGTAAATAAATGTCTGTTGTGTAAACACCCCTAGGTCTGGAGTGTTTTCTTATGGCAGCCCAGAGAGGCTAAACAGGTGACAAGCATATGAAAGAAAAGAAAAGGCGGGGATGAGGATGTGGATCCTACCTACCAATAGGAGCACATGTAGTCATGGCTCATCTATTCACACGCTCATTGCCAGGAACTGGCTGACCTTGGAGAAGTCACCTGGGGAGACTGTTTAAGTGTAGATTCCTAGGTCCTCCCCATTATGAAACTAGGAAGCCTGGTGTCAGGCCAGTGTCCCAGGCCACTCTTGGGCTCACTAATGCTTGAGGACCAATGAAGAGACCAAAGTCAAAAGAAATGGCTGATTACGAGAGACCTATAAGCAAAACGTGTTCCCCATACAAAAGAGGGGGTGTATGTCTGTTGTGGGGGTGTGAGGGTGGGCCAGGAGGGTTCCTCTGGGAACTGGAGTGTGTGCGGCACTCAAATGCTTCAGGGACGGGCAGACCTGGCTCTGTCACTAAATTTGTGCCTCGGTATTTTCAGACATTTTTAATCTACAGACTACCCACCCCCCTCCTTTCTGTGTTCCTCGTAGAATATCTGTTGAAGAAACAGACTGCTCGTCCCATAGGATAATCTTTTTTAGGCACAGTCTGATGGCATTACTCCCTCCCTCAAATCCTCCCCTGACTCCCCATGAACACAAATAATTCTAGAACTTTAGTGAGCGCAAGAATCAGCTGGGGGAGCCCACTTTCCCTTTCCACCAAGGACTGCATTTTCCTGGTGGGGCATAAAGCCCGAAGAGGTCTCGCTGGAACAGAGCGGAGCAGGCTGGTGCAGGCCAGAGCAGACTGGCACGGAGCAGAGCAGCCCAGCACAGCGCAAAGCACACCGTGGAGGAGCGGGCAGAGCTGTCTAGCAGGAGAGGGTCTGCAGAGTTGAGCTGTTTTGCAATGAATAGTTTCCTCCTTCACCACAAATCAATCAATCAATCAATCAATAAAAAGACTCGCCAGGGAATCTTGCTACAGTCTAGCTTCTTTCTCCAGCCCCCTCTCCAGAGATTCTACTTCCAGAGGTATGTGCGAGGGGCCTGGAATCTACATCGTTAGGGAGCCACCTGGTCAAT
This sequence comes from Macrotus californicus, assembly GCA_007922815.1. NCBI lineage: Eukaryota > Metazoa > Chordata > Mammalia > Chiroptera > Phyllostomidae > Macrotus > Macrotus californicus. Next base: position 402,605 of record VMDR010000093.1, on the reverse strand, counting down.
CTGATGCACGCAGCCCACATGCCACATGCACAGGAGACTCTGCCCTTCCCCCAGTTAACATCCCACAGGACATCCACGTTGGTTTCCTAGGGCTGCCACAACGGAGGACCACAAACTCATGGCTTAGAGCCAGAGAAATGTATTCTCTCACAGTTTTGGAGGCCTGAAGTCCAGAATCAAGGTATCAGCTGGAATACACTCCTTCTTAAGGCTCTGGGGGAAATCCTTCTTTGCCTTTTACTGCCACTCGTGGTATCCCTTGGCTTGTAGATGCCTCCTTCAAATCTCTGCCCCAGTGGTCACATGGCCTTCTCCCTTTGTGTTTTGTGTCTCTGTGCCTCATCTTATAAAGACATCAGTCATACTGGATTAGGACCCACCCTAATGACCTCATCTTAACTTGTAAGAAAGTGAACCTGCAAACAGACAATGGCCAGACCATGTATACAAATAGCACTCTGACCCACCATCTGCAGGCAGTCCAGGAAGCCAACTCATTATACAACAGGACCTAAGACCCCTTAAACCTGACCTTGACCTGTCTGCCTTTCCCTCTCCCACACTCTATTTTCCTTCCACACCAAACCACATTCTATGCCCCCAAGGACACCCAGTCTACTGTCAGAACACTCAGCACATTGCATTGAAACCATCTGCACGTCTCCATCAGATGCTGCACCCTGCCCAGCGGGCAGGGCATCTCACTTGTCTTCACATCCAGGGTGCACGGTGCCAAGCATGTACAGGCGCTTAACAAATATCTGTGGTTGACAAATATATGCTTAAACAATGGCCAAGTGCATGCTTCTCCCCTCTTACCTTGTTCTCCTGGAAAATTCTCATCTTTTCAGACCTCACTCCAGGGTGGGCACCAGTTGCCTGGTGAAGGCATCCTGACCCCACCCCACTCCAGGCAAAGACAGGGTTCCCCCAACATCCCATGTGCTTGTCTATCAGTGTCTGTCTGCCCCTCAGGTTGGGGTATGTTTTCCAACTCCTTATCCCCAGCAGGAGAGATGGTGTCCAGAACTGAGTAAATATTCAAAAACTATTGGTTATATGGATAACTTTGGGGCAAAAAAAAATTCTCGAATTCCTCCAGCTTCTTCCATATGCGCCCACATCCACACCCACACACCTGTCAACAGCTGCAGTCGCTTCCCATATGGAAGAGCTTCTCCAGACACAAAGCAAGAGAAGCCCTGTCGCTGTCCAAGTCCATCTTTCTTCCCACCTCTTCAGTCTCCCGCTCCCTCTTTCTCTTTCCTGTTACATACATATAACACTCCCCACCTTTAAAAGAAGAGAAACTCTTTCCAGCTGTATGCTTTCCACTAACCATGGCTTCTGCCTCCTCTTCTCACTCAGCCGCTGAGAGAACTGACTCCACCTGCCACCTCTCCGTCCTCGCCTCCCCCCTCCTGAACACCTTGCCATCTGCCTTCGGCCCACACCACCTCGCAAGGCACCGGTGACTTCCTCTTCCGTCACCCTGCTTCCCAACCCTCCCACCCTGTGAGGCTCTCCTCTAGCCACCCAAGACACCAATCAGACTCCCTTCCTGCCTTTCCCTCCCTCTCTCTCTGGTAGGACCCATCTCTTAAGTGGTGACATTCCCCATTCTCCTCTCACCCTTACATTCTCTCTGGGCGACCTCATTTACTCCCTCACTTCCAACTCTTACCTGTAGACAATACTTCCCAAATGTAAATGTCTAGCTCTGCTTCCTCCCTCAAGGTACCAGACTCATAGACCAAACCATTTGCTAGGCGCTTCTGCTAGCTGGCCGCAGGCATCTCACACTCAGGGCACCAACGCGGAACTCACTCTTCTGTCCACGGTGTGCTCTCCTCCTCTAGTCCTCTCATGGCAAACCGTGCCACCACCCATCCACGCACAGCAGCCAAAAATCGGGGATCCTCATCTCCCCATTGCACCCTCACTCCCTCACCCCTAAATCCAGTAAGCCACTAGGGGTCCAGGCTCTTCCCTCTGGGAGCTCTCAGTCTGTGGTCCTCATTTCACATCCTTTGCAACAGTTCAAGGCCTCAGCAGCTCTCTCCTGAATCACCCCAGCAGTTGTTCACTGGTGCCCCCCCTCCCCCAGCCAGTGCCAGCCCCTCCACCCTTTGATCCACTCTTCCACACTCAGGCCAGTGGTCTCCGTGAGAGGGGAAACGGGGTCCCATCACACGCCTGATAAAATCCTCAAAACCCCCTACTGCCCTCAGCATAAAATGCAAATCCTTCAAAGGACAGATATGCAGAGCGAGGGCACCACCGCCTCTCCAGTCTCAGCTCCTGTCATTGGTCCCAATCATCGTGGCTTTCAACTCCGTCAGAATTTGGGGGTGAATTACTGACAGTTAGTTACATAGAAAAGTAAGCAAGTTTTTTTTTTTTTAAAGAGGTAATCATTAACTCCAGGGAAAACAAAAGCCTTTACAACAAAGAAGAGGCCAGCAGAGAATAGTGCTTGGCTCAGCTTTAAGTCATATTTACATAGTTATAATAATGCTAACAGTGACCACTGATTTGACAAAAAAGGATGTGAACTACGTTGAGAGGTGAGGGGAAATTCATTGTGCGAACGGTGAGCTGGGGCTTTTTCATGGTAGGAAGTCGCAAGACGCTAAAACAGAAAAATCAAAAAATAGAAGTATGAGTGTGTCATGATGAACATGGGAGGCTAAGGAAGTAGAAGAAACCAGCACAAGGACTAGTTTGCCCTAGAGGCTGTGTCAGAAATGGAGATGGGTGTAGTCTGCTGTTTTTCATTAGAAGCATAGTCCTACTATTTAGTGTATATATATATATATATATATATATATATATATATATATATACCCATCCCTTGATAGAAATAAAATTAAATGAAAAATAAAAAGATTTCACTGGCCAAACAAGTCCTTCTACCAGCATGTACTGAAGATCAGCATGCATTATCTGCTGTAATCCAGTTTACTTACCCTCTGGACTTCAAATTAGAGAGAACGGCTCCCTGTTAGAGGAAATTAACCAGGACGAGCAATGCAAGGCCCCTGACGGGCTGTCTACTCTGGGCTCCAGGATTGGCCCCTGCCCCTCCAAGGAAATGCAGCAGGTTCTTGGAAAGTCAGGCCCCACTAATTGCTTTTGGTTGGAGAGTCAGCTTTGAGGCAAGACACCAAAAGCCGGGACAAAGACGGTTTCAGAGATGACAACCCTTTATAGTCTCTTTCCTGTGTGGGATATAAGAGTCTACGAAAAAAGACACCTGATTTCTGAAAGGTTCACAGAGGCCCATCAAAAGCTTTTAGAGCACGAGCTAAGGATTTAGGACCGGAGGTGGGGAATCTGAGGCCCCTCCCCCTGAGAGGACACCGTCAGAAGTTTGATCGCAGAGCTTAGGAAATAAGTGTCTCCCCTTTTCTCTGATGGGCCGTTTCGTTTATCGCATAGATGGATGGATGGAGGGATGGGCTTACTTCCATAGGAGAATCACGTACAGACGTAATATTCTGAAGCATGAGCCCATTGTCCGGTGCCTGTGCTACATTTTTGGTTTGCTTCTGTGTGCCAATCACATGAGAACTTCACATCAAAGCGAGTTAGGCCTATTTCTAAACAGTCTAACAGATTTCAAGCGGTGCTAAGAAGCGCCCATCTTGCACACTAAACATGCAGCCCGTATTGCCATCGCCAAATCCTTTTTAGGAATCCTCCTTGAAAATTTCACCTTAGAGTCCAAAGCAGAATGTTTAGAACAGGCTTGTGGGGGCCAGATCATCATTCTTTTAAAGGGATGAGTCTAATTTTTAGAAGCAGCCATATTCTAGTCATTTGAGATTTGCATATGCCGTGTACATGCAAAAAGGTTGCATGAAAAAAATTAAGTCCTGTTTAAATGAGTCTGTTATCAAAAGAACCCTAAAGGGAGTCCTTCTGCGATGTCCCTCAGGGATACCGAGAGCCACCTGCTCTGCCTGGTCGGGTTAGGGCCCCACAATGAGCTTACCCATCTCTACTAGGAGCAAAAATACCTCCTGAGCCCTGAATCCCAATTATTCAAAAGGGTTCCATGTTCCAGCAGGCTAGAAACAAAACCCAGGAATTGGCGTGCTTCACAATCCAAATAAAAGGGTCTTGCCAGGAACAGAGAGCGGGTGGTCTGAAGTGGCACAGAGACATTAGTTTTTGGCAGCAGCCACGGGGCCAATGGGGTCAGAGAAGCGATCAGGCTGCAGGAGCTTGGGGTGGGGGAGAGAGCAGAGGAGGAGGAAGAGCAGCGTTGGGGACTGTGAGGGTAGGAGGGGCACACACAATGACTTGTGGGGCCTGGAAGCCTCGGCTCCCCCTCCCCCGTCCAGCCACCTGCTCAGGGGTGTGTGGGCAGGCACCGGGGCCTGGCAGCAGAGCCAGCAAACAGCAAACAGCCAACAGCCTGGCTCTCCCCCAAGGGAAAAGTCGCCCGCTCTACTCTCACAGCTGGAAAGTGGCCAAGTCTCCTCACTGGGGCCTCACCTGGCTCCGTGAAGCCCCTCCTGTCGCTGCAGCTGAAACCCGCGTCAATGCCCATGGGTCTCCTCTTACAGAAAGGACAGAAACTCTGTCCTCTTTACCTTCCAGACACGTCCGTCCCACTCAGTGGCGGCCTCACTAGGACTTCAGCCCCAGAGCAGATCCCAAGCTCCCTGAGACAGACCTTCAAGGCCCTTTTCCAAATCCACAGAGATCCTCGCCTTTGCAGGATCTGCACCTGCCACCAGCACCTTGTCGTCTCAGCCCAGGAAAAAGGCTGCAGGAAGCTGTGGCTGCCTCATTCCCAGTAAGACCACCCTGAAGTCCTATACGGGCCCAGGACAAAGGAGATTATCCTTGTCAGTAATGCCAGAGGGGACACAACTACTATGGAAGGGGAGGCAGGCAGAGTCTGCCTCTTCCAGAAGATTCCAGAGCCTGCTGCAATGACTGGGTCGCAGGCCCTGTGATCAATTCGATTCTGTCAGGGCTGCATCCTATCCCCAGACTGGCATGAGGATGAGGAAGGAAGAGGAGAAAAGAAAGGCAGAGGCCCCATCCAGCAAGGCCCAATTCCCAAGGGGTGGCGAGTTCTGTGCGCTCACCCCACCTTGGGGCCAGCAAAGGAACTGCAGCCTCTTTGGAACCAATTTAAATCAACTGCAGTTACTGAATTAACTCTGGCTTTGGTTTCTTGGGGGACAGAGGCCCTTCAGCCACAGGAATTCTGGGTTCTAGGAGAGAGAACTACACCCTCTGCCGTCAGACAGCCGCCTCTCGGAGGACAGACCCCTGTGCGGACACCAGGCCAGCGTCTCTGATGGGCTTGTGCCTCCCCAAACCCTTTTAAAATGTAACCATTCTACGTCTCCTTAAGGATGAACTATCATTTCGGCCAGGAAGAAAAGAACAAGGAGGATGTCCACAGCCAGAAGGAGTTATCAGTAGAGAAAGGATGAGGTGGGACTCCTCACCAAGGCCCCAGGCTGCTGGTGACACCCAGACACACAGACGCTGGGAGGGGACAGCCCAGAAACAGGAGGGCAGTCCAGGGCAGGGGTACCAGGCTCTGCTCTTCCCTGCTCTAAGGACCAACGAAGCCGCTAACACAGACCCATCATCGGGTCCCGGCCCATCATGCAATCGCTGCCCACCTCTCACAAGCTGTCACATACCGGCTCCTACAAGAGACAGTAGGCCCCTGCCAAGGTCCTGCCCCCATCTCACCTAATGTCTCCCTAGGAGACCAGGGTGTTGGCTACTCAACAGGGCTTTTCCCTATTGAAGGAAATCTCTGGTTCTGTCTGCCAGGAGAGCAGAAGCTCCCAAGGTCTGCACAGACCTTGCCTGGGCTCCCTCTACCTGAGTAACAGGATTCCTGGAATCATGGGATGCACCGTGAGTCCATGTGGTCCTGAAGTAAACAGACTGAGGGACTGGGCATCTGGCCCAGCGCAGACTTTCCATTTCCCTGATCCAAAGCTCCTGTACCTCTGAAATGCGGGTATTTCGCCCTCTGTGGTCCTCAGCTTTGGCTGACATTCAGGTCATCCCGGGAGATTTAAAATTGTCCAGGCCCAGTCCCAGATCCATTACATCATAATTGCTGAGGATGGACCAGAGCATCTTTCGTTTTGTTTTATTTTTTAAGATTTACTTAATTTATTTTTAGGGGGGGGGAGAAAGAAAGGGAGAGAAGCATCGGTGCACCTCCCATACATTCCCCAATCAGTGACCGAACCCATAACTCAGGCATATGCCCTGACCAGGAATAGAACCGGCGACCTTTTCCTTTTTGGGATGACACTCAACCAACTGAACCACACCAGTCAGGGCATCATCTTTCGTTTTTAAAACTGTCCCATGATTCTGATGTGCAGCCTGGTTGTGAGCGCTGAGCCTGGTACTCTTTGAGGCCCATTTGCCTTCTGTGCATCTATGAACCCAATGCTAAAGGCAGGTCCCCTTTCGCAGGTAGAGGTTTGGCCAGGAGCAGGCTAATCAGGAGATTCAACATTGGTGGGACTGGGAAGGCCCCCCCACCCACGACACAGCAGGAGAGCACCAGATGCTGGGTACCTGGCTCAGTCTGTACTCACCAGCAGACACCCTGAGGGATAAACTGAAAAGAGCTTTAAAACAATTAAGGCTTTTCATCGAGAAGAGTTTAAAATAAACAGGTTTCTTCGCTGCAAGAGTCCTTCAAATAACAATATTAGTAATAATAATGGCATGTCCCTCAGAGGCAGAGAGGATTAAATGAGATAAGGGACGTGTGCGAAACAATCAGCTCCCCCATGCACATAATGGATACTTAACAAATGCTCCCTGTGAGTGTTACTAATGAGGCTGGTGGCTCTCAGAGGGAAGGAGAGGGTGTGCAGCGCCTCCCAGACTTCTGGTGCCCTTTTTCCGCAACGCCTCTTGGAGCACCAGTGCGCTAGGAAGCACACTCTGGGGGAGATCACAGAGGGGGTGGCCACGTGTTTTCTGACTCCCTTGTCAAGGGACTGATGAAGGACTTAGGCCAGGATGAAAGCCACAGCAACTGGTCACCATGGGGGTGGTGTCCCTGTGGAAGGGCCCTGTGCCTGCAATCCAGAAGAGCTGATTCAACCTCTTGACTTGCCTTCTCTTTAGCTGGGTGACCTTTGGTAAGTGACCGGGCCTCTCTGGGCCCGGTGTCTATTCTAGTATAATGATGGGATGTGGGCCATAAACCTGAGAATTTCTAGGTCCCTTTTGGCTCCAGAGTCTATGTTTACGAGCATTTCTGCCAAAATGGGGAAGGAAAGAGGAAAAAGGAATAATACCTAAGCCACAGTGTCTTCTAACCATGATCCTGACTCTAGACTTGTTTGGGACAGTTCCAGAGAGACACTAACGCCTGCTCACTCTCTCAGCCAATGTGTTCCCTCTGGACACTAATGGAGAAGAACGGCGGTGGCAAGGCAGACTCCTACCTATCAAGGGGTAAGGGAAAGAGGAGTGAAGAAAGGTCCTCACATTGACCCCTCTGTATCTAAAGAGACCATCAAATCTACTGTGCCTAATGACCAAATTTTTTTTTAATGTCTAATGACCATATCCCACATTTTCCAAACTAAACATCAGGACCCATGACGTCAGAAAGGAATTTTCAGGCCACCAGGTACCAGGCATAGTCTCAGAGATGATAGGATGTGGGAGCTTACATCTCAATTTTTGGTAAAATGCAGATGGTTTGGGGGTGACGAGGGACAGAACAGCTGAAAACAGGAGTGACCCAAGAAGTTCAGGAAATGTGATGGTGACGTTGGGGCCCCTCTCTCCCTCTGCACACAGGTCCGCTCTCCACAGCAGGAGCACTGCTCTCTTCACAGCAGTGGAAAAGGAAAACCTCATCCTTGGCATCCCCGCGGGGACAACAAAAACCACACTGGTTGCTTAGACTGGCACTCCCCATTCCCAGCCAAGTCCAACCCTCCTGCCTGGCTCTCCAGCTTTCCTCAAGGCCTCATGGTGAGCCTTCCTTCCACTGAACCGTTTGCAGGGTAACAATTTCCCCCATCTCCCTGATGAAGTCACTAAGAGACACACTGACCCACTTGGGACTGTGTATTCATCTCAGCGCTCCTAGGCTGTGACCTTCTCACCGACAGAGTGACCTGTGAGCAGCATCTCCCTGTGTTCCTTGCTGAGCACCAGCCTGGCCCTTTGTCCTGCTCCTGTTCTTAATTTCCTGTTGTCTATTGTCTCTCTGATAACTGCTGGAAGAGGGAAGGGTACTATTTAATTGCTTTAAAGATATCAAACATGCCGGTGTGGAGGTTATCTGTACCCCAACCCCTCTATTTCTCTGGCTCGAGGTTTGGTTACTTAGTTACTAAGCAAGCTGAAGGGAAGGAGAGGCAGTGGCAGCGTGACAGCGCCAACTTCATTCAGCAGGTGGAAGGAGAAGTCAAAAGGAGAGCCATTAGGAGTCCAATAGGGAACCAGAACCCAAGGGCGGCTGCTGAGTGCAGGTGGCAACAAAGTCAAATAACTCTTTTGAGGGTTTTGGGTTTATGGGGGGGTCGGAGGGGGAGGAGGCCTACCTTATCTGGAAAAAATCAACAACTGTTTTAGTTACACATTTTCTGCTGTCAAGGTCAACATTTTTCAGGCCCCACTCATGCAGCCCTGCCGTAGAGACAGATGTGCCTGGGTGGGAGAGGTTGGACCTTTTTCCAGGTTGGACCCACCCGCCCTGACTTATGGGGGAAGGGAAAAGGAAGACATCACAAGGAAGGGGCGTCAAAAGATATTTCACTGTATCAGATAACCCAAGATAAAGAGCCTTGTTGGAGGAGGTCATTTAGAAGACGTGACTACCATGTCTGGTGACCTGAAAGTTGGAACCCAGCAATCAAAGGCTCCTACCAACCCTTGTCCCTAGAATGTCTGTTCTACCCACTGTTCCCATACTAGAAGCCACTTCAAGGACTCAGCCTTGAAAGAGCAATATATACTGGGGCCATCTGGATGGCATACATAACTAAACCTCATTACGGGTTCTATGTCAACTGACCACCAGGTATGGAGGACATCTACTCAGATTACGGCCACCCAAGACAAGCCTCATATGTAGGTCCCCTTGCTGATTAGAACCACCACCTACCAATCTGGAGTGGCCTGCTCTTTCTTCTGTCTCTCCTTGCCCTTCAAGCATGGTGGGGGGGGGAGAGGAGTTTCAAATTTCACCTAGGGAACTCCTGAGGTTGCCAACCAACAGGCATACAGAGGTGTCACCTAATTACCCAGGCTGCCTTGAAAGGAGATGGTTTACTCAAGCTGACCCTCTGGGAACTCACAGTTTTCACTGGTGGCACCCATACTGAAACTAAAATGAAAAATGAAACACATGCGTTGCCCCATCAGTCACCACAGAGGGGAGGGGGGCCATGGACAGCCAGTAGTTTATTTCTTAGATAGATGAGGAAACTATGGTTACTTTTTCAAAAGGATACATGAGTTCAGCATCAACAGCGGAAGACCTTTGAAAAGATAACATGGTCCCAGGAAAAGGAATCTGAGGGTGGAGTGGGCACTTTCTGGGTCTTTCTTTTCCTTCTCTTTTCCTGGAAACCAACTGCATCATTGGTTTTAAACAAGAGGTGGCAACGGGTGCTGTTGTCACAGCTGCGTCCCCCGGCGTGCAGAGTTCTCCTGAGCTCAATTCCATTCTGTCCTCTCACTTCCGGCCAACGGTGAGCAGGGGCCCCTCTTCTGGTGAGCTGCCCACCCCAACCCCTGTACCCTGTGTGTAAAGAGCCACTGCTCCCAGACAGGCTGGGACAGGAGACAATCACCAGCTCACCTTCCGTCTAGCCCGGAGACCCAGGATGACAAGTTCAAGCCCCATCACAACCAACATCTCCAAGACAAAGCCAATGAAAATCCCTGATTTCCACCCTCACAGTGGGGACCCCAAAATGCAGTCTGGCCCTACTGACTGCTCTCTTATCCAGTGATTCCCTCCCCAAGTCACTCGCCCATCCCCTTAGCTCACCCTACCTGCTAAACAGCCAGGGACTTGAACTTTTCACTGGTGAACTGGAAACCGGATAATAGGATGGGCAAAGGCAGCTCAGCCCACAGAGAAAACTGTAGCTGGTGTTAGCTTTCTGTTTCCCATCCTCTGAGTGTACTCAGTGGGGTGTGTGTGTGTGTGTGTGTGTGTCCTTGGAGGAGGGTAAGAAAGGAGAGGCTGCAGGATTGATTATGACTTATTAAACTATTGGAACAGAGGCTGAATCATCACAGTCAAAAAATAAACAGCTGCAACTTGATTTGACATAACTCCCACTTCTTGCTTGTTTCCCTTTGCTCCCTCACAGCAGGAAGGAGGTGGTGCTGCGCTTGCTGGGACCAGCAGGTGCCCACTGACTAGTAAAGGAGGGGACTGGCTGTGTGGCCACTGCGCCTCCGCGCTGTGGAAAGCTGATACAGTCGGGATGAGTGTGGGTCTCTGCCTGCTCTCTGAACTGCACTTTGAAAGTGCAGGCTCACACACACTGCAGAGGTGTGTTGGTCACTGCACGGAGAAGGGCTTCCTGTCTGGACGCATTTTCTCTCTGGCCTCCTGCCCCATTCCCAGTGCCCAGGGATGACCCACAGTAGACACAGCTCTGCAAACTTGTCAGATTGAGATGGCTAAGTGACTCCGGGTTACCGGGGCAGCCATGCCAGCTGCCTGGAACATGCTCCGTGAAACAACGGATTCTGTGAAATCTCGGGGTAAGCAGCGCTTGTCCCTGCCACGAGCCTTGGGGAAACAGACCGGAGCCTATTGACCCTTCGCACCCCCCTACGCAGGTCCTCCTTCCCCATTCCTGTGAGCTGTGCCAGCAGCCACAGAAGGATCCTCCACTCGGCTCACCCCTGTCCTCCCACAGGACCTGGCGGGCGGAGCAAAGCTGCAGTGACGTAACGGGGGGGCGGGTGGCGTGGGGAAATGTGCCGACGGTCCCGGGCTCCACCGGGTCAGTCCCGGCGACGCAGACCTCCGCGCCCAGAGCCTCCGTCTGCGGATCAGCGCTCAGGGTGTGCCGGCCCCGTGAGCTCCCCGAGGCGCGAGGCAGGAGCCAGAGCCCGCAGGTCGGGACGCCCAGCGCAGGTTGCCTGCCAAGCTGCTGCACGCTCGGACGCCTGGCTGGGCTGTGGACAGCTGCTGATTGCCAGCGAGCTAAGCTAGCGGATTGCAGCAGAAAAGCAAAGGTGAGGTGTGTGAGAGAGTGTGTGTGTGTGTGTGTGTGTGTGTGTGCAAGAAAGAGAGAGAGAAAGGGAGATGCACTTGGGCACCTGAGTGCACTGCGCTGCACGGTGGTGCGCGCCTCGGTGTGCCAGAGTGTATGTCCCAATGCATGGTTCCCTTCCCTTGTGCCATTTAGGGGTGATTTTGGTGCGACTGCGAGTGTCCAGGTGTGACTGGGGCGCTGTGGATTGTCAGTACTGAAAACGACGTGTCCGTACCGCCGCATGCCAGTGAATGTGGCATGCGCCCTTGTCCAGTCCCCCAGCTGAGTGCCCAGGTGGTAGCTGCGACGGGGACAACTTCTCTCCCTGCTGCCTTTAAATGGGTCCGATGGGAAGAGAGCAAAACGGTGAGGTGGGTGGGGGACACTGCTGAGGCTCCTGCAGGCGCTCACCCCAAGACCCGAGCCTGTGAGGGGCAGGGGATGGAGCAGAGAAAAGAGGGGCTTCTCCCTGTTCCTCCTCGCCTGGCCTTGGCAGACGCATCCCTAATGATCTACATTCCGGTTCTGTGGCGCGCGGGGGCGGGCAGGACAGCCTCGACCCCTCTTTGCGGATAGACTGGGAATGCTGGCCTGACAGTCTTCAGTCTTCCCCTCGTCCTGGAAATGGCAGGTAATCTTTTAGGAAACCTTTGTCTCTGAGGGTCAGCGGGTGGGGTGACCTGGCAGATGATTTTCTGTGCCAGGGCTGGGAACCAGCTGGGCAGTCCGGAGACTCATCACCCCCCATCACCCTTTTGCAAGCGAGCGCCGCCTGGGCTTTTCCTAGGCGCTGTAGTGCCCTGGCGGCACGCACTTGGCTGTAGCCTCTCCCGGCCAGTGAGGCTCATGTTCCCGACACCCGGAGATCCACTTGTGTTTAGCAACCCCCAAAGGAAGTGGGGTGGGGGCTGAATGAAGACAAGACATTGGGAAGAGAGGGAAAAGTGAAGCACAGTAGAATTTAGGATCACAGCTCCCTCCACTCCTATGCCTGGTCTCCATCCCAATGGTCAGTTCTTAGGCTAGTAACCACAGCCTCTCTGTGAAAGAGGGAGATGCCTGAGACCATCTAACCCTCCTCTCCAACAGCCTGGGCTCCGGGTCTGAGGACACCAACCACCAGCCATTTCCAGTATCTAACAATTCTGAGGCTGGAAAAATGTAAAAGCACAAAATCAAACTTCCTGTGCATATTTAACCACAATTCAACAAGTGTTGACTGCCCAGCGTTGGACTCTACTTTTATTTTTTTATTAAAGATTATATATATTTATTTTTAGAGAGAGGGGAAGGGAGGGAGAAAGGGAGAGAAACATCAATGTGTGGTTGCCTCTTAAGTGCCCCTAACTGGGGACCTGGCCCGCAACCCAGGTATGTGCCCTGACCAGGAATCAAACCAGTGACCCCCTGGTTTGAAAGCTGGCACTCAGTCCACTGAGCCACACCAGCCAGGGCCTGGACTCCACTTTTAATAAAGCAGAAGGTCTCACTCGGAGACCTTAGGCAGCACTTTATTGTTGATGAAATAAGATTCACTGTGATTTAAACTCATGCCTTCCTTAGAGGAGCCCTACCACTCCGGACTGGCTCCCGACTCACTATCTCTGCCACTTTCACCAAGCTCTGGACCCTGTCCGCTGTTCAAAAGTGGAGAAATGCTACTTCTCAGCCCATTTCAGGAAAAAATGTACCCTATACTGAGTGCGACTCCAGCCAAAAAGGCAGAGTTAGGGCTGGAGATCAGCACTCAACCCTCATGCACATGTCCGCACCATCAGCATCCCAATCCCCAAAAGCACTAGACTGAGCATCTGCCCCCCAGAATTCTTCAGTCTTACTCAGATCTTGGAGTGTGACCTTGCACATTACACAGATGGGATCCTGGAAATGCTAGTAATTAATTACACTCCAGTGCAGGCGGCTTAAATAGGATTCCGGGTCTATAGAATTAGAGTAACTGACAAGACTGTTGGAAATGACAGTGGAAAAAACCCACGTTAATCTGGGGATATAAAAAATGGTTTCTTTACAGCTTCTGTTTTTAATAGCTGCCGATTTATGCTTTTTACCCAATGCAGACATTAAATCCCAGGTCCCCCAAAGCACTTTTCGGAAAGGTCAGCCACAAAGCCCAGACCGCACTTTACAGACAGTTGCGTGGTGAGGAAATTAGCACAGGATGGAGAAGCAATGAGCCTGGAGTGCAAAATGAAGCAGAGGCAAAGGTGGGCAAGATTCCTTAGGTACTGGCTGCTGGCTGAGTACCCTTTAATTCATCAGCAGTCTCTTCAAGCTTCAAGGGGCAATCTTCAGTCTTCACTCAGGCAGCAGGCAGAGCGCCCCACTCCGGGGAAATGTGTCCGCCAAGTGAATTGTTCCCACATTGTGCTACACGACACCACCCTTTTACCACCTTCCCTCTTCCTGGAATGACCGCCTTCCTGCCTTCCTTGCACCATTTGTCATGTACTCAAGACCCAGCTTAAGCCTCCTCCGCATCCCCCTGTAGAGAAAGGCGTTCTCCAGTCCTTTCTTCGTGTCTCAGTGCAGGTCATATCCAAGAACAGTTGGCTTCCCTGCCTGTGTCCCCTCCTAAAGTATCACCTCCTAGAGGGCATCAGCCATGTCTTGTTCATCCCCCGTGTCCAGGAAGGAAGGCCCCGTAAGGAAGGCCCCCGTGATGGTTTTTGAATGCCTGTAGATAAATCGTTCAATTACGTGATGAGCCATTGTTTTATACCTTAGGCCAAGCCAATAGTTACAATTATCTTCTTAGCTTGGAGGTAAGACAGGAATCAGCTGCTTCCAATCAAAGCCCCATTGTCAGCTGCTAGTTTTCCAGTCCACTGGGAAGCAGATGTAGGTATCCTGTGTTCACATCGCAGCTCCACCAATTATGGGAGCAAGTTAGTTAAATGCTCAAAGCCTCAGGTTTCCTCATCTGTGAAGTGGAGACGATTCTCCCCACCTCCTGAGGTGGTGGGGGAGATCAAGGGGGCATAAATGAGGCTACCTCCGTGTCTGGAACCTTCCTTTCATGACTGTGAGTGAACCTGGCTCCTGTTTTCGTCCTTAATCAGGGGATCACAGGCAAATTCTCTGGGGTGTCAGAAGACAAGCATTCTGGAGTCTTCTGCTGAGGGACTTTAGGAAAGAGCTCTCCCAAGCGTAAGGAGCCCAAGCATAGAGTATTGGAGAAAGAAAAATAAAACAAAACACACATTTTAAAAATGAAAACAAGCCAGGTCTTTATGTTTTAATATTTAAGACAATAAATTGGTTCACTATGTAGGCAGATTTCAATAAATTCAAGGTAAAGGGGGCAGCAGAGGAAAGATGGGGGAAAGATAACATTTGCAGAGCTCTGGTTATGGGCCCAGCACAATGCCGGGCATTTTCAGGGATATTTATTCATTTCGTCTTCACGACACCCCCACTTTGACAAATGAGAGTCAGAGAAGTTAAATGCAGGGCACAAGGTCACGATGGCTCCACAAGTGGAACCCTGGTTTGTTTTTCCTCTAAAGGCCGGGATTTTTCCACTACTGAGTTTTCAGAATGGGAAGCCTCCAAAGAAGTCGGCTGGTCAGCGCGGATTTCTTCGTGGGGAAAGGCCGGGCACACCAGTGTCAGCGCCTTCGGAGGTCAGGGACTGGGCTGCCCCCACCCTCTGCCTCTTCACGGTTTGGACCAGCCAACTTCTTAGGGATCAAAGTACTTTTTTTTTTTCAGCCACAGTCATGTCCTACATGTATGTCACCAAAGACGACAAGATAATCTATGATGGCTTAACCCAAACTCTTCCCCGCTATTGGAAAAACAACTCAACCATTCTGCACACTGGTGAGAATGGGCCAGTAGCTCTACGTGGAGGTAGAAAGATAACACATTTTTGGGGGTGAAGAGTGTGTCTGAGAGGGTAAACCAGAAACACGCAAAGCTGGCGAGAGCTTAAGTAGCTTCTGACTGATGAGCCAATCTTCCTTTTTTCCCTGCAGATGTCCCATTGGATCCTTTGCCTCCAGGACCCACTAAGGTGAGAATACGATCTTTGGCTGGTTGGAACTAGCCTGAGACTGTAAGGCAGCCATGGATATGGCGTATGACCTACTCAATGGCACCCAATCACTGTTCTTCTCTCTATTTGACCCCAATGGCTCAGTGGCGGCAGCCAACGGCTCAAACCAGACAGAGCCATACTATGATCTGACCAGCAACGCAGTCCTCACGTTCATATATTTTGTGGTCTGCATCATTGGGTTGTGTGGCAACACGCTTGTCATTTATGTCATCCTCCGCTATGCCAAGATGAAGACCATCACCAACATTTACATCCTCAACCTGGCCATTGCAGATGAGCTCTTCATGCTGGGTCTGCCCTTTTTGGCCATGCAGGTGGCTCTGGTCCACTGGCCCTTTGGCAAGGCCATCTGCCGGGTGGTCATGACTGTGGATGGCATCAATCAGTTCACCAGCATTTTCTGCTTGACTGTCATGAGCGTTGACCGATACCTGGCTGTGGTCCACCCCATCAAGTCGGCCAAGTGGAGGAGACCCAGGACAGCCAAGATGATCAACGTGGCTGTGTGGGGAGTCTCTCTGCTGGTCATATTGCCTATCATGATATACGCGGGGCTCCGGAGCAACCAGTGGGGGAGAAGCAGCTGTACCATCAACTGGCCAGGTGAATCCGGGGCATGGTACACAGGGTTCATTATCTACGCCTTCATCTTGGGGTTCCTGGTGCCCCTTACCATCATTTGTCTTTGCTACCTGTTCATTATCATCAAGGTGAAGTCCTCTGGAATCCGAGTGGGTTCCTCCAAGAGGAAAAAGTCTGAGAAGAAGGTCACCCGGATGGTGTCCATAGTGGTGGCTGTCTTCATTTTCTGCTGGCTCCCTTTCTACATATTCAATGTCTCCTCTGTCTCTGTGGCCATCAGTCCCACTCCAGCCCTTAAAGGCATGTTTGACTTTGTTGTGGTCCTCACCTATGCTAATAGCTGTGCCAACCCCATCCTGTATGCCTTCCTGTCTGATAACTTCAAGAAGAGCTTCCAGAATGTCCTCTGCTTGGTCAAGGTGAGCGGCACTGATGACGGGGAGCGGAGTGACAGTAAGCAGGACAAATCCCGACTGAATGAGACCACAGAGACCCAGAGAACCCTCCTCAATGGAGATCTCCAGACCAGTATCTGAACTGCCTGAAAAATAAATAAATATAACGCCAAGCTCTGCCAACTGGCAATGTGCTCCCTACCCCCACCCACTCCCTTCCTCCCGCCCATCACACCTGGCTTCTAGAATAGGGAATTGCTCAGCATGGGTCCAATTCAGGGAAGAGTGTTTGAGTCGGCTTGTCTGAGTGAATGATTTGTATTAAATTGATTAACTCCCCCTTAAAGTGAACATTTAAATGCAGGCAGACAATTCAAAGTCTGGAAAAGAGGCAATCATGCCTTTGAAATGTTGAAACTCAACAAAGATAGAAAACTGTACCTGAGTTTGTGTATTTAAAACCCAATATGTAATCTTGTGTTCTTATATTTACACTTGTATATTCCTATCTAGTCCCTGTGCAGTCATGATCTACATTTCCTGTGTTCAAATACACAAGTAGCAAATTCAAGTGTGTTTCGTGCAGGTGGATATTTGTTACAATGCGGTACCCGCGGAAATGGACTATCAAGAAGCCAATAAAATTTAAGCTTCAGGGATCTCATTTGCTTGGGTGGTATGTTCACATGGCCATATGTCTTTATAAGAAATTATAAAAGGAAGACATTTTTGTGTTCTTTTTCTTAAAGAGGGCTTCTTAAATTGCAGAAGCCTCCAGCCTCACCAGCCCTGCATCTGCCCCTGAGCATTTGCTTCATTCATTTCAGACAAGCTACATCCAGGTAAGAAGGGGAAGAGAGAAGGTATTTGAGGACCCAGAACATTGTCAAGTTGCTTTAATTTTTCTTAGGGAGCCAAGGAAAAGAGGGGTGGGGTGGGGATCACTAACATGAAAGGCAAGAGACAGACTATAATTCTTATGGGAAAACAATTTTCTCTGCCGTGAAAATGAATGAGTAAGAATGAAGCAGAATTACATCTTTATAAGAAACCATGAAATCGTGGGGGTTTTATGCCAGACGTGGCTTCCTAATAAAAAGAAAATGGAAATGCCATTCCACAACTCCTCACGGGAGTTTGTTTTAAGGACGCGGTACAAAGCTGGGTGCTAAGAAAATCACAGTGCCTCTGGAGGACCCGAGGACATCGTTTCTAGCTGGTCACTGTACAGCCTTACAGGGTAAGCAGGTGTGAGGATGGAGGCAGCCCCATGCTCACAGGGATGGCCATGTCACCTTCCTCACCCATCGCATATGCTGAGCATGTGACCATGGACGCCACAGACTCAGCCATTTCTCAAGCACTGTCACAGATGGCACGTCACACGATCAGTGGCTTTTTTTTTTTTTTGGCCCCTGAAACTGTTGATGGGCTTGTGTATGATTAATGGGAAATGAAGGGCTGATCACCATTTCTAGGGCATGAAGAAATATACACTCAGGAGCTTGTCAGGATGCTATCAGCTCTGGGTTTATAGGAAAACCTCCCTCTTAGTGTCTCACATACAGATTGTATCCTATTTAAAGACTGTATGTATTTATTTTTTGAGAGAGGAGAAAGAGAGGGAGAGAAACATCGGTCGGCTGCCTCTCGTACACACCCCAACCAGGGGCTAAACCCACAACCCAGCGGTGCCCTGACTGGGACCTGAACCAGTGACCTTCGCTTTCGGGGAAGATGCCCGACCAGCCGAGCCACACTGGCCAGGGCGACTGTACCCTGTTTAAAACTGAGCTTTCCTCTCCTATGCAAGGGCCATTTGATGGCGAGGAGGACGGAGAACTGCACCTGTGGCTCTCACTGTTAAGGTGCTGCCTTTATTCCAGCTGCCTGCATTATGCATGCCACCTCCTTCCCAAAAGTGCTGACTGTGGCCTAGAAAAATATGCTCAGTAAGGCTTATGATAGATCAATCCATGTGAAAACGAAAAGAGGTACAACTGGAAGATGAGACTATCGGCAAAGTTGTTACACGAAGATCCACACAGTAAAATCCCACACCGTTACTCAAGGGCAGGCCAGCTTCCAGTTCAGTTCAGGCTTTCCCAGCAGCCACAGCGGGGGGACAGTGACTGCCCCTCCTCCTCATTTTTCTTCTTCTTTATTAAAAAAAAAAAAAAGCAACGAAAGGAAATACAATGTTCCTTCATCATCCCGTGTCCCTTTCTTGGTGTCTTCTTAGATTGTCCCAAACTATGGCATGAACCCTGCCCAAGTTTCAACTGCATGTCCAGTATTAGTGAACTCCCTGTGTTACAGAAACACAACCTACAACAAACTCACAACTATTAACAACCGAACCTACAGAAACAAAATCAAACAAACTAAGCAAACAACTAGAACAGGAACAGAATCATAGAAGTGGAGACCACATGGAGGGTTAGCAGCAGGGGAGTTGGGTGGGGAGAGAGAGGGAAAAGGTACAGGGAATAGGAAGCATAAATGGGAGGTAGAAGATAGACAGGGGGAGGTTAAGAATAGTATAGGAAATGTAGAAGCCAAAGAACTTATATATATGACCCATGGACATGAACTAAAGAGGGGGAACGTGGGTGGGAGGGGGTGTGCAGGGCAGAGGGGAGTAAAGGGGGGGAAATGGGGCAACTGTAATAGCATAATCAATAAAATAGATTAAAAAGTAAAGACATAAATAAAAGAAAAAGAACACAAGCCAACACCATTCCACACAGGCCACAGCGTTCTATTAGCTCTCCCATACCCGTCTCACTCGACCCACTCAGGTTTCATCAGCTCTTAACTACCCGTGCTAATGGAAGGTAAGCAGTGGCTTGCACAAGTGATCAGGGACCCTAAAACCAGTGGAGTGCGCGACTTTTTATTCTCTCCCAGCACCCAGCACGGTTATCTTCACAATTAAATGTGGACTGGAGGAGGAAGGGATTAAAGTTGTGTTAACATTTCATTGAAAATATTTACTCCTGCTTTTGGATCAAAGAAAACCACCAGACAGCCAGTCACCCTTGGAAGAGTAACCTCAGAAAGTGGCGAATACCTCTTTATATAGTAGAAACCTGATGGGTGGAAATAGAGCCTCAATCTTAAAGGCCTCACCTTTTAGCCTTAGAAATCGTCCAGGTGATGAGTACTCACCATATGCTGGGTACGCATTTTGCTTGGAAACTCTGGCTGCCTGCTTTGGACCCTGACTTCCTGGGAGGCAGTTTCTCTGATCACAGGGCTATGAGGGTTACAGAATTAATCTATCTGCCTCAAAATTCTTTCTACCCATTGTTCTGGGCCCCTTGGAATCCCATCCCTAAGTAAAAATCAGCATTTATTCAAAGGCCCTGGAACACCTCATATTATAATAATGGTAAAGTTGGGTTTAAAGCATTTCATTTGAAATCTTTGCTTGTTTTTATGGAGGAGCAGCAGCGGGGGGAGGAGGGAGTGAAAGGGGGTGTGTGTGTGTGTGTGTGTGTGTGTGTGTGTTGTGCAGCAATTTCTAGAGTCTCACCTTATAATCGCACTGCTCTTCATTCCGGCATGGATTTATGCATGTATCACAGTGGTCTGCAGAGAAGAAAACGTGGACTGGTGGATGGCACTTCCAGAGCTGGCAGTGACCGAACACAAGTGTCAACTGCCGAAGCTTCAGCCCCAGCTGCCTTAGACAGGAGCGCTGTGCTGGAGGAGTGTCCAGCCTGGTCTTTGAGAGACAGGAAGTAAGTGGCTGTCGGGTTACATGTTCCTAGTCAGCTCCAAATGTGACTGTTCAGTCAAGACAGTCAGGTTACAGTGGAGGGCAGAAATGAACCTTGGCCTTGCGAAGAAAGATGACAAGAGAAGCGTCCAAGTTTCCTGTATGACTGGAAAGGTCCAAACAGTGTTTCTGAAACGTGTATCATCGTAAGAATCACAATAGCTGGCAAGCCAAGCATTTGAGCTTATCAGTGATGGCTTGTCATCAGTCACTTGTCTAACCCACATTTTTGCCAGATTCGTAAACACCGAATTTCCTATCAAATGCTCCATCAGAGGAAACCTTTCCCTAAGTGGTTGTTTGGCTTCTAATAAGTACATTTCTGAAAACATTCCCACAGGCAGAGTCTCTGTTTCTCCCAGCAGCTGATCTGGAAGGTAGGCGTGAGGGACTGCATTCTACGTAGAGCTGAAAGCTTTTCGAGCCCTGTTACCTGAATTGGCAGACAGATGGGGTTGAGAGTAGCAGCTTAAGGATGAGCTTTCACACCTCCCACCCCTCTGCCCCTTTCCAGGGCTGCCCACCCCTTCTTCTAACTCAGCAGGGACCAAATGCAGGTGGATCAGAGTGTTTTCTTCTTTAGACATGTCAGGTTGTATGTACCTGGACTATGCTTAAAACCAGAGCTAAATATTAACCAAGACTTAACGGAGCTGAACGTAAAACATTACTGATTCTCCCAAGATTACAAGGGAGGATAACGTCACTAAACGCAGTGCTGTGGCTTTATCACTAGGCTCTGTGAACACCTGCCTCCCGCTGGACAAAGACTTTAAACGTGAGACTCGGCTTCAGGTGGGTGGGGAGGAATTTTCTATGGAGAAGGGGAGAGGCTTGATGTTTTTCATCTCTGTCTTCTTTCCTGCCATTGTTAAAGGGTCAGACCAGAGTGAGAAGACCTCTATGCCAGGATATGGGGTCTGATCGGGAGGGGTGGCTGTGGCTCGCTTCCAACCCTGATGCTGTCGACAGGACTGGAGGCGGAGAAGGAAGGTACTTCTTAGAGATGAAGTTGCTCTACCCTTGAGAAAAGCCTCTTGAGGAGCCTGGTGTGAGGCCCACTTCAAAAGAAATCTGAAATAGCTTCCCACGGTCTGGCCACTCCATTGATTCAGTGCCTGGGGCCTCCCACTGCTTAAGCAGTAGAGGTCTCTGAGTGACAGTCACAGAGGAGAGAAGGGGGCCATGCTATGGACTACTAAGTAAGACTGGTTTGGCCCTGGACCAGAAGGAGACACAGCTGTCCCAGGTCCTTACAAAGAACAGACTACAAAGTGGTCAGCATGGGAGGCCCGAGGGGATACCGCTCACCTCCATAGGGGAAGATCCAGGATCAGCTCCATGGGACAGGCTGTAAAGTCAGCAGGTACTGCCAAGGAGCAGCGTGTCGCTCCTGGGCAATGACCCTCTTACCTGGCAGATGGTACCAGTTCCTGTCGAGGGTTCCCATCCCCAGGCGAGGGCATATCATCATTACTGAGTGAGCCAGTATTTTTTCTCATGGGGTATTATTTTTGCAAGACGGGTCAGGTGGGTGGCCGACACGGCTTCTGTGTGCGCCCCTGACTTGCGCACGTATCCGACTTCTTGGTCCGTGTTTCACTCACGGGCATTATTTTTTAACAAGAAACCCAACTGGTTCTCATATACCATAACCCAGGCTTAGTTTTCTTAACCTGAACCAGCACCCCAGGTGTCCGGAGAAATGGGGGTCCTCTAAGTTGCTCCAGTCCCCGACTTTCACTGCAGTCGGTGCTCTCAAACACCCACACGTGGTGCAAGGCACACAGGCGAGGCAACGGAGCCCAGGTGTGGCACACACGCGGATGTGCTCTGTGGATGTGATTGTACGCACACACGTGTACGGCACGCATTTGATACACACAGTACACCTTTCTACCCTGTTTGAGCAAGACCTCAAGGCAAATTCTCCAAGAGGCAAGAGAAGTATGTCTGGCTAACCCATTTGAAGTCTAGGGACACAGAGCCACTTTCTTCTAAATAGGGGCAGGGGACATTGTGCAGGAGCTCATTGTTCCTCACCCAGTGGGTCCATGCCAGATCACGGACTCTGCACCTAGCCCCAGCCAGCGTCCCTGCGATAATAGCCCCCCCTCAACTTAATTTTAAAGAAACAGAGTTGGTAAAAGGGTGTGAGCGGTTTACTACAAATCATCCCCACTGATCAACCAACTTAAACCACAGTCCTGCTAACAGCAAAATGGTTTTGCACAAGAAAAACAATTCGATCTTTGCAGAAAAATCACCCAAAACTATTTTCAAGTTGATTCTCATCAAGGGCAGTGTTGTGATAGCTGTCTCTTCTCCCCAAGCTCCCCAGTACAAATCTGAGGGTGAACACTTTGGGGGAAGTGGAGGTGCTCGGCCACCGAGAAAATGAGCAGCGCTTCTCTCCCTCAACCACGAGCACACCTCCAACAGCACCTTCTTCAACATAAACCAGGTCTGCCCCTTGTCCACCGTCCGCTCCGGTCTGTGGCTGGGCGTAGCTACGTCAGCTCATCCTGTGCTCTTGGAGTACCCGCCAGTACATGACGGGAAAGAGAGCACTGTATCTTTTCTTTGATGAGCAGAGTCTGATACTCCAGTTTCATTCTCAAGATTAATTAAAGTTCACTTAGTCCCAGCTGTGCTGCTAACCTGGCATGTAGACGCTTCTGGAGCAAAGGCTCCGACTGGATGAAGACTCACTGTGTTTGGCTTCAGCTTACTGCTTTCTGGCAGATGACATTTGTCTCCTAAATGTCTCTTCCAAACTCCCAGGTAGGTGGACGCTGTGTTAGTGACCGCAGGCTCGTTCTAGGAGGCGGCAGACCACAGCCGTCTTACCCTTCTCCTCTGCCCCTTCATGTACCTTTTTTCCCTCCTGGCTCTAAGGGCCTGTTGACTAGAAGGTGGCAGACTCACATCCTCACCCACGGAGGGCCTATGCTAGGAGCTGTCTTGGCAGCCAAGGAAACACACTCCTCCTAGATCCTACACGGAACATTCCTGGTCCAGCTGAGCAGCCATCAGCAACCAGCAGTCCAGAACCAGCCAAGGTTCTGGGCTGTTGAGTCAATGTGGAAATGGGTATTTAGGGGGCTTGGGATTTCAGGGATCCCTGCCTCCAAGACTGATGAAATAAACCCTAATTGCTAGAGAAGAACCAAGGTGAGGCACTGAAGTGGCAGTCACTTTAGGAGTAAAAGCTGTGGTTGGAGGCTGGTGTCCCCTTTAAGAGCGCCGAGGACAGCGGAGGCCCTGATACTGCGGTGGAGTCAGGACAGGGGACGCCGCCTTTGAGCAGGGAGTCTCCCATTTCTTTAACTTCACCCATATCAGAGTTTGCTCTCTTTAACGATACCCTCGATCTATCTTCCAAAACAAGTTCTCTCATGTTTACAGTTAATGTCTGGAATTTTAGAAATGCCTTCTCTTTTTGAGAATCCCACAGTGCCCATCTTGAAAACACAGAAAGGGACGCAGCTTTCGTAAAATCGGGTCGGGAATCAGTTTGAAAGAAAACAGACGCAGAGGCATGGAGTCCTGCAGTGCACGACCCGGAGCCAGGCCTCGCTCTTCTTCACTCTCCTCCCCCTTCTTTGGATCACTGTGTGGCCTGGGACAGGAGTTTAATATGTAGCTGAGTGGCTCTCACTCAGGCTCCCACTTAGAACAGCCGGCTCATGAAGCCTGGTTTCCATCCACTTGCAGGAGGAGATGAGCCCCCCCAGCCACACAAAGAAGTGCCACAAAGAAGTCGCCCAGCTCACCCTATTTCTGGTGAGCAAAAGTAACAGCAGACAATTCAACTGCCCATGGTTGTTCAGAAGCCTCCATTGGAGTTTCCCAGAGCCTGAGAACCACCTCACTGGGAAAGGTCAGGGTGCGGAGCGTGTGGAGCTGACTTCTGGAACGTGTCTACAGGTAGCTTTAACGTGTACAGTGCACGTTTCCTAAAGAATACTGACTTCTTGTTTCACGATCTACTCATCATTCTTCGGCTGTCACTCACAGCTAAACAACAACGGGTTTTTGCAAACAGTACATCAATCATTATCAAAGGAGAATGAAAACTCCTCTCTCTCTCTCTCTCTCTCTCTCTCTCTTTCGTATGCCATTTCATCCCCCACCCCCACAGCCTGCCCCTTTCTGAAGGTGGTGGAGATCATGAAATGGGGGCCTTTGGGCTCCTTCCCATTCATCCTTGGAGGTTTGATGGAGTTTCCTCTCCCCTTCCATGCTCTGTGGACACCAGGAAACCAGGAACCATCCAGAAAAAGCCTTCAGCAGCCACAACTGCAAAAAGTTTCAATTATTTGATGTGATTGATGGTTTTAATATGTCAAGAATAGGTGTGCACATAAGCTTGATATTTTTATTATTCTTATGGTATTTCGAATGCAATTACTCTTGTTAATGTCATTCCTAAATGTCGGTATTTAGGGGAAAAAAGTAGCTAAAACTGCTTTTGCTTTAGAATAAGCTGCAACTGCCTTTGTGATAATGCATGTTTCTGTGTCAGGTAAACAAATGAACCTCTATCTTTGCTGTTATAATTGAGTATATACACTAAGAAGCAAAAGGCAAATATTTCTGATTTTTTTTTTGCAAGTGTCCCGTTATATAAACTCCAGACTGAAGTTCGTTCATTAGTCCAGCTACGTGAACTTGCTTTTGTCCCTGCCCACCTCTGAAAAAGACCCCACAGGCTCAGGAAAATGGGCCGGAGTCCAAGGTGAAATAACCCATACTTTCGAGGTTTCTTAAACCACTGACCTGGAAACGTCAGAATTTTACAATTTGTTTTAAAACTTTAAGCCCTACAAGATGTTTTCTAGATGTCTTAGCAATCACTGGTTTGGCAGCAAAAGAAAAAAATAAGCTTAAAAACTGACAACCACCAGTGAGTTTCATTTTGCCCACAGACTGATTTTGAATGGCACTGTCTGGTTTCTTCCCAGTTCAAGCAGCGTGGTGAAGTCACTGTAAGGCTGATGTTGACCCCAGGGCTCTCTAGGTCTGGAGCTGGCAAAACCAGCCAGGGAAGATTGTCATGAGTTTCAAAAGTAAGTCAAAACAACTCTTTATCATCTTCTTATCTTCCTTTCACTCACAATTAAAACATAACAAAAACGTCTAGCTGCTTAAAATGGAGTCTTAACTACAAATTTGACTGGTAAAACCCAAAAAGAAAATGGGAACGTATTTTGAGTGCTCACGATGCACTAAGCCCCGTTTGAAGTTCTTTATACATGTGCATCCTCTCATTTCAACTCCCACAGGAGCGCTGTGAAGCAGGTACTGTTGTGCCCCCCCGGGGGCGGACGGAGTGTACTTGAGTCTCTTGCCCAGCACTTTGCCACCAGCACTTCTCCCCGTGGGATGTGGGACCATGCCAATGTCTCACAGTTCCGAGCCCACACTGCCTTGTCTGCAAAGCAGGCATAACTCCTGTCCCCCACACAACTGTGTAAAGATTGGATGCAAGAAAACATTTTCAATAACTGATCACATTATCAGGTGCATACAGGCGTCCAGTAAATGTCAGGGCTCCCTCACCTCTAATCACAGCAAAAGAAGACCGGAGCATTTTGGTTGTTAATCAACTGACCATTTTCCAAATTGGCTAGTAGGAAACCCTGGCTTCCAACCCTGCCATTAGTGGAAAGCTTAGCTGGTGTATCAGTCCAACTCACACAACAGCAGAGGAAAGCAAGTCCCGTGCAGAACAGCAAATGCATCGTGTGTCTGCCCACTTCTGGTCTACACAGAGCCTTCCATCCTGGCTAGAGGACTGTCCTCCTTGGCTAAGCTTAACTGCACTTCCGTCTCCACCAGAATGGACCAGGACCTAACTTCTCACCTCCCTAAACAGAGCCTCCTGCTGCCAAAGCATTCTGGAGACTTAGCATGTTACAAATGGCTGAGTCCTTTGTTCTTCCTCCAGAGTGAGGCCATGGTTGGCCTGGGGCCTGGTGCTAACCAGAGGGGGAGGATCAAGCCGCTAATCCTGGGTCTGTAACCATCTGTATCACTCTCGGGTCCAGCTGGAAACAGAAGGCACACTCAAAGAGGTTTAACAGAAATGAGTGTAATGAAGGCGCTGCGGACAGAGGTGTGGGGAGGTGTAAGGGAACAGCAGGAGAGGGATGAGGGGCCTGGGGATTGGTAAAGGTGGAAGCCTTCACTTGGGGACTAGGTAAAGGTGGGACCAGGGAGCAGATGATGCTGTGAGAGACTAGTGAGAGCCAAAGCCATGGGGAAGGTGACACTCCACAGGAGATGTGGCCATTGAGTCATCCAACCAGCCAGGGCCAGAATCAGAGTAGATGCCGTTGATCTCCTCTCATGGCTGAACTCAACCGGAGCCACAGGGCAAGAAAGACATATGAGAGAGTCCACAGAGGTCAGCGTCCAGAGAGGGCTACGGAATGGATGGGGTGGCGGGAGGGGACAGATGGACAACCACCAGCGCCTGGGTGCATGGGATACACCCCCGTCTCAGGGCCCCAGCCCTCTGAGCTGCCCATGGCCTACTGGAATAGCTGGAGTTCATTCAAACTTCCACCCAGGTAAAGGCACAATGGAAGGCCCCCTGGGGCCTTCCAACAGTAGAAGCATTCTCTAAATCCTCAGAGGATAAATGGACTTCAGAAACTAACCATTAGACAGCTTGGGAGCTTCAAAAGGGATGGAGGGCCCGAGTTCTATCCAGTCACATAGTGTTCTAGGTGGTCAACACACAAAGACCCTGCTCTGTTTTGGGCACTGACATCACAGGACACAACTTTATCCCGGCCCCCCCTTGCCCCCGCCCCCATAAGATATAAGCTCACCTGTACACTTAACAGTCAAGGAGTATCCTCTTCCAGCACCCCCACCAATACCAAAGGCATATCAAGAAGCTAACCTGGCTATTCAATACATTTTAGCCAATTGATTGGATTTGCCCCCAAACTATATTTGCAAATACTCAAACTAGAAATTTTCACATAATGTGAAGATTCAGAGTTTTTTATCACCCAGTCTTGGGCCAAGCGGGGTTGATGTTTCTCATTTACCTGGTAGAACTTAAACAAAACAAAACAAAAACAAACAAATGTCACAACCCAGTAACTCTCAAGGCTGCAGGGCAGGATGGCATCACCTAGACAGGGAATGTAGACGAAGAACAGACCAGGGCTAGGGCTGGAGCCTGGGCCCATCCAACGGCAAGAGGTCAAGCAAAGGAGGAAGAACAAGCAAATGTAACCAAGAAGAAGAGCCTAGCGAGGTAGGAGGTGAGGCGAGGAGAAAGCCACTGGAACGTGTCCAGAGAAACAGGGACAATGAGGGACAGGTCAGTGATGCCGACACAGCTGAAAGGTCCAGAAACTGAGAAGTCACTACTCAAACTGGCAAGATGGAGAGGGAGGCCTTTCAATGGACAGAGTGGTGGCACAAGAAGCCCTACAGGACGGAGTTGAGGAAGACAATGGGAGGTGACTTGTGGAGACAGCAAAAGGCCACAACGTTCCATTGTGATGAGGAGACATGGGCAGGGGCTGGAAGGAAACATGTAGATAAAAGAGCATTTTTACACTAGAAAATATGAATAAGGGGAACGACGCAGCCGAGAGGGAGAGAATGATGCAGGAGAGGGAAGAAGTGAGGTCTTTGAGAGGTGGGAGTGGTGAAATCCAGAGGTCAAGTGGAGAGGTTACAGGACCAGCAACACTGTTCTTGCAGTAAGAGGGAAGGTAGCTGGCAGAAGCCTGTGTTCAGGCAGGTTGGTAGATACAGCAGGTTTGAAATGAGGACATTCCTGCCTGATTGCTCCTGTTTTCTCCATTTACATGAGAAAGGCTCATCAGCGAGGGCAGAAGGGCGGGGAGGGAGAAAGGCAAGGGAGGAGACTTGAAAAGAAGTGAGAACTGGGTACAGAACCGTTGACTTTTAATGAAATAGCTTTTGTATCTTCCCTAGCATCCAGCTAGTTAACACGGTAAGGGCTCAGTTACACACTAGTCAAGGACACGGAGTTTGGAGTGTGAGTGTCGCCATCACCTCTTCAGTCAAGGTGTTGAGAAGGTGCACAGCCCAGAAGTCCAGGTCCCCTTCATCAGCTCTGATGCCAGCCTGGCTGTTTGTTGAAGGCAGAGGCTCAGGTATCTGCAAACAGTTAAGTCAAATAACCACCCCTGCTACTACAAATGTCACCTCCAGTGGACACAGGCTGATAAACGTTGCCATAAAGATAAGACGGCAAGACAACTGCATTAGCTCTTTATCTTGTTGGCATCTCAGCCAAGAGCAAACACCAAATGTCTGAATCCCACCAGGCAGCAATGTGGCGATCCGCCTTCTGTCCAGTCCCTGACACTCCTTTGTTGACACAGCCTGTCCTTCACCAGGTCAGATGTCCCTTTCTTTTCTTCACTCTCTGGTCATTTGCTGTCCGATTGCTTTTCTCTTTTTCTTCCTTCTTGTTTTCTCCCTTTTCATTTCTCCTAGCTTAGCGGAGTTCCATTTCTCATTTTAATGGTTAATGCTGCCTTTCCATGGGTTATCTCTTCTCCCACGCGCCCCGTCCCTGCTCCATCCTTGCTCTGTGAGAACACAGCCCTCCCTCCAGCATTGTCATCACTCTCCAGACTGAACAGTGGCGTGCCTAAAACACCGCTGCCTTCCATGAAACCAGGCATTGAAATGAGTGTGGTGTGACCGAGAACTGTCTTGATGTGTTTAGTATTTCAGTTCCTAGGCAATTGATGGCAAAAGACCCTTTCGCCTTTTCTGGCGCATCCTTTGAGCAGCTGCATGCATGTCAGCATTCCCTCACTTTGCAAATATTTATGGAATCATTCAGTTCGGGAACCAAGGCCTAGGGGGCCCTCTCCCAGATGCTAGACCATGTATCACATTAAAGGTAGAGAACATGTGGTGGCTGCAAAAACCTGTGAAAAACCCTTCTACTTCAGGCACTATGCTGGCTTGGTTTCCATATTTTTATTAAAAAGTAAGGAGAAGCCTGCCCTCTCAATGTTCGGAATGAAATGAGAGTTCCGATGACCTAGAGGAAGTAAAAATGTCAGAATATGTCCCCACTTCTGAAAGACAGTCCTCCAACGTGCAGACACTCAGCTACCAGGCTTGGCCACCCACGGACCATCTGCCCCCAGGTCAGGGAGCCACCCCAGCTTGAATCCCCAAACTGCCATACAGTTGCAGAGATCCCCCTTTAGGCAAAGGGTAGGAAGCAGTGTGGGTAGCATCTGAATCTTGCTCAGAATTGTTGGCCCATCTGTCTCTCAATTTTCTGAGGTTCTTCTTGAAGCTAATGAGGTGACAAGGCAGAAAGATCGAGGATGTTTAGAGTCGGACTCACTGGGGTCTGAAGACAGGTAGGCCCCGCTGGCCATCTCAGACAGGTTGCTTGCTTGTTCCTGCTGCACCTTGTTTTACTGACCAAGTGAGTATCAGGCCACCTATGCTGCAGGATTATTGCAGCATAATTAAACATAATTAAAGATTATTGCAGAGAATTAAAGGTAATCTATGCAAAGTGTCTAGGTAGTGCTCAAACTTGGCTATTATAATGACAGAATGCCTAGGTTTGACTTCAAGCACCTGGATGATCTAAATATAATCTCTTCAACTTAAACATTGGATGTTTAAAATTCTACCCTTAAAGATTTAAGATGAAAAGACAACTTGACCTCAAGAGTCACCACACTACACACACACACACACACACACACACACACACACACACACACCTTTATCCCTAAACCAAAACAAAGTCATGGCTATTACACTAGGAGGGGCCGTTTACTCACACGCCACCCTGAGGAAAGGAGACCTCAGTTCTCATCTCTCTCCCATCCCCAGTCCAGCTGTTGAAGCTGAGCTCTTTGCCCAGACCTGGTTTTCACAGGGTGAGAAAACAAAAGGCAGAAGAGGAAGGGCTGCTGCCTCTGTGTAAGGGGAATTAGAAAGGAGACAGGAGAGTAGAGTCAAAGACACGTTTCCTCCAGCCCCCAGAGCTCCTCCAGTGCCCAGGCAAGAAGGTTTGGTAACAGCCTATAAGGCGCTGGGTTCTGCAGGCAGAAGAGCAACAGTGGCATCTACAGGGCAGCCAGGTGAACTTGGCTGGGAAAGCAGAGAGGAAAGTTAGGTAGGGAAAGCACTGCCTTCAGAACATGCCCCACAGGGGAGACATTAGCTGGCGAGCCTGCCTCTTCTCTACACACCTGTAATGACAGACATGTGCACAAGTGCAAGCCACCTTAAACAAACCCGTAGGTCCCCACACGCTAACCGATGGGTTGACATTCCTCCCTCTGGCTGTTTGAGACACCAGGCAAACTCTCAGAGAGCTGGAAACTCAGGGAGTGTGTATCAGTTTAAAGTCTCCAGGGCAAGCAACCAACCTGATTTTTCAAAGAAATGAAATGTGTCAGTAAGGTATTGGATAGCTCACAGAATCTCTGAGAAATCTAGGGAATCAGGCTCAGGGGACAGACAGGAACAAAAGGAAGCTAAACCATTCAGAACCCAGGCAAAGCATGCCACTGGGTGGTTCTGGTGAAGGTGTCACTGTGGTCACACATGGCTGACCCCCAGCACTGGCAGCTGGGCCCTGCACCTGCATTCAATTCCCTGCTGTCTCCGAGAGTGGATGCTACAGGTGTATCTGCCACCCATGAAATCTCCACTGTCTCTGCTTCTTGACATCCCTAGCTCTCCATTTAAAGTCCTAGGTGGTTGTGTCTGATTGGCCGATAACAGAGTAGCTCCAAGGAGAAAAGATCTTGCCATACAGAGGTGACTTCCCCAGATGTGGAAAAGAGATTCTGCAGATGCTGGGGAGCTGAAAACAAGGAAGTGTCCCCTACAGAATAGGATGGCAGTGACAGTGAATTGCAGACCTACCACCGGGGAGTGTTTGTTGAGTTTCTGGGAAGTTGTGAGACAGAGTAGAAAAGGAAAGAGCCAGGAATTCAAAATTCTAGGTCCAAGCGCTGATTCTGTCACTCATTAGCTATGTGACTTGGCAGGTATAAATAAGCTTTCTGGGTTTTTGTCATGCATAGAATAATTATTCCTACCTACTTTGCAGGGCTGATGTGTAGATCGGGTCACTTTGTGAACATGCTTTGAAAATTATACAAGTACTGAGTAAATCCATTTGTCTCTCAGGGTATCAGGTTATCCATTTGTAAAATGAGAATATTCCCTACATTGCAGGGTTATTGTGAGCTAAACTAGAATGTTATAAATAGCTTGTTTACAGTCTGAAATTCTTTGACATCTGGGATTTGCATCAAAACTATGGAGGTGGTAGGTGAGCGAGGAAGTGGGCAGCAATATAAATAAGACTGACCGGCGTTATAATACCTAGATAGTGGGCTCATTATACCATTCTTTCTACATTAGTATGAGTATAAAAATTTCAATAAATGTTTTTTTGTTGTTGTTGTTAAATTAAGTGTCTTGTAAAGACCTAGAAGAAACAGGCCACACTATCCAAATTTTACTATTGAGTCCGGGTAAGGCGTCACCCCCACCCTCACCCCTCAGGCGCTGTTTTCTCAGAATTGCGGTCTCTCCTCTCTCCTCCCCGGACTGGCGCCAATGCAAGCAGTTTCAGGGAAAACATCTTCACTGCCAAACCACCGGTTTGAAATTCAAACGAAAACCCCAGAGAACTAACCCAGAGTACTAATCAATCGGAGAAAAGCAAGCGAAACGAACGCGCACACACCCCTTACGGAGGGCAGCCTGCCCCAGCGCTCCGCTCCGGTTCAGAACAACTGTGAAATTACTCTTTCCAATGAACAAAAACGGACCCAAACTTCTCGTTTCCTGGCATTGCATTCGGCTAAGGACCACTGAAAATAAAGAATAACAAAGACGCCACAGAAGGCTGCATGCCACGTGTCAGTAGGTAGGGCAGGGAGCGCGTATTCGAGTGGTATCCCAGCTGCAGGCCAGCATCAGCGGTCATCCCGCAACATCCGGCGGCGGCGGCGGAATTCCGAGGGTCAGGGACCTACCCAGAGTGTCATAGCCTTGTAGCAGGGGTAAGACCACTGTCCGGGGTCCTGATTGGCCTAGGACGGGCCACGAGCATCCTGAGGAGTCTTTACAATCAGCCGGTGGGAGCTTGATTACGATAATTAACTCCCACAAGGAAAAGCTCCACCTGCGCGGGGAAGGGCTTCAGACGCCCGAGAGGCTGGCCCCGCAGACGGCCAGCCTTAGCGATCTTATTTAACTACATGGTCTTCCTTTTTTAAAATGCCGCGCCGGGGGTCAGCTGTCCGTCGCCCGCCGGGAAGAAGCCTGGCTAGCAGCGGGGCGGAAGTACTTCCGCCCCTAACCAAGATGGCAGCCCCGCGGCGGGGCCGCAGGACGGAAGTGACCTGTAGGGTGGCTGACGGGCCACCATGGCGGCCACGGCCACCTCCCCCGCGCTGAAGCGGCTGGATCTGCGCGACCCCGCTGCGCTTTTCGAGACACACGGAACAGAAGAGATCCGGGGGCTGGAGCGCCAGGTCCGGGCCGAGATTGAGCACAAGAAAGAGGAGCTGCGACAGATGGTAGGCGAGCGGTACCGCGATCTGATAGAGGCGGCCGACACCATCGGGCAGATGCGCCGCTGTGCCGAGGGGCTAGTGGACGCCGTGCAGGCCACCGACCAGTACTGCGCCCGTCTCCGCCAGGCGGGCTCGGCTGCGACCCGGCCGCCGCGAGACCCGCAGGTCAGTCCTGAACCCCGGAGCCCCGCCCCACAACCCTGCCATTCCCGCAGGTTCTTCCTGCCCCCACCGCGTCCTCACCTGCATTTGGGAGGAAACGGCCGCTACTTTAGGAACTCCTCTGCTTCGGGGGCACGGTCGGCGGTCCTTCACCTGGCTGCTGGTCCGTCCCCCAAGTCATGCGACCCTTTCCCTGACTTGCGGGCCTTGATTCCCTCACCTCACTCGTGGGTTCCCTGGGCTCTCACGTCCGACGTTAGAGGAAAACGCCAGGGGTCTCCCTTGCCTGACGGCTCAGTTCACTCCCTATATGACATTTCCTGGTGTTATTCTTAGAACAGATTTCTCTTTTAAGTTGACACCGCGTCCCCGTCCGTCCCCCCCCCCCACCCTGCACCCTGTCTTTCATTTCTCATCCCAGCCTACCTCGACCTCCATCCCATCCCCAAGAATAACGTCCAAGTGTCAGCTATTCCACCCGTTGTTGGGGGTCGTACCAGCGTCAAGCCATCACTTTTTAAAAACATATATTTTGTTTATTTAGATTTAGGGAGAGGGGAAGGGAATGAGAAATAGAGGGTGAGAAACATTGATGTGTGAGAGGTTCAGCCACCGGTTCCCTCTCACCTGTGCCCTGACTGGGAATCCAACTGGCCACCTTTCAGTTCGCAGGCCGGCGCTCAGTCCACGGAGCCACACCAGCCAGGGCCAAGCCACACCTTTTAGTAGCGGAACATTTTCACTTTAGAGAACTAAGACTATTGAAATCATGCTGTCCCAAGCGTTCTTCTCCCCCAGAGCATTTTGTGTTCCCAAAGAGCATTGACTTAGGGACAATGACATAGTGAAAGGGCTTGGAGGGCAAGAAAGATAAACAAGGAATCTGTTCTTAGCAACTTGGGGGAAGAACCTTACAGCCACATGCAAGGAGAAACTGCAAAAGTACAATTTAGCCCCATTTTGGATGTTTTTAATACAACCTGGGATTTAGAGGAATTCAGGTCAGTAGGCTGGGCTCACATAACAGAACCATAGAAGGTTGGAAATTGCTCCTTTTTCAAATGAGCAGCCTCATCCCTCTGTAAGCGGTGCTTGCAGTACATGTCACCCTTATGTGGCCAGCCTGTGTCATGCTTCAAGGGTTACTCTTCAAGGCACAAAGACACAGGAGGTTCCAGTCCCTGTTCTGACAGAGCTGACAATCTAGTTGGGGAATTAAATCCATGGGAAGCTGATAGGAAAAATGTAAGTAATTCAGGAGCAGTAGGAAACATTTTAGGACAATGGTGGTTGGTTCCCAAGGTAATCGTGCACGTTTACTGTAAGATTTCTTAAGGAAGTCTTTCAGACTTGGGTCCTTCTCAGTAGAGAGGGGCCTTAAGGACCGAGGAGATTTGGAATGTGGTTCTGAAATATGTAAAGACAATTCAAAACTGGTAATCAATTTGATTAAAGCTCTGCTCCACCTTGGTGCTATTGGCATTTGGGGCTGGGTCATTCTTTGCGGTAGCAGCTGTCCTGTGCGTTGCAGGATGTTTAAAAACATCCCTGGCCTCATCTAATGGATGCCTGTAGCACCCTCCCCCATTCCCCACTGTGATAGTCAAAAATGTCTCCACATACTGCCAGATGTTCCCTGGGAGATGAAATCACCCCTCTACCCCACACATGGAAACCTGGAAGAAAGTAATAGAGGACAGGAACCCCTTGACCACCGGGCTGAGCAGTGAGGAGCCTTTTAGAACCAAGCAAAGATAATATCAAAGTGGCCTTTGAAAAAAGTAAATTTGATGGCAAAGGCAAAGGATAGATGGGAGGGAGTAATGAATGAACACAGCACAAGCGAAATGTTTTTGGATGAATCTAAGTGTGAGATGATGATGACCTGCATTAGAATCATGGAAGGGGTCACAGAAACCTAAATAGTAGAGATATCAAGAGAACCCCTCAGAAGGACAGAAGTTTCCTGGGAATTTAGCAGCAGCATGGTGGTATGTGCTAGGGTGGATAGTGGGGAGATGGCTAAGATTTTTGTTAGGGGGATGAATTTGGTTTTAAGTATACAGATTATGGGATGGTAGTGAAACTTACCAGGCAGCAGCAGAAAAGGCTGGGCTGGGATTCAGGGAAGTGGCGAGGACTAAAAATAAAGATGTGGCAGTAGTGGTCTGCTTAGTGGTGAGGCTTAAGCAAAGAGACTCCTGAAGTGGCAGGACAGACAGACTGAGAAGAGTGGAGGACTGAACCAGGTGAAGATTTGGTGCAACGCTGGTGAAAAGGGGCAGCCAGCAAGGAGGTCCGTGATGCACTCGAAGAAGCAGGAGAAAATGTGGCAAGGCTGAACATCAGAAAAGGGAAGGAGAAAGCTCTCTCGAGGGGGGTCTGTAGGGCTCCGTGCAGTTGAGACATCACAGGACCACTGATAACCAGACTGAGAGATGACCGAATTAGGATGCCTCTCCACAGGACCGATCCAAGGTGCACCAATAGGTGGGAAAAGCCAGCGGGATTGTACAGCTCTCCTGACTCCAGCAATTCTACGGCACCACACTTCGATGCCTGGCTAATGGCGCTGAATCAGGCTGAATAAAAGCTTTGAACCCTAAAATGCCCCCACCCTTCCCCCCAAGCCTGCCAAACACTGACCTTGCCTGTGTTTTGTTCTTCTGACTTGTGTGCCTTTTTGCCTGTAGCCACAGCCATCCCAGCAGAAGTTCTACAGCATGGCTGCCCAGATCAAACTCCTCTTAGAAATTCCTGAGAAGATCTGGAGCGCGATGGAGGCCTCCCAGTATCTCCACGCCACACAGCTCTACCTGCTCTGCTGCCACCTGCACAGCCTGCTCCAGCTGGATTCTTCTGGCTCCCGATACAGCCCCGTCCTCTCCCGATTCCCCATACTCATCCGGCAGGTGGCAGCAGCCAGCCACTTCCGGTAAGTGGATTCAGGATAAAGATGTCCGGTGAGGGCCACGCTTCACCACTACAGTCTTTTATGGAGGATGTCTTCTTTCCTGATGCACCATGGCTCTTCTCCCAAGATGTAAAAAATTCCCTGGTGACCTTTGTCATCATTCTAGGTCAACCATCCTGCATGAAAGCAAGATGCTGCTCAAATGCCAAGCCGTGTCGGACCAAGCTGTAGCTGAGGCCCTGTGCTCTATAATGCTCTTAGAAGAGAGTTCTCCTCGCCAAGCCCTGGCGGACTTCCTGTTGGCTAGAAAAGCAGCTATTCAGAAACTTCTCAACCAGCCGCACCATGGTGGGTGTGGCTTCTTTCCAAAATTTGGTCCAGAAACATGGGAATGGAGAAGGTTGAGCTGAGGGAGACTGAAGCATCCACAGTTTTGTTTTTAACTTTACTGAAGGAAAATGTGTAAAAGGCTGGCTTCTTCTCATAGGTGCTGGCATCAAGGCTCAGATTTGCTCAATAGTGGAGTTGCTGGCCACCACTTTGAACCAAGCTCATGCTCTTTTCTACACTGTACCAGAAGGTCTGCTGCCAGATCCCTCCCTGCCATGTGGCTTGCTCTTCTCAACTCTAGAGACCATCACAGGCCAGCATCCTACCGGTAAGCTCCTAGCCGACCTGGTTTGTTTTCTGGTTCATTCAACTGATTTTTATTGAGCAGCTACCATCTGCCAGCTACTATGCTAGGCTATGGGGATACAGTAGTGAACTGGACAAATATGGACTGCACCTTCATGGAAGTCACAGTCTAGTGGTAGAGGCAGACCTGGAACTCAAATATACACATACCTGTTTAACATCAACATTGGCCATTACTCTAAAGGTGAAGTACAGGTTGGCTTGCGAGCATTGAATGAAAGGACCTCACCAATGTTATTTTCACTGAAGAAGGGATATTTAAACTGAAACCTAACAGTTGAGTAAGACTTAGGTAAAGAAGGCAAGGAAGAGAGTTCCAGACAAAGGGAAGGGAATGTGCAAAGGCCCAGAGGCACAGAGGATATTAGTATATTTGAGGAACTGAAAGAGAGCAGGTGAGTTTAAGGGGTATTGGGTGATGCCAGGAAGAACCCAGTGAGAAGAGATGTGGCCAGGCTATCAGATGTGATCAGATAATACAGAGCTGTGTGGGCCACACTCAGGAGTTTGGACTTTATCCAGAGGACAATGGATAGCCTTCTAGGATCTTCCGGCCTTGGTGGTCCTTCCATTATACATTCCCATGCATCCTGTACTTCTTTTTGGTAGGATTTCTCCCAGTTGGAATTAAATCCAATTGGCTTTTATGTGGCAGTGGATCCCCACGGGGCTGGAGTGGATGCTGAGAGCTTAGTTAGAGGCTGGCATTGCAACCCAGGTGACAGATGATGGGGAAATAGAGATGGAGCTATCGGACAACTCACTCATCTGTTTAGGAGACAATTTGGTGATGGATTGACTGTGCAAGGGTGGAAGGGAGGTGTCAGATGATGAGTTCACTCTTGAAAATACTGCAATGGGGACGATTGACACCTTGGAATGGGAATGTGAGTAGGCAGGCAATGGTGGGTCTAGAACAGAGCCAGGGCTCTGGCCAGAGACACACATTAGTGGTGCTCTGCATAGGGCTGTTGTTTGAAGCCATGGGGATAGGTGACATCATCAGTAAGAAAAGAGGATGACAGAGGACTGTGTCTCAGGAAACTCTAGAACTCATGAGTCAGATGGAGGAGACAGCCAAAGACAGAAGAGAAACAGGTGGAATGTGGTGACAGCCATGTAGTCATCCTCAGAGGTGTGTATTATCGAGTCTCATTCCTGGCTTACTTTACCTTTCAACTAGGGTACCACTTGCTGAGGCCGTGGTCTCCTTACACTTAGTACATTATCCCTCCTATGAAAGGTGATTATTGGCTACTTTGTCATGTGTGGCATTGGCAAACAAGGGCAAGGGACCTCAGAAGGACCTGTTCAAACTCCAGAGGGTGCTTGCACACAGAACACCAGGAGTGGGCCTCCCAGAGTCGCACAGCGTGGCTTGTGCCCTTCTGGAGAGGTCACCTCCGCAGAGCTACAGCTCACTCACTGAACGGGATGGGCGGTCACCGAGTCTTCCCTTAGATCTTCAGGGGAGGTAGGAAGATGGTGAGGAGAGGGAAACATCACCTGTTCTGACAACTTAAGTTGTCCTTTGCAAATGTCAAGGACTGCCCACACCCGGCCCTCCTTTCTCTTTTCCCCATTCCTTTTCCTCACCTTCTTCTCAGCCAATAGGATGACCAGACTCAGAGGGAAGCTGCCAGCTCCCTGAGGCCGGAGGCCCTGGACATATTCCTTACTTGCTTTTGCCCCTTTTCAGGGCCCCAGCCTGGTCCATTTTTTAATGTCATTCAGAGAGTGGCCCCGATTCCTCCTCACTTGGCCTTCTCTTTAGAAAAGGGCATTGGTGTTCTACAAGAAGAGATGAAGCTCTGCAGCTGGTTCAAGCACCTGCCAGCATCCATTGTGGACTTCCAGCCGGCTCTCCGGACCCTGGCACATCCCATCAGCCAGGAGTACCTGACAGACACGCTGCAGAAATGGATCCACATGTAAGTAGCCAGAACTTTCCTGAGGCTGGCAGGCACCACCCAGGCAGCCTTGTTTGTGGCCATACAAGGGCCAGTGACGAATGAAGGATAAGCCCGATCTCCTGGATGATGCTCTGCACACTGCCTGCAAGGTCATATCAGCTACTCACTCAGCCCACCTGTCACCACCTTCATGGCAGATTAGCCCCCACTGAAGGAAAACCAAAAAGGAATTTATTTGTCTTTCAAAATCCTATGTAGAGGATTTTAAGTTCTCTTACATAAGAGTTCTGCCACTCCTAGATACTTATTTAGTGCATTGGATTTTGAGGCCGTTCTATGGGGCTCTTTACTTCCTTCTAGATAACTCAGGGAAGCAGGGGTGGGCCTGGTGAATGGACTACAGGCTTTCCCCCCCACCCCCAATCCAGCTAGAAATGCTGTGTTCATACATGTTTTTAATTGCTCTGAGGTAAGTATATTTATATGTTGGGACCCATGTAAGAGGTTTTCAAATGGAGACCTACTCTTTTTCTTAATAAAGGTGTGGGTCCATGAATCTAATGAGGCCCAAGGAAAATGATTTTTGTTGCAGGTGTAATGAAGACATTAAAAACGGAATCACCAACCTGCTTATGTTCGTGAAGAGCATGAAAGGCCTGGCAGGCATCCGGGATGCCGTGTGGGAATTACTTACCAACGAGTCCACCAGTCACAGCTGGGATGTGGTATGCCGGCGGCTTCTGGAGAAGCCATTCTTGTTCTGGGAGGATTTGATGCAGCAACTGTTCCTTGAACGATTACAGGTAACATGGGCAGTCATGTGGTCCATCTATCTGTTTTTGGCCAATCCTAGTGTGATCTTCTGACTGTCTGGGTTGATACCTGTCAACTTCTTAAGTGTATTCTTTGCCTGATGACTTACTCCAAAGGGCCCCATAGCATACCTTCCAGAGGTGTCTCTCCTGGATATGAACAGAGATCCAGACTGTGGTGCTGAAAAGGAGACCAGGCCTCTGTCAGGTGGTTGGGATCGTGTCCATCAAGGATGACTTTGTCCTCTGCAAACGTGTCTTCTTTCTGAGCCTAGAGGAGAACATTCTGAATGCTGGGATAGACTGCCACTTGGTGCTCTTCTTTGAGACTTCCTGAGAGGAAGTGTGATTAGAGCTCTTTTCTCATTCTCTTTCAGACGCTGACAAAAGAGGGCTTTGACTCCATCTCCACTAGCTCCAGAGAGCTCCTCACTTCCGCTCTGCAGGAGCTTGAGAGCAGCACCAGCAAGTCCACTTCAAACAAGCACATCCACTTTGAGCATAACATGTCTCTCTTCCTCTGGTCCGAGAGTCCCAATGACCTGCCTTCTGATGCCGCCTGGGTCAATGTGGCAAACCGGGATCAGTTTGCTGGCAGTGGGCTCTCCATGAAAGCTCTAGCTGTCAGCCCTTGCGTCCAGAACTTCTGTGCTGCCCTAGATTCTAAACTGAAGGTTAAATTGGATGATCTCTTTGCTTACCTTCCCTCTGATGACTTGTCACTGTCCAAGGACATCTCCCCTGTGCAAGCCAAGAACTGTGCCTTTGACAGGTATGCCGATGCGGAGACTGTGCAGGAGATGCTGCGGACTCACTCGGTGGCCTGCATCAAGCACATCACAGACTGCATCCGGGCAGAACTGCAGAGCATTGAAGAAGTTGTGCAAGGCCAACAGGATGCCCTCAGCGGGGTCAAGCTGCATGCAGCCCTTTTCATGGCAAGACTCTGCCAGTCACTAGGAGAACTGTGTCCTCATCTGAAGCAGTGCATCTTGGGAAAATCTGGGAGCTCTGAAAAACCAGCGAGAGATTCTAGGGCTCTTAAGAAACAGGGGAAGGGGAAAGCTCAGAAAGTCCTGCCTACGCAGGCCCAGTGGCAGGAGGTTAAGGAACTCCTCCTGCAGCAGAGCGTGATGGGCTACCGGGTCTGGAGCTCAGCGGTCGTGAAAGTGAGTGATGTTGGATGTGTGTTGTCCATGCTCACCGGGTCATCCTCATTTGGTCTCCCTTTTGTCACGGTCCAGTCTTGCCAACCTTGATAAGATTTTTTAACATAAGGGAATAACAATTCTTATTTCACACAGTTACTTTCACTTATTGCTGCCTCATGGGGCAAACGTCAAAACTCTTCCATTCATTTCTAGCCAGGATTTTATAGACAAAAACAATGAATTTTTTTCCTTCCATCTGATGAGAAGGATTTTATAGACAGAAACACTGGATTTTTTCCCTTCCATCTGGACAGGGGTCTATATTTCCTGCTCCTCAACCTAAATATCACATTCTCTACTGATGTCTTATTTGTAGAGTAGTTAGCAACAAAATTCCCATTGCCTGTGTTAGTAATTTGCCAAAAGAAGTGTGATGTTGCCACTTGCCATCCCACACGTGACCGAGGCATGGGAGCTGGTTTCAAGATTACCGTAGTAGTTAGAGACAAACTCGACAGGATCTGAGTGGCCTCTGTGGGTGTTTGCTTTTTATTACCAGGTTTTGGCTCATGGCTTCGCCCAGGCACTGCTTTTAGATGATGCTGGCTCAGTCCTGGCCACGGCTACCAGCTGGGATGAACTAGAAATTCAGGAGGAAGCGGAGTCTGGCAGCAGCATCACATCCAAGATCAGACTCCCTGTCCAGGTAAGCCAGTGCCCCGCCTGCTCTGGGGAGAGGAAGGATTTGAGAAAATCATTAACTGACAGCTTCTGAGGAAGAGCTGCAAGGAATATCTATAACTTTTAGCTAGCGAGGGTTTGAGGGGGAGGGCAAAGTGGATGTAGGGCCAAGTAAATAGACTGTTCGAGGAGTCAGTTAATGATTCTTTCCTTTGGTAGCACAGGCCCTGTGCTAGTTAGAGAACCACTTACACTAAAGTGAACACAGCAACATCAAACAGTGCCACCAGCCAGGTCAACCCCAGGCCACCGGGGGAATGACAGCAAATGTCACTCATATCTGTTAACTGGTCTGTAAGCGGGGCTGATTGGAGATGTGTCAAGGTCTTGGCACATAAGCCAAGATCAACACACCTCTCTTTACCGCGTCTCATTTAATTGGTGCGTGCGGGCGACTCGACACCCCTTTGTTCTTTTAGCCGTCCTGGTGTGCACAGTCCTTCCTGTTCAGCTTGTGCCAGGAGATTAACCGGGTTGGAGGCCATGCCCTGCCTAAGGTGACGCTGCAGGAGATGCTGAAAAGCTGTATGGCTCAAGTAATAGCTGCCTATGAGAAGCTCTCTGAAGAAAACCAAAAGAAGGTAGGTGTTTGAAGTTTTCTCCATTAAAAACTGAAATAAAACCGTAGCTCTTCTTGGGTTTGGGCAGTGCACATCAAGGGTTCCAGGTGTTAAGGGTCACTGAGCCCAGTCTATCTAGGTGACTTCCAACTCTGCGAGTTTAATTACCCCCATTCTTAGGGCTTAGGCAGGTCTTCATAAAAAGGCCGTCCTGCAGAGTGGGAGGAATAAAGCCTGAGAGTCCCCGAGGCCCACTGCCCCGCCCAGCACAGCCACGCTCATCAGGCTTGGGGCAAACCATTAACGCCGGGGTCAGATGTGGTCACGTGAAGTGCTTGGGGCACCTGGAGGTTGGAAGGATTCCAAACACATGAGGTACTCATTTAAAGGAGTTCCGGTCTCCCAACCTTCCACTCCCAGCTCACTGGCTATGAAGCATTCTGCCCTTGCTGTGTATTCCCATTTCATTAGTAACATTTTTAAGACCGGACAACCTCCCAATTCGGGAAAGAGTTCAGGAAAGTCTTCTCTTTAGAGCTTCTTCACAATGACTCTCCTTCATGCAAGGAGCTTTTTTTCCTTTAAAATGACCATCTCCAGCACCTGAAACCTTTTTGTAAGGGCCAGGGGTCTTCTCCTGGCTGTTGGGGTTCTTTGTTTTAAGACCAAGTTTCTAACCCATTGTGTTGTTGAGATTCAGCTGGCCATACGGGTATAAAAAGCTTCTGCTTCTGAAATAACAAGCTGTAAGTCAAGCAAACCACGAAGCTATTTATTATGCTTATATAGTCATCTCCCTTAATGGGTGGGGACGGGGAATTCATTTGCAGAAAGAAGGTGCATTTCCGATGACCCAGAATCGGGCACTGCAGCTGCTTTATGATCTGCGTTATCTCAACATTGTTCTGGCAGCCAAGGGTGAAGAGGTGAAAAGTGGTCGCAGCAAACAGGACTCCAGGTATCCTCACCCCCTCCTCCCCACCCCTCTCCCAATACAGCCTCTTCCAAATGCAGATGGCCCCTTTCCTGGGGAGCCACCTAATAGTGAGCCTTACTGCACATCAGTCATGTTTGTTTTAAATAGCAAGTGCTCATATTATCAGCAAGATAAATAATGGCCACCTGCTGGATAAATTCCATGGTCAAGTGTAGTGAGTGGACTCTCATTCCTCTTTCTTGTGAGTCAGCCTACCAACCTTTGGGTGTAATTTGAGCCTTGAGTGCCCTCCCTAAAAACATGGGGAAAGAATGGACTCAAGACATCACGGTCAGCTTAAAACTCAGAGGATACTTAAGCACAATGATCAGTGACCAGTGGTACCAAGCCAGCAATTAAGGAGAAAAAATCCAGTTCCAGGATTTCTGTTGCACTCAAGTATCAGAAGATGGGTGTTGATCCTAAAAAATGTGAGGAATCATCATCATCCTAATGTCTTTTTTTCAGAACTGAGAAAGTGACTGACTATTTGGAAGCACTCATTGACCCTTTTGACCTGGATGTTTTCACACCCCACCTCAATAGCAACCTGAACCGCCTGGTGCAGCGAACTTCTGTAAGTCACGTCAGAATAATAAACCCGTGCTAGCACTAGTGCTCCTGCGGGCAGTGCTGGGAGCAGGGTAAGACTCAGGAAGCTGAGTTCAGTTATAAAGGCTGAAAGAGGATTAGGTAAAGTCCCAAGCTGAGGCCATGGTGATCTGACCCCTTTAGTTGTAGATAAGGATTATTCAGGTTTTTCCAAAGACTCAGAGGAATAAAATAAAAGAGCCATGGGACTCCAAGATTCTGACTGGGGCAGTGATAACAGTAATTTTGAAGCATTAACACACTGAAAATAACCTTCCCCAAAAGGACAGTTAGAAACAGAAAGCAGTAACTGATCACTAACAGAAGCGATCTTGTCACTGGACCGTAAAAACCCAGCATGTTCTGTACATTCTTTCTTGT
Organism: Macrotus californicus; assembly: GCA_007922815.1. NCBI lineage: Eukaryota > Metazoa > Chordata > Mammalia > Chiroptera > Phyllostomidae > Macrotus > Macrotus californicus. Next base: position 359,021 of record VMDR010000093.1, on the reverse strand, counting down.
GTGTCAGGTTCTCTTTGGACTGGTCACTGGGACAGAGAATCAGTTTGCCCCCAGGAGCAGTACATTCAACTCCCAAGAACCCCATAACATACTGCCACTGGCATCGAGTCAGATCAGGTAATGGTTCTGCGAGGCTTTTGCTGGGCCCCCAGCTTCTGTTCATGCTACTGAAACTCTTTCGTCTTGTCCTGGAGGTTTGGACTTCTTCCACTGAGCATGACAAGCACTCGAAAGGCCAAATCCACCAGCAGAAGCATTGAATCAAAAGCCCAGGTTAGTGCAGAAACCAAGAGGTTCATCCCTTTTAATCCTGTCCCATCTCCCACCAAACAGCGCCCAGTTGGCTCCCCTTTAAAGAATCGATAAAGAACTGAAGGACAAAATGCACTAATGCTGCTTTTAATGGCGGCGCAATATAGAAGTACAGGTTTTACTAGCTTGAGCTGATAGGGTTAAAAGATGTCCATTTACATTATCAAGTAGCCTCATAACAGATACGGATCTCAGGCTGCCAAGGCTGTGGAAAATATGCAGGTACGATGGAGGTTATTCCTTGGGGTTTTGTAGGAAAGAAGGGTAAATTGCTAACCCAGTACTGTTGTTATACTGATTTGGAAAAAAAACTGATCTGTTTCAGTGAAGGTTTCATCTTCTATCTGTTTTACTGGGGTGGTAAACAAAAGGAAATTTGCTTTCTCAAGTTTTACAGTTTCTTGTTAATACACGTTTTGTTTCAATAGGCTGCCATCCATTAAGCCTGCAGGAGGACCCTGGGTATTTCTGCATTGTGTTGTATATACATGTGTGTTTGAGAGCTCAGATGCTGGCTTCTTACAGCATTTCGTTATTTGCTTTATTGCTATACAAAATATTAGCAATGAATCCTTTCCATATTCCCTGCCATCAAACCCATTAAGATCCAAAATTCTTGTCAAACATCTGGTTTTAAAACTTGGGAGATGGTAGTAAAAATAAAAGTTCTCGCACAAACCATCCACTCCATAAGCACTGGCCTGTGCAATAACTTTCCACCACAATTCTAAATTCCTACTTCAAGTCACTGATCTTTTAAATTCTGTCCACAGTAGAAAAACAAATCATGGAAAGGAGGTCTGTATCTACCCTTTTCCTACAGTCGTTCTCATCTTCAAAGTTCAGCTGTCCCCACGTCCTTCTCAAATCCCCTGAACTAGAGCTGTCCGTGCTTCTCAGATCTGCTGTGTGCGGTGTGCACTCCGAGTGGAGGAGAGGGTGTGGGCAGGCAGGAGGATCTGGGCGGACTCTAAGGCACTTTCCTCTCCATGCAATGGCAGGTTGTCCCCCCGGCACTCTCCCAAGCAGACGACCCGACGCATCCTGGCTCCTTATTCAGACAGCTTGTCAGTGAGGAAGAAGACTCGTCTACACCTTCATTATTCAAACTTGGTTGGCTCTCTAGTATGACTAAGTAATACAGGGACATATCCATCACTCCAAATAAATACTACTGCATCATTTCTACTACAGGTGCCTCTGCTCGTTTGTCTCTAAGCCATGCCAGTCTTTCCAGTTTCAATGGTGGAATGTGGCCCCTCATTACTGTTAGGGGGTTAGTTAAGCATAGAGTGAATCCTTGGCCAATAGTCTCACGACACTTGTGACTTTAGACATCACTTCGGATAGCTTACATTTTGTCAGCATCCAACAACGCCTTAATTCTCGACACTACAAGGTGGAATTATCAATGAGATCACCTAAGCTGCCAATAGAACAAGTCTGTGAGTAAGAAAAAAAAATCATTACGTATTTCTTGACTGTCGGAACTGCAATGTTCTCTACCAAGTCTGAGATGTAGGCTCTGGAGCAATGACGGTGACAGAGGTGATCGGGGTATACAAGAGTCTGAAAGACATTCTCTCTGGAAATACAAATATATAACAAAGAGAGAAGACAGTTATCAGGGAGGGTGCTCACTTACACAGTCTCACTTGGATCGCACTGTTCTGTTACAACGGAGAGTAACAGGACATCTACATACTAAGAGGTAGTATGGCAATTTCAGTGCAAGACTGAATCAAGCTTTCTATAGTTTGGAAAAATGTATGCTTTTTCATGGAAACTATATACTCTTCACTAGTTTATTGAATTTAAAAAATTGAAGATCCCGCACTTTTAAAAGGCCTTTTTACATGAATTTCTAATTGACAGATTTGGAAATCAGTCTGAATTGGACAAACTATGGATTCAACACGCAGATGAGATTTCCTCATACCATTACCTTGACATGGATTTGATACCCACCCTCAAAAGAATCCTATAAAAAATTGCTTCAAAGCCCCTTTAAAATTGCAATAGTGCAGCAAAACCACAAGTAAACAACTGCCTGTTAACCTGTTATTTCAAATATAGACTGAAAAGCCAACAGGCATTTTTTTGTGCAATTTTTGAAACATCGTAAGATGAAATATCAAATCTGCACAGCGCTGTCCCTTCACAGAAGGCAAGAAACCGCCCGCCCATCATGTGGGAGGCCGTCCTCGGTGCTGTAGGCTGTGAAAGTGGGCCTCCTTCAGGGTCTGGTTGATGTGGTAGTACAGGCCTTGGCACAGTGCAGACTGCTCGGGCACGGGCTGGGGGGTGTTGGGGCTGGACACCGTGATGACGTGGTTTAAGCTGCTCTCGGGCCCACTGGCCCTGTCTGGGCTGTTGATGCTGCTGCTGCTGCTGCCGCTGCTGCTCCCGCCACTGTCACTGCTTGAAGACTGGAAAGACAAAGGAACAGTTTCATGATTCAGCTGCTTTGTCTCAAGAGCTCTGCTGTGGTTTAATTCACGGTACCCTATTTAAGAACACTCTTCCCACCCAGCTTGAGGAGTGCCGGCATCAAAACACACACTGGGCTTTACAGTTTACAAAGTACGTTCACCCAAGGCATTTCACTCTGTCCTCACAACTACCTTGTTACAGTGGAGTGGGGTTACTGTACCCACTGCGCATCCCTAAGAAGTGACAGGGTCCGTATTCAAGCACAGGCCTACAGCAAATCCCTTCAACCACACCTTGCCTCCTTTCCATGGCTCCTGTACCTGCTCTTGTCATTCATTACATTAGCATTTTTGCAGTTCAGGGGGTGTGTGTGTGTATGAACTTGTCTAATTTTTTTTAATGCAACTACCATGACTTAAGTGTCTTAGTCATCTTGAGGAAGCTTCTCAGAAATCCCTAATGAGAAGTCACACAGAAATCACCTTCTTCCCCATAGTAGGAGCCTCGACAGAGAAGGCAGTGGTAAGGACCCTTTCAGAGTGACGGTACTATACAATTCTGGTTTCTAGTAATTGACAACCCCAACCACTCTTCCCTGCTTAGAACTCAACACAAAACTGAACTTGAAGGGATCAACACAAGAGAAAGTTAGGATTTGAGTAATTCATGATCTGCTGTAAACTTTTCGTAAGTCACTAGCCCTTTGATACATCTAAGTTTATTTCCCTTAGACAAAGATACTGATGTTTTGAAATGTCTGCTAAAAACAATGTAAAATCTACACATAAGAAAAAAGACTGGAAAGAGGCAGCCCGTGGCAGTTATGTTAAAATGGAGGGATTACAGATGCTTATTTTTTCTACTCTTTACTATAATTTTTTTGCAATGTGATGATTATGTATTTGCATTATCAAAATAAATGTGTAAATAAAATAAAATGTTTTAAGACAGATACTTTAAAAATGATTTAAAATACCAAAAGTTACACCTAACAAACAACACATATATTATAATCCACACGGGTATATGGGAATCACAAGAGTCCTTTTACAATCAATAAGCTCAGAGAAATGATGTTGTAATTTATAAAGGGACATTGGGTTGAGGCCTAATTTGATTTTACTACTTAAAAATACAGGGTGGGGCAAAAGCAGGTTTACAGTTGTTCGTATGGAAAAATAATGCAATAATTAATGAATAATAATACAAAAATAAACCCTGTGTTTTGTGCACTAACAGCTGTGGACCTACTTCTGCTGCACCCAGTCTGTATGTAAATGCCAAAAATGGCAAAGGAAGGATGTTCACAAAAGGCATCCGCTATTAAGAAGGCTTAAACCAGGAACTGTTGTGGTCCCTTGGTCATTTGGAGCTATTGCCTACAGGTAGTGGGCGACAACCTATCTATCTACCAATAAAAAAAATCCATGACTGCATTATAAATGGGCTGAGTGGCATCAGACGGCAGGGCTAGCAGCAATAATTACATTTACTTAAGACGTAAGATGTCAAAGCCAATTCAAAAACAGAAACCGATCAAAAGCCTCTCCTGACCTAAAGTGTACCAGCACCCAGAACTGCGGCCGGTGCACCTGGGGAGGCTGTGAATATTTAACGAGCAGGGTACTGCACTAGATGAGAAACCCACCGCACAGAACACCTTGTTTCCTCTTAGTCTGTTTTCTTTGTTTTTCGTTACAGGTACTGTCTGAAAATTAAGGCAAGAACTAGAATCAGTTTCTAGTAAAGTCAAGTTTCCATCTCAAATTACAGTTATTTCACAATATAACAGCAAAGGTGGCACTATTCTGAGAAAAAGTTCTTGAAAATAAACAGGTTAGAAAGAGTTCTGTACAATGATCATAAAAAAGGGGGAAGGGGACCCAAATACACCAGCAATTTCTAGTCCATTTTAAAAATCTTGTAACCTTATAAGGACACATATAAAAACGTTTAGTGTGGCCTTTTTTACAACAGCTAGAAACTGCAAACAACCAAAACATCTAACAACAGGGAAACTGGTTGAATTGTAGTATATGTATATGTGTACTTACATGTGTATGTAAGATACATGAATTATAATTCATAATAATGAAATTCTACTCAGCTATTAATGACATACACACACACCAGGACAGAAAGAAGTCTTTAACATCTTTTTATACAGGTTACAAAACAGGATGTATGCCAGATGGTTTTAAGATGTTTTCCTTTCATGTAGACATATATGTACACCAAAAATAATCTGGAAGGATCTAATATGTGCCAAAATATTAAGAATTTGGGCCTTCTATTTTTTTAATGTCTTTATTTTATGTAGCTTCTACAAAAAAAAAAAGACATATTTTGAGGAAACAATTGATCCTGCGTTGTATTTTACTTGCATTGCGGAGGCCAACGATACTTTCAAACTAATAAGACAGCCTATGGAGAACCAGGATGGGGTCTGGAAGCATTAGATATATACTACTGCCAATTCAGGCCTCCTCACTGTTGGGGAGGCTGTGGAGAATAACCTCACAAAGACTGACCAGGGTTTTCAAAGGAAGGGTGAAACCCATTTGGCGGGTAGTAAGCGGCACTAACCCTTTCGGTACGGGTGCTGGATATATCCGGCGCCCATCTGATGACCTGTGTGGACGAGCACCGGCTATATCCGGCATCCAAGTGGCAATCCGTGCGTGCAAATGACATCTACAGTTGGTAAAATTCTATTCTGTTTTCCCGGCGTATTAGATGAGGATCATATGTGTATATAGTTTTGTATAAAATCTTGTATATAATCATATAATCTGTATATAATTTTTATAAATTTTACTTATATAATTGATAGAATTTTATATAACTACCTCTTAATATTAAAGTTACAAACTACACTTGGAAAAAAGCATTGTTTTATTAAGCATAGATCTTATATAAGGTTAGGAAAGTCTTCACACAAAGGAGGACTGACCATGTGCTATGTGCACGTTTTCGGCGCGGCACCTCGTACAGCGGGAGTGTCGCGGTGGAAAGAGCGCTCGGACCGAAAGGGTTAAAAACAAACCAACAGAGAACAGAGCAACATGGTGACTGTTCTGTGCAATGTTTCTTCAACTCTTCACAAATGTATTTGGTATCCACTGGGTCACAATATAGAACATTTCTATGGAACAGGGTCAAAAATGTTTGGAAGTCATTGTGACCTGTCTCATTAACACTGCTGGCCATCAAAGTGGTCTACTTTATGGAATAAAGAACACTCGTTATTTACTTTTAATCCTAAGGGCACAAAATCAAATTTTTCACTCTGTCGGTGCTTTAAGATACACACAGAAGTAAATCGTTTTGTGTCTTATCAAACCAAAAACTTGAAACAGGAAAAAACACAGTCCTGTTTCGCACACTGAGCAGGACTTTTAAGTATCAAATCCGTGGGGGAGGAGCGGCCACCACCTGACTGCGTGGTGTTGAGACCTGGCACAGAGTGTTTACCTTGTTCCTGCTCCTGCTCCTGCTCCTGCTCTTAAAGAGACCTGCACAAGTTCTCTTACTGAACGAGTCCTCCACCAGGAACCCTGTCCCCAGGCTCCCGATTCCTTAGAGACTCTGCATCACAGTTTACCCAAATCCACAGCACATTTCTTTTCTCTGAACTTTCCATTTGGGCTCAGTGCAGACACTGACCAGGGTGTCCTCAATGACTACTTTGTATTAAATCAAAAGAGAATAAGATCATGATCTGTGAAACGAAAACCCCTGTGAATCCAGGTATACAAGCACCACACGGTTAAATTTATGAAGATTCTGACCAAGTCTCTCTCTCTAAATATACAAAGGCAACTCATAAGAATCCCACGGCGAAGCCCTGTGTGAAACGGGAGGATTCCAAGTTAGCTTAGGCAGTAAGAAAACCCACCTGTGTGCCCTGGTAACTGCAGATGCCTGGGCAAGACCCAGAAGAATGCAGTCTACTTTAGAGTCCCCGGAGGCTTTCTCAGCAGTGTACATGCCAGGGTTCCACCTCAGGAAAACCTGGCTCAAGGAGGCACAGATGATTCCGATGCCCAGCCACCGTCCCTGTCCAAACAAACGTGTGCCTGCTGTGTACCGGGAGGCACGGCACTAAGGCTCCCATGTCACTTATTTACCGAGCTTCATCAAGAATACGGTGGCAACACAGCCACTGATAAGCACAGTGCGCGGCCAATGCAGGGACAGGAACCCAGCAAGCAGTGTGGACGGAAGGAGCTAGGAGAGGCTCCTTAAAATGGACGGTGTTTGAATTGGGTCTGGAGGATGAGGGAGAATCTTTATAAGGAGGGCGGGACAACCCCAGGAACAATAAGCAAAAGCAGGAGTGTTCTGGGGAGGCAAAGCGAATGGTGTGGTGTGGCTGTGCCCACTCCAGGAAGCATCCGTTAAAGACAACAGCGCTCACACATGCGAGGCCCCAGATGGTAAGTGCCCAAAGTCTGCAGGAACCATTTCCAAGTGTGTAGGATGCGTTCAGATCTGTACTTGAGAGTGAGGGTGCTAGGGACCTATTGAGATGAACGAGGTTGGGGAGACCGAGCAGAGGCCAACAGGGAAGTTTTCTAGAACATCAAGCAGCAGAGCAGGCCACCATGAGGAGTGTGGCAATCAATGCCAATGGAGGGGTATGTCTCACACCCCAGAGGAGATGGAAGGTATTCAGAAAGAGACATCCAAATTGACACCAAACACCTTAGAGAGACACTTGCCAAATACAGTTGATGCTTGAACCATGTGGGGGTTTGTTATGGGCGCTGACCCCCTGTGCAGTCAAAAATCCACATATAACTTGACTACCCCAAAACTTAACTAATAAGCCCACTGTTGACTGGAAGTCTTACTGAAAACATCAATGGTCAATTGACACATATTTTGTACATTATATATACTGTATTCATATAATAAAGCAAGATAAAGAAAAGATGTTAAGAGAATCATAAGGGAGAGAAAATACACTTACAGCACGGTACGTATTTATTTTAACAAATGCACGTTTAATGGACCCACACAGTTCAAACGTGTGTTGCTCAAGGGTCAAGTGTACTGGGTGCCCAGCACACATATGATGAATGGGAAGTGTCAGTGAGCCTTGAGAAAAGTTCTGTGGCGTCAGGAGGAAGCCAGGACCAGAGAGGAAAGGAGGGCAGACAGGAAGCACTGGCAGCCGATGCAGAGAAGGGAGAGGCTGGCAGGGAGCAGGGAAGAGAAGGCAGCAGCGAGCTATGGGGAATAGAGCAGAGATGAGCTGGAAGGGAGGAGCACGGGAGTACTGGTGCAGGAAGACTGGAGAGATGAGGGGGGCTAAGTACTGGAAGAGACTTTCAGGGTCCTCGCTAGGATGGAGAGCAGATGAAGAAAGGCAGAGGGACGCTTCCTTCTCTTTGGCAGAAAGTATTACTCCTACAAGAAGTTGTGGAAATCGCGATGCAGAGCTTGGGAAATTGAGGAAGTTCATTTTCTTAGTCCACAAGGCTCACGCTACACACCCAGGGAAAGAACTCTCTGTCCCTCAGCTAGGCCTACCTTTAAAACTTTAGATTCCCAGGGCATGAAGTCAGTGTAAGAGAGAACCCGCAGCGGGTAGCCATGGGAGGAACCAATCAACTCTAAAGACTACTTCTGCTAATAACCTTTAGAAAGCCCCCAGGCAGGGATGTTAACTACTGAGCCGCTCTGCTTCTGCTTCGTAAACACAGAATCAGAACATATGTGAATGTTTATCACCTAAAGCTGTATTGCTTTCTCTCCTTAATGAGAAAAGCAGATCACCAGCACGTTTTATTTTCTTTCAAGCCCCAGCTTTCCCTCATATCTGTCTCCCCATTCATTGGTGCTTTTAATTTACGTGAGCCTCAAAAGAAAAGGAAGTCTCACTCACTCTGTACACTATATCCCTGGAGTCATAATCAAGCTCACTCTAAAGCTGCTGTGGAACCTGGATTAAGTGTAAAAGACGATCCTGGCCGAGTCAACCGGAACATCTAATGTAAAACCTGTGCCTCCAAAGTGCCCAGTAATGTAAGAGCACTCCAGGTCTACTTCTCCCCTCAAGACGGTAAGATTCCAAATAAATTCAGTGGGTTATTTAAACTGCTTTCTAAAGATGCAAGGGTAGAAAATGCAGGTGGTCACTTTCTGTGTCAATACTTACAAAGGTGGACCATATAATGAGTTTTTTTAAGTTCCTTTGTAACTAAAATATTCTATGACCTATCACTTCATTTTGTTTAAATCTCAACAGGCCAAAAAACAAATCTGTCCTGTACAAAAACACATGCATGCATGGACCCTCATTCATTACTTAACAGACTTAACATTCAGTTTCAATATGAAGCTGCTCGCGGCAGCTTTTGATACTGGGAGTTGATGTGATGTATACAAACATTTCAAGGACTTAAAACAGTGAGCAAAGGTTCTTAAAATAGACAGTCCAAATCGGACTAACTTTTTGAAAGGATGGCTCCTCCATTTGGAATGGACCTTTTCAGACATTAATTTCAGACTTAATTTGCTGCATGGTTTTCAATACATACCCCTGACAGTTTCACCCAAAACACTTCTTGGGATGTGCCCACCACCCTAGAACAGATTAAACGTGAGAACGGGCAAAAACTGAGAGCCTTAAGGTACCTTTGAAAAATAATGCTAAATATTCCATTGTCATCTAAATTCACACTATTAAAAAAAAAATCACCTAACGTTCAGCTCCATCTAATTCTTAAAACGAATAGATTTATAGAATCCTCATTTTAACCACACATGGATTCCCTTGGTTCTGTTACTTTTTAATGTCACTCCTCTACATTCCTATAAGAATACCCTTGGGCTTTTAGGATTGTGACATCCCAAACATTCCCCTTCCAGTAGCGACAAGAAAAAGGCGGAGGCTGGTCCAGGTAAGCCACTTCCGCTTCACCTCCACTCTTTCTCACCCCCTACTTGCTACTTCACAGTGAGCTGAAAAACCACGATGGTCTTGGTAAGTTAAAGAGTGAAAAAGCTGGGATCTTGGGAAAAGGTACTGCTTTTCTTTACTCAGGCAGAAGTACTCTTTATAAGGCACACCTGTGTGCCAGAAGCCAGCTTTACAGGGAAACATCTAGTGTGCTTTGTAGATAAAGGCATTAAAACTGAAGGCGAAGAGTATTACTCCTGCAAGACACAATCAAACCAAAAAGGCCAGCCCCTGAAAGGACAAATTTATAAGTTAAATCGAGCTAGTTTTTACCCATCCAAATAATTATCCGAGGTCAGGAAACGTCACTACCATTGTACAGGACCCAACAGGAAGACACAAACTGATACCTCATTTCACTTCTCGCTCACTGAGAGAAAAACAAGGAAGACTTAAACAGAAACTAATGTGATTCATACAGAATGGCTTTTAACAAAAAAATTTTACTCTTATGCTAGTAATTTATATCTCAATTTAAACAAAATCACCCTAAGGCTCACAAGTCATTGAATCTAAGACACTGGAGTTAGGACTCTGGTCTTCCGTTCAAACACCAGTTAGACTTTTTAGGGAGAAAACACCAAACCCCAAAGTCTTCGCTTTTTCTAGAGAGACATCGAAAATGGCTTTCTAGCTAATTCCGTATCATAGCACTGAACTGGAAAAGCACTTTCCAGCTGCTCTTCTGTTTCTATGGCTCCAGAGCAGCGGAGGACCCCGCGGTCCCTCGTTAAGGTTAGTACCCTCCGGTGTCTTGGAACCCCACCTGTCTTCTGGGAGATGGCATGCGCCATGGTGCAGGTCACCTGCTCAGCACTCATGTCCAGTGAGCTGACCCTGCCTCTTACTAGCTGCGTATCGTTGCACAAATGACTTTATTTTTCTGTGCCCCAATTTTTCTGTCTGAGAAGTAGAAATAGCGATACCTATTAAAGTGATAGGAAGAAAATGCCCAAGTAGAAAAATTTCTACGCAAGTTTCTCTCTGCATAACTCATCTGGCAAGTCGGTTCACATTCTTTAGCTCCATGGAATCCAGGAAGAAGGGGCATGTACTCTGTCCACCTTCAGGTCATAGTGACTGACTTGTGGCAGTTTAACAGAAACCAAACCCCTCACATCTCACTTCCCAGTACTTGCCAATGTTATCACATTAAAAAAGTATACAACTTTTGGGAAATTTAAATCTTAGACTTAAAACAAGTTCCTTCCAAATGAAAGTTCTTCAAGTTGCCAGAAAAAGAATTCTAAAACGATTTAAGTATTTCAGGAAGGACAAAGTTAAGTTTCTTTTAATGAGTTAGTCTTAAGGAAACTTGCCTCTTCCCTACCTTAGAACTAAAAGGTAACATTTTCACTAATACAATAACTTGTTATATAAAGTAATCAAATTAGTAATCCACTTATAATAAATCACTTTAGTGTTTCCCCTTTTATACACAGTTGTCAGAAAGCAGCCAGATGCCCCTAACCTTGCTGTTTCTGTGTTATAAGCAGAATGACCTGGTCCACTGGTGACGATTCAATTATTTAGGGCCTAACTTTCCATTTTAAAGACTCTCCCGCCTTTGCTTCTCTGGCTCTGCCTGGGTTCGCTGGGCCTCATTACTGGTTGATGCCAGCACTTGGGGAAGCAAAGCACCAGAGGCCACTTGCTCAGATGTCTGGTAAAGGCTCAGCGGCAAGGCTGACTGACAGAGGGTCGCAACTGCCCGTGGGGACTGCTGGTGCATTCAGGTTACTGTGACAGATAAAAAGTAAGTGATAACAAACATAATCGAGTCCATCCCCAGCCAAAAGACTGACAGAGCGGTTCAACCACTGAATTTCTTTGGACAAGTAAGAACAAGACTCATGAACCTACAGGCTGAGTAACGACACCTTGTTTTCTTCTGACAGTAATACACAGGTTTCAGAAAGGGTGTGAAGGTCATTTTCCACAAACAGCAATTAAAACAAAACAAGAACTAAGACTAAGGGCTTTCACTAAAAACAGAGATCAGAAATGTTTAATATTTTATTTTATTTTTATTTTTTAAAAGATTTTATTTATTTATTTTTAGAGAGGGGAAGGGAAGGAGAGAAAGGTCAATGTGTGGTTGCCTCCTACACAACCCCCTACTGGGGACCTGGCCCAAAACCCAGGCACATGCCTTGACTGGGAATCAAACCGGCGAACCTTCAGTTCACCGGCCGGCACTTAACCACCGAGCCACACCAGATAGGGCTAGTATTTTAAATATGACAATTTATATTCCTGTTCTCGGGCATCAAAACTGTACATACAGGGCTGGCTGGTATGGCTCAGTGGATTGGGCATCTGGTCCGAGCACATGCTGGGGTTGCCGGCTAGGTCCCTGGTTGGGGTCATGTGAGAGATGGTCGGCTGATGTTCCTCTCCCTCTTGTTCTTCCCTGCTTCCCCTCTCTTTAAAAATAAGTACATAAAATCTTTTTTAAAAAGGGGGAAAAAGAAAACTACACATATAGGGAAAAAGACCAATATGAAGAGTTAGACCTACTACTACTGTATCTTTGAAGGTATATAAGTATCATACAGCAAAATTGACGTACAGATACAAGTAAACGCGTATTCAAAGCAGTCACTCACTGCACACGCTTTTAAAGAACAGCCTTATAACTCAAAAGACTAATGGAGACTAGAGTGTGTCACAACTTTAGCGTTGGATGTTCATGGCAGCCTCCAATCTTTGGTTTGCTTTCACCTGTGCGATTCCCCAATCACCACATTAAACCAAGCTCAGTAATTCTTCTGGTAATCACTTTTTTTAAAGGAAGAAGAAGTATGATAGGAAGATTTTTAAAAGAGGGATAAAAAAAGCTACAGAAACTCAAGTCTCCGCATAAAAGGATCAATTTGCGTTTTTCATTAATTGTTCCTCAGTAAGTCTCACCCACAGGAGAGTTACCGATCCCCCACCCTGGAGGGAGTTACTTTGGATTTCTGGCAAAGACTGGATATAGGTCAATCCCTATTATCAAGAGCTAATTAAATTATAAATTATCTTGTTGTGCAAGACTTGTGATATACAGAATTCGGCTTGAAGGTATGAGGCTAGAGCCCAGGCATCTTTGCCACTGAGGAGTTCCTGTTGAGGCCCCTAGCTGAATAGCAGCATCACTTGAACGTGAGCTGCCCTTCCACGCTGTGGCTCAGCCTTTCCAGCGCGTTCCGAGTGCATGGAGGATTTCTCCCCGGCGTGCATGGGACACGCTCTTAGGGAGGCCCAGACTTTGGGAGCTCTTTCTCCCCCTCCACGCTCTCTCCCTGCTACTCTGCCTCCTGCAGCAGCTCTTTTTAGAACACAGTGAAAAAGTAAAAACGGGCTTCTCTGTATGTACACAGGGTACACAGTATGTATTGTGAATGCTTATAGTTTCTTTTAAAACTATGTGAATTGAAGCAACAAAATATGCTTGCCTTAAAGACACTAATGGTTTATAAACTACTAAAAATAAGTTGGTCTCTGAAATATCAACTACGGGGTTCAAAGAAGGGCTTGCAAAAGTTCATGAAACTTCTAACAAAAACAATTGGGGGGGGGGTGGTAGGTATGACTAGGGTGGGAGGCATGGACCATTTTGCTGGGGAGAGGGTGCATAGCTTCCTCAAAGGGGTCATGGCTCAAGAAAAGGTTGAAACCACTGCCATCAAACAGATCACTTTTATTTACCCAAAGAATAACTGTCATCACACGGAACGAACAGGGCTATTTAGCACCAGCAGTGAGAGCAGCAGAGACGCTGACCACACTTCGTACCTCTGTGTCCCAGGAATCGTGGAAGACAGGGTTTCTGCTACTCCTTTTGGTCTGCGGGGGGAGATGGTGGTCTTCCTCATTGCCATTCCTTCTCCTTTTCCTGAAAGTAAATCACAAGATCAACAATTCATCTTTTAGACACTTAAAACTGTAAATCATGAGAACACAGAAATTTGCCCCTCACCTGAGAAAATATAAATCATCAGATAACCCAACAGGTTAAGATTTGAAGTACACTATCACTGGGCACAAAAGCAAACATAAAATAGTAGCAGTGAGGTCAAGCTTAAATTAATGTAACTAATTCCAAAAAAGGGGCTTGATAATTTTAAATGCCTACTACAAATAAATCAGAGCAGGCAGGTAATGACTGAGCTTTCCAACTCCAGCTAATTCAGGTTATCTTCTTTCTGCACTTCCTGAAGTTACAATTCCCAGTTAATTTTACTCCCTCCCACATGACAACACTTAAGACAGGAATGGCTGCCTTTGCCTATTTTACCCTTAAAATCCACATACAAATTTTGGTGCTACACAATAATATCCACAGAGGGTTGTGGTAACTGCTAATCTTTAGTTTTTCTTCACCCCTGATTTTCTCCCTATTATCCCGTTAAACAAAAGCACTGGAAAAGCTGCTCCCGGACACAACTTTGATTATTCTGGCTGCGCACAGCACCTAGAGTTATGATATAAATTACCTCCCCAGACTGTTTCTTTGACACTGTGGCACAAGCTGCTTAAAACACATAGGTTTAAAGAAAAGTCAGGCCTGGCTGGCCTGGCTGTTGCAGCTACGTGGAGTGAGCGCCAGCCTGCAAACCAAAAAGGTCACCAGTTCAATTCCCAGTCAAAGCAACTGCCTGGGTTGGGGGCCAGGTCCCCAGCTGGGGGCACACCAGAGGCAATTGTTCAGTGTATCTCTCACACATTGATGTTTCTGTTCCTACTTCTCCCTCCCTTCCCCTCTCTCTAAAAATAAATAAAAATGTTCTTTTAGAAAGAGAAAAATCAGATGCCTTTCTCAGTCAAGTGTTCTCAGATGTGCAAGAGAGACAAAATGTGTATGTTTTCTATGCAAGAGTCAAGTATTGTCATAAGAACTTCTAAACCCCAGCTAGAAAACAAATTATAGGAGGTATCATTTTAAGTCAAATTGCCGGGAACTGTGCTATCCAATAGGGTAGCCACTAGCACAGGTGGCTAGTTAAACTTAAATTAATTAAAATTAAATAAAATTTAAAAACCGGTCCCTTAGTCGTACTAGCCACATGTCACTTAGCGGCCACTCGACTGAACAGCACAGACACAGGAGGTCCCCATCACCGCAGAAAATGCTATCGGGCAGTATGGACCAGAGGCCAATTTACACAAAGAAACATAATCTACTATAAGGAAAATTCTGAAAGGTTCAAAGTTTTAGAGCTGGAGGGAAAAACAGCTTTTTGGAAAGTACTGAACTTCAGCTTATGGTGTCTTCTCTACAGTTACATGTCTTCTATGTGAGTAGGGTGGCTTATTGGGGCAGGCCCTTAATCCTAAAGTTTTGAGGTGAGGCCTGGATATTGAAGACACTTTATCACCCTGAGCTTGATTCCCGGTTCTCAGCAACATTCTGAGTACATCTAGCGTTATTAATAAATTTGGATCCAGTTTAGGCTTGGAACGACAAACACGGGGTGTACAGTTTTGATAAAGCATGAACCAACCAACCAGCAGAGGGTTACACCATTTAGGTCATTCCAAGGCTCAGCCTTAGAAAATAAGATCATCATTGCTGCTTCCTACCTTTCTCCCAGGAGATTAGATCATACTTACACATTATCTTAAAATACTTGGAAGCTAAAAACTAGATAAATGCCAGTTTTTAACAATCACTAAGTACATGTTATTATCATAGATTTGCACCGAGAAATTGCTTTCATCCTATTATGACCAGAGAATGTTCATGGGAATATGAGGAAGTCACAGAGCAATGTCTAATGGAAGGCCAGTTGACATCCAAAGAGAAACTCATGACATGGCACTATGTTGGTCCCCAAACTCTTATCAGTGTGACAACAGATGATTGTGCTTTGGGCTGCTGACTCACTCTTACCAAACTGAGAAACCTGACCAAAACTTTCCGATTTCCTCATTTATTTATTCTTGTCTTCCCAGTGACATGAATACAAATGACAAGAAGATCGTGAGGCAGAAAGAGTGTAAAAACAGAGGAGAGGCTAGCTTTGCAGATTTTAACTAAACTCTGGGAAAGTCACATGAACTATCTCAGCCTCACAACTAGCTGATTTCTCAAAGGACCAGAATTATCTCTTTCGCCTGGTAAGGGCCCTCTCTTCTGAATGGAACTGGGTAAAGAACGACCTCTACTTGTTTTCCAATTCTCCTTTTTCCAGGCTCTTTGCAGATTCCATCCCATAAACACCCTACTTTCAATAATATCATCAATAATTGGCAAGACTACAGAGTCTACTACAAGACTCATGCTCGAGTCTACCCACACAGTCAGATTACAGCTTTCAACATTAATGCCACAGACCAGGTTATAATTTTAGCAGTCAGCCTATAAGTGATTATATTCTTCCTAACCATCTAGCTACAGATTATTACTTAGCACCTGCTACTTCTAAGGACAGCTGATTACATCATTTCATCATTTTACTTCTCTCCGATCTTTCTGTTGTCTCCTGGAGACTGGGCATAGAAGATATCCTAAAGAATAGAAGCTAGTGGTTTTCAAAAAATTATTAACAAGTAACAGAACCCTTTCTCCCTACCTCCCCTGTCCCCAAATCCCTCAGGATATGAGATAAAGGATCTGTTCTGGTTAAAGAAAGGGCTTCCTTGGCACACACCCACTCCTCTATGGCTATCCTGGTATACTGTGAAAATTTGAAAAACCACCATCTTTGACCAACTCTTCATCTTAAAATTGAGGAAACAGCACCAGAGAAGTGAACTAACTTAGAGATACCAAGTTAGCTGGGGCTGGCAGAGCGGGTCCATTGTGCACCATGAAACATGGGGTGAAGAGAAAAATAGATAAGAAACCCCCAGCCAAATCAAGTGACCTCTTTTATAGCAGTAAGTTACCAGCGTAAACATGTCCACATTATTTGTGCACTAGAGAAAAGGAATCTGCTACCAATGTCAACACATTCAGAGTATTGGTATAGAGTGTTGGATGAAAGAAGTATTTTCGTAGGAAATATTTTAACTTTTTCAGGTATGTGACGCATCTCAGGAGACTATCAGAACACTATAAACTGGGGTTGAGAAGGAAAAAAAATGGCAGATCAGGCTTACTATACTTAAGGACTTTGTTACTAATTCTGACATGTCAGTGGCAACTGGGCCCCTAATGTCAAATTTAGTCCACTCTTATTTTCTATATAAAGAGGCTTTATGCCTCACTCACTGCATGACCCCAAATATTCCTGTGCATAAGTTTGAGAAACCATAGCTTTGCACTACTGAACCAAATAAACTCAGGAAGCTTTCCAGAATGTTAATTCCATGAATTAACTATCCTCCAGAGCAGGGTCCCCATGGAAAAGACTGTCAGTTACATTCACGGCCAATGAAAACATGGAACAAGAAAATATACAGTACAATTTGTCAAGGCAATCCTATTGTATTCACTTAAGATTCACTGAGACTATTATGGAATAAAGGAAAGAGCAGTGAACCTGGAAAGACCCAGGCATGTCAACTGAGCTCTCTAAATTTGTTTTCTCATGAGAAAAACATTAAGAGTCGGATTGGTGATCTAAATGTTTTCACTTCAAACTCCACGATGAAGGATTTTTCTCATTTGACATAAGGCTGATCCTCTTCATTCTGGGGTACTCAATCCCAACTTTCTCCTCTCCACATTGTAACAGGGGTAACTAAGAAGGAAGAATCGCAGGTTGGTCCGGACTCTGCTCAACAGGTCAAGCAAGCCTGAAACCCATAACCCAGGTCTGAGGCCAGGCTCCGTGGGAAAGTACTGTATCGCGATAAAATCCTCCCTCCCTCCCACCTTCGTAGGCAACGGCTCCGCATCCAGTTTAGAATCCACTGTTCTAACGCCAGGGCCAGAGAGACTCTACCAGGCACTTCGGTCACCTGCCCTTCCTTGTTCACAGCCGTTCAGGGCACGAATTCTTCAGGCTAACCTAATCCCTCCCAGCTGCAGAGTTAAACTCAATCCTTCTTTCTGACCTTGGGGAGCAGGGAGCTCCCCTCCCTTCACAGATGCACTAGGGGCTCCTACTCAAAGACTGAACATTCTTCCCATCCCCCCCTCCTAAATTTAGGACAGGGACGCTTCAGGGCCACAGTCTCTCTTCCGGGACTGACTAGACTTCATCTCAAATAGAGAAAGATGAGGTTGGGAAAAGATGAGGTTGAAAGGAGACCTGGACCCTGGAGTCACTCCACCAATACCCTCAGGGATCAGGTACCAGAGCACTCTCACATCCCGCTCCCCTCCTCCCCCGGACTAGAGCACCCAGATAAAGACCCGCAGAGCCCACGCTTGATCCGATCCCGCTTTGTGCGCCCCCATCGATTCCATCCTTCAAGACAGAGGCGAGAGGTTGGAAAGGAAAGGGGGTCCCTAAGGTCTCACCTGGGGCGGAGGCGCTCGCTCATGGCAGCCGGTGGAGGGGAGCGACGCGGAGCCGCACTGCGAGAAGAGGAAACAGACGGTGTTGTGCTTCGGTGGCCGCCACGCCCACCCCCTCGGGCCTTGGCTCTCGCCGCGGCTCGGGTAGACTGTGCCGGTGGTGAGTACCCCTCGGTGGGACCCGTACCACTGCTACTTCCGGCGTCTGCTCCGCGCCCCCCCATGTCGCAGCCGCCGTGGTACCGCCCTCTCGCGGCTGCGCAGTGACACGATCCCGTCTTCGCCGATCGGTAACCCCGCCCACAGGAAAAGGCGGGCTTGGAGGGGGAGGAGCTACTGGGAACCTCTGGGAGAAAAAGGACCTAACTGGAGTGTCGGGAGCTTTCGCCTGTTCACAGGTTAGCGGGAAGAGCGTAAAAGTCAAGCAAGATTTAAATGAAATGAAATTATGTCATAGTAATACGATCTAAGATTTTGAGTTAAGTCCCTATGAGGTAAAAAAGTTTTTAAAAATAGCCGAGAAGCATCAGGCAGTCCTGTAGGACGGCCTGCCGCGGGTCCCAGGACCGGGAGTTGAGCAGCTGCGCGTGAAATGTTTTGGGGGTCTTGGCGCGGGGGCTTCCTGGACATTTATGTCTGGCGAGGTGAGGACGCTGGTTTAGGTGAGTCTTGACGGGCGGGGCTTTTTCTTCTACGGCCCGACCCTAGGTCCGGGAGTGACTGTCCTGAGCCAAGAGGGTGGTCGATCGGGTGGCGAGCCAGAGGGGAGGGCTTCCCGGAGTCGCAAAATGAACCACCTTTGGCGTCCCGGCGACTCCAGGGCCTCGGACCGCGGAGCTGCCTAGCGGTCCCTGCTGTCTCCGCTGGAAGCTGCAAGACAACTTTCTGAAAAGTAAGGGAGCAGAGAGGAGGGCAGGCGAAATTAGGCGGCTGGCGGAGGAGAGGTTTGCTGGAGAGCGCAGGAGGTGAGGGCGCAGAGGAACGTAACTTTAAGATCGGCCCTGTGCGGGGTGGGGGGGGCTGGTGAAGTCACCAAAAGGGACTGCTCTGCTGATAACTCAGTTATTTCCATTTGTTCAGCACCGTCGACTTCTCTGATTGTGTCTTGCACAGGCTGACATTAAAATCTAGTTTAATTCTTTCAAACCCGGGAACGGGAACGCCGATCGGGAAGCATGGAGACCCAGGAGCAACAACCACAAAATTAGCATCCTTACAGAGAAAGTCAGGTAAGCAGTCAGGCACTCACAATAAGACGTTGACCTGTGACGGTAAAGAGACTTTCGAGTAAGATTAAGTGTGAAGGTGGCCTCCTGTAGAGGCAGACAGTGAAACAGAGGTCTCAAAAAGTAATTCGCCTAGGCCCAGGGACTGGCCTCAGTTATGTTTCTGTAAATAAACAGCCCGTAACTTCCATTATATTGCCAAAGGGGTTACTTCCAAGGTAAGAGTAATCACTGTAAGTCTGCGGGCAGAAAACAGTTTTGTTTTGCCTGACTTCGTGTAGGATAAGGTGGATTGGTGGCTTTCCTAAGTGGTATGGCCAAGATTATATCTATCTGTTCTGTAAGTGGTTTCAGAGTCTCACTTTTTTACCTATTTAGTGGTCGCAAGAAACTCATAGCAGTTTATAATAACATTTGCGTGTTTATATGCAGAGAAAGAATTCATTAAGCACGTATCACGTGCCAGGCTCAGGACTGGGTTTTGAGAATACAGCTGTGCGCAGAATGGGTATGTGCTTGCCCTCTGCAGCTTACTACTATGTTAAATGTTAGTAGACTTTCATTTCTCATGCTTAGATCATGGAAGTTCCAGTGTTTTCTTCTTGCACCCAGTGAATCTTCCATATATATCACTTTAGAAACCATTACTATAATCAGCCACCTTCAAATCATGTCCTGATTTGTTTTTGCTTTTGTTTTTTTGAATGATGTGTTTAAGGGTTTTTAACGGTTTGTTTATACTCATGTGATATCCAGTTGACTTGCTACAATTTTAAATAGCAGACTTTCTATTCTGACTGGTATTTGGACATCTTTTCCTTCCACTGGTCTTACTTACCTCGTAGTGAGGGGTGTGGATTTGATTGTCTTTTGTAATGATTGATTCCTAGAAGACTTCCTAAGGTAAAATACCAAGTATAAGTGGAGCCAGGGGTACTTATCTAAAAATCAAACTATGTCTTCTACTTTCT
The DNA here is from genome assembly GCA_007922815.1 of Macrotus californicus. Classification (NCBI taxonomy): domain Eukaryota; kingdom Metazoa; phylum Chordata; class Mammalia; order Chiroptera; family Phyllostomidae; genus Macrotus; species Macrotus californicus. The sequence goes on along the minus strand of VMDR010000093.1, from coordinate 338,714 downwards.
ACCTCTGTAAGAAAAAGAATAGATTAAAACAAACTTTTAAAAATTACCTTTAACCCAAATGAATTGTAAAAGGAATAAAACAAATAAAGTACTGGTATTTACTTTACAAATTAGGTGCTCCTCATAATCTCATATTCACCTTTTTCAGGAATAGGAGAGTGACATTCCACCCAGGATGGAAGTGTGTCCTTATTGTAAGAAGCCATTTAAACGATTAAAATCCCACCTGCCATATTGTAAGATGATACAGCCAACAACACCTGCTGACCAAAACATCTGCCAGTCCAAGCAGGCTACACATGCCCAAAAAATGAAAAGTCCAGGCAAAGACTTAATTAAAGCCAACAGGAAAGAGTTGGGGACAAAGAGTGAGAAAAGAAATACGCAGTTGATAAAGGACAAACCAGAACAGACTGTTGAGTCCTTTCCACCACCAGCTGTTAGTCTGGAAAAAGCAAGTAATGCAAAGGCAGGTAGAGATACCAAGAATCAAATTCCACTCTCCCTCAAAATGTTAAAAAACCCTGAACCAAAGGATTCGTTCAAGGGAGAAACAAAGACTCAGTTTCATGCAGCCAAAACCACTCTTTCTAAAAGGGGACTTGCCAAAGATTCGCCTAAATCCCGGGAAAGTGGAAGTATTCCTTCAGAAACTAAAGCATCTTTACCTTTTGGCCCAATGGGACCTTCGCCAAATCAAGGTAGAAAATACTCTCCAGCCTTACCTAATGATGTACAGACCACTTCTGCTGATACAGACTTGGACAGAATTGATCCCTCAAGACAGAAGCATCTAGTAAAATTACAAGAAAGGCCTACTGTAGATTATCATAGTTCTCCCATGAATCTCAGTAAGGGAGATAGAAGAGTAAAAAAGTCATGTTCAAGGGACGAGAGCGGTTCCAAGGCCAGGGACCACCTTTTGGAAGTCTGTTCTGATGTTAGAGGCTCTGAGAATGAGGAAGAGAACATGAAATCACAAAGTTTAGGTTTTAAAGTTAGCCCATTAAGTAAAATCCAAGTCAAGGAGAACCCAGGAAAAGGACTTCACCTTGGAGTAGAGGCATGTGGGAGCCAAGGACGTGCAGAGAAAAGTGTGTCGACTACAGAAATGCAGGAATGCTCTTCCATGAGCAGTGACTCTAAGAAGAACTTCAGCACAGGTGAGTCAGCCACAGTGAAGACATTTCAAGATGAGGGTCCCAATTTTAATCTGTTCACAACAAGGGAGACAACTTGCAATGAGTTTCTTCCTATATCACAGTCATGTAATCAAAGTCTTGCCTCTCTGGCCATAAAATTTCTTCAAGAAGAGAAAGCAGAAGCCTTTGATCATGTTCCAGTCCTTGATGTAAAGGCACTGATGAAGAGTGAGGAGCAAGCTTCCATGGTGCCCAAATCTGGCATTGGGCCCCCTGCCTCACACCCTGAGTGCTGGCAGTCTTTACCTTCACCCAAGCATTATACTTCTAAAAGCCTCTTCACCAGGCAGGTGGATATTGTCAGCAGGAAGACCCTCCCTAGCTCCCTGGGGCTGGAGTGGTTTCCAGAGCTCTATCCTGGTTATCTTGGACTAGGGGTGTTGCCAGGGAAGCCTCAGTATTGGAATTCAATGGCCCAGAAGCCTCAGCTCATCAGTCCGGAGAGGAAAAGACTGTCACAAGGTAAACACGCTCATTTTCAAGGGGCCATTAGCCCATACAAACTACTCTGTGCCTTTTGAACTAATAAGACTCAGAAAACTAATATTTTCATTCATTTAGCTTTTTTACCAGGGCATTTAGATATACTGGACTTACATTTCTGAAAACATTCCTTCTTGCCCCCCAGGGTAACTGGTTTGTCACTCTCCCTTCCCCTCTGATAGTTGCAGGCTGGGCTAGGCCAGGCCAGGCTGGCTGGTGATATTGCTAATAGTTGAATTTCTACACTGGAAAGAGGCATGACCAGTAGAAGAAACTGGGTGGGCATTCAAGGTGAACAGACTCAAGAAAAACATAAGGACTTCAGGGTCCACCTAAGTAGAACAAGTAGTGTGTGCATATTTTCGTCAGGACAGGTTGTACACAAAATAGCTCCCAGGCTTATGGTCAGATGCAACATCTGGGAATTTAGAATAGCGAAGAAGGCACAGGCAGACACGATATTTGGATTTGGGGGCAGGATGGGATTAAAACTGTCCAGGGAGGCACCAGTTCAAGTAGGTAAGTGGAGGTGGAGGTTTAGGAGGTGAGGACCAGGAACAGAGGGTGTGGTAAGAAAGGCGGCGAAGTCCGTGCCCTCAAAAACTTAGTCCACGGAGAACAGGACCCAAGAGTGGAACCAGAGGTTCAACCTTGAGCCTAGCAATTAGGGTAGGTGGGGGGACATCACCTGGACATTGAAACATCTGGACTGTCAGTCCCTTCAGAAGCTCTCTAGATACCCCTAGCTGATGCCTGCAATAGTTTAACTAGTGGAGAGCACTTGGGCCCAAGTAGGAGCCAAGAAGTTCCTGACAGTCATTTCAGGTATCCTGGTTTTTTCCTGATTGTCACCTTTAGGTATTGGACTGCCTCTCTGTTGCAGTACATAAAGTGTCTTTATTTTCCTCATCGGGAAGCTTTGGATTTTTCCTCCCTTTTTTTAGGTTTTCTGGGGGCATAGTTAAATGACATCCTTCTTTCTTTTTCTCTTTTTTCTTTTTTCTTTTTTTGAGAGTAATGTTTTTGGTCCTTTAGGTTTACTTTGACAGGAGACCTATAACAACTCAGAATAGGTTTGCGCCTGAAAAACTTGTATTACCTATTTCTAAAAGGACATATTTTTCCCTCTGGTATATTCTGTAAATGATCACGTATTCACTAAATGCCAATTTGGTCTCAAAGCATTTTCCTCTGTATTTTAAGGATCCCTTTCTAAAGATTTCAGAATGGAAGTGTATTAGGTAAAGAGTGTTAGCCCAAGCTGCGTTTTCTTCAGCTGCCCCTGCAGTTACTGGTTTCTGCACAAAGATCTAGGCTCCCTTCACAAAGTTGTAGTCTCAAGCCCCTGCCCGATGTTAAGCACAGAACAGGTCTTAGCACCAATGTTGCTCTGTGGGTTTCAGAGCACTTCCACCTGCTTTCCTGTGTTGACCTCACTGCTGCGGAGGTGGGCAGAGTGATTGTATCTGTTTTGCAGCTAATGAAACAGGCACAGAGGGGGAAAGTGATCTGTCCAAGGTCATGCTGCCAGTAAACGGTAGGGTTGCAAGTAGAACCCGGGCCCCTGAGGCTGGTTTAATCCTTTCCATGAAACCTTGTGGTGGAAAACACGCCCTAACTAGAAACGTAGGTGTTCGGTCTACCTCTGTGCTACTCCAGTTTTCAGTGGCATAATCACACAGCCCGTGACAGATCTCTGTGGCACAGAGAAAGACGTCTTTACTTTCTGAACTATCTTTTATAGCGCTAAGGAGTGTCCCTGATACATCCCCTTTTCGTTTTGGAAGAAATGAGGAGGGGCCTGGCATTTGTCACGTGATGGCGGTTTCATCGTGCTTGGTACATTACATTGTTACGTCACTTAACCCTCATAACAACTCTGAAGTGATGTCGCTGACCCGCCCTTTTCCACAGGGGAGGGATCCGGGCCTCAGACACTGACTTGCCGTGTTCGCACAGTGAGTGGCAGTCAGGGCTCAACTCCAGGTCCATCTGACTTTTACACGGTGGTCTTTAAACTGCCTCAGGCCACTCTTTGGGGCACTTAGTGGTCAATACCATGGCTGATGTAAGTTATTAGTTGACACACTCACTTTAACGGGTCCCAAGAACAGCAATAATAAGGCATGAGATACAGTAACATGTCACCAAATGACTAGGCCTGTGAAATTGAATGTGGGGGAGAAATGACCGTCTTTCCTTCAGCAGTGAGTCCCCCACAGTCGCGGTTAGAGACCGTTGTGTTCTCTCTCTCTGGTTCCAGTCTACAATAACTGGTTAGTGTGAGTTCTGTCAGACAGTGTGTAGCCATCCCAGGGCCTCTACTTCTGTCATAAACTAAAAAACTACAGCATTTAGTTCCATGATTAATGTTCAGGCTTGGATGCTGTCACTGAGTGAGACCCTAGGAACGCAGGTCAAGACCTGATGGCTCAGTTGGCCAAGGACTTCAAGGCCATCTAAGTCCACAAGGATTAAAAGGCAGGGTGGCTTCTCAGCTGTGTCATTTCACCAGGCAATGGCTACCTCCAGTGACTGCAAATTAAAATAGAATTTTCATGGAATCTTTGCAGAAGAGCATGGACTATGCTCCCTTGCTCAGGCAAGACCTTTGGTAGGCCATTCAGCCTTCTTTATGTCAGGAAGCCAACTCATGTCATTGACATGGCCAGGGCCAGTGGGCTAACAGTCACTGAGTTAGCTGCATGTCAGCTGTGATGCCTGCATATCTGCCAATCCTGGGATACTAGTCTTCAGGCCTCTTACAGATGAGGAAACTGACTTTCAGAGAGGATCAGTAACTTGCCCAACATCAAGTTTCAGTTAATGGTTGGCATCTTACATTGCCCAATGGCCTTGGCTGAGCTTCTCTGGGCAGTGTTTCTTCTGTTGGAACGTGGGCATCGAAATGATGTCAGATGCGCTTTCCTGCCAGGGAGCCCTGTAGCAGCAGCTAGTCCTTGCACACAGGATACCTGAGTAAACGATGTAAAGTGAGTCCACCCGATGAAAGGTACCCAGGGTCTGGAGAAGCATAGAAGACTGTTGTCATTTTGCTGAAACAAGGTGGAACCAGAAGCTGTCATGACTGATGGAAAGTGGGTGCACTTTGGTGCCTAGGCTGCGAGACCCCAACGCAGACCAGTAGTTCTGAGGGTGCCGCAGGGTTTTAGTGAGTCAGGAGTGAGAATCTGACTTAGGGGTTCAGCGGCATCAGGAGTCATCTTTTGAGGTTGGGGGAGGATTTTCATGGACTTACTACAAAAATTAGTAGTTTTTCTCGCCTGGAAGAAAATAGATTTTGTAAGTTCAAGATTTAAATCTCAAGAGACTCAACAAGTACAACTGCCTGAGAGTCCTTGGCAATAGGAACTATTTTTGTTGTTGGTAGGAAAGCTTTCGGGGTCCATGTAGCCTGGAGAATGTCCGGCTGGGAGCCCTTGGCTGAGCCTTTGCAGAATTCGGGGTGCTTAAAGATTCCTAGGCATTGTCCCCCGAGACTGGTGCTGAAGTTAAGGCCTGGAATTCATGTTTTCAGGTGTCTCCTAAGTGTTGGAGAGCAGCCAAGTTAGAGAGCTGCTGATGTGGGAGATGGCACAAGAGCAGGCGCCTCCGGCCCAGCAGGGGAATGGTCTCGACCAAGTGATGGGGGAGGGCGAGGGCAGCTGGAGAGAAACAGAGCTTATATAACTACCAAAAGCAAAACTGGGCTGATGGGGAGACCAGAAGGTAAAGTGAGAAAACCGCATAGGGTCATGGGGTTGTAAAGACAAAGACACAGCTAGGTAAAGGCCCTGTTCTAATCTTCAAACAGCCTTTCCATCAACAGGGTGTCCGTGTGAGATGTTTGAGACGGGGCACGTGGGGAATGGCTTAGGGTCGTCAGCATCAGGCTTAAGCAAGAATATGACAGGCCAGGATCAGATCCCCTGTTGGCCAGACAGAGTTGTTCATGAAAGGAGGTGTTGTAGATAAAGGAGCATGTGCCTAACCGACAGCCAGAGGCTTGCGTAAGTTAGACCATGGGTCTGGGATTCCAGAGCGACGATGGGAAGTGATAGAGGTCTAGAGGGTAGCGGAGGGTTTTCCGCAGTTGTATTAGGGAGTGGGGCCAGGGTCACTGGAGGTTTAGCCATACGTGTCTGGTTTAAATGTTATGACATGGACACTGTCAGGTAGAAGACAGTGTCTGGGAGATGAGATGGCAAAGGCATGGCAGTGGGTGTCAGCAGCCCTGGGCCCACAACCAGGCCCCAAAGGATGGAAATCGGAACCCAGAGTAGCTGGGCAGCCAGAAGACGTTGGAAAAGCTAACAGGGCTGTGGGACCTGAGCTGATCTGTCCTGGGCTTGTGCATCCCAGCTCAGGGCCTAAACTGATGTCATGCCTGGAACTTTGACAGCCTGTAAGGACGTGAGTAGGCTCAGCTGGTTGGAGAAAGAACCCAGAGTAGCTGGGCAGCCAGAAGACGTTGGAAAAGCTAACAGGGCTGTGGGACCTGAGCTGATCTGTCCTGGGCTTGTGCATCCCAGCTCAGGGCCTAAACTGATGTCATGCCTGGAACTTTGACAGCCTGTAAGGACGTGAGTAGGCTCAGCTGGTTGGAGAAAGAACGGAGTCAAGGAGCCCCCCAGCTCCTGACGCTGCTGAGAAAGTTGTGCAATTGTGATTTTCATGAAGTTGCTTCGCCCCATCTTTTCCTTCAGATGCTTTCCGAGATGAATGGGGTAAATCATGCTTTGTTTTTTTAAGAGCCTGATCTCCTCCTTACAAGAGAATTACATTCTGTATAATTTCTCAGAAGCCAGCATGGTTCTTTTCGTTGCTACTTAATATAGTGATAGTCATCTGGCTAGCATTTTTACATCCACAGCCACTCTACCACACCTGCTAAATCTGTCATAAATGTTTGCTTAATTTATCCTTTATCCTGATGAACCAAACCAAAACCAGAGAACCAGCAGTAGAAGCGATTCCCCACCAATCATTAAACATAGAGAAAAGCAGGTACAGGAGAAATTCAAATACGTGGCAAAAACCCTCCTTTCTGGTTCTCATTAGCTGTGTGTTGAACATAAATGCCTGCTGGTTAGCAGCAGTGATGGGGGCACGCATGGATTTTAGATACAGTGACAAGTAGCTATAGCTAATATAATCGTAGGAAGTCCTGTTTCTCACTGAGATGCTGTAGCAGATGATAGAAAATAAGAGCAATTCATTTCATTAAGCGTGTACACACAGATCATCTGGGCAGAATGTTCATCAGATCAGAAGCATGTCCAGGCCCTGACCCCCGGCTCCCTCTGCCCTTTGAAGAGCCTTTGACCGGCGATGGACGGCTCTGACTCTGGGCACATAGAGTAGCTGCAGCCCAGTGCACGGCTTGAGGACATGCCCCTCCTGAGGCTCAGCCCTGGGAACCTGGGGCGCCAAGTGTGGGGGAAGAGGGTGGATTCAGATGAACTGTCACTGTGACTTCTGTTTGGAACCACAGTTCCTCTGTTGGAAAGAAGTTCGACTGCTTTGTGGAGTGGGGAGCCCCCGACCAGGCCTGCCACCTCCAGCGTCTCTCTGTCGAGGCTCTTGGGAGCTGTGCAGAAAGGTGAGGCCGCAGGCATTGCTTGTTGGGTTCTGTTGCTGGTTCCACGCATCGGGAGAACTTGCCCCTGCTTAGTCGTGACTGTTACAGCACGGCTGAAGGAGAGAGAGATGCGTGGCCGTCCCGCTCTTCCGTTTGGCTTCACTCTGGAGACTGACAGCATTGAAGGCACCAAAGTTAATAAGGCAGCTGCCATTTATTGAACAGCTTTCAGCTGTCAGTACCTGCCCCGCTTCTCTGCCACTCACACCTTTCTCTCCCTGGCTCACAGTGGCCGTCCCAAAGCCAGGAAGACGCCGAACCTTAGGTTGACCAATCAATCGTATTAGTCTCCTCCCCATTAAAGGTTTTCACCAAACCGTCAAAAACAAGAGTAATTTAAGTGTCTTTACATGAAGGTCTTCTAGACTTTGGCCTTTCATCTGTTTAAACATAGGCTTGGCGGTTTATAACTTCTTTGAATTGCGGTTCCATCACCCAGGTTAACTCGGGTAACTCGCAGGTAAGCCTCAGTCACGGCTCACGGCAACCCTGTTTCTTTTTAAACAGGCTGGGTCAAGTGCAGCGCCTCCGTGAAGAGTGGAGTTGGTGGTATCACGACGCTCTTTACAGGATACTTCGTTCTCTGTTGTAGCTGGAGTTTCAGGCATCTGAGTAAGCCTTTCTATATTTTCAGCCTCAGTTACAGGTCGCATCCCATTATAGGGACCTCCAAGGGATTCTTGAACTGCTTTTTACAGCTTTATAGTTTGGCACAGCTCAGTGCAGTGAGCAAGGGATCTAGTGCCCGAGGCGCCGGGATTCTTTTTATTAAGAGGTTTTTGGTTATAATGGCCTTTATAAGACTTGACTAGAGTTTACGTAATTGCTCTTGTGCTCCATTTAAGGTTGTCAGTGGAGATCTGTTTGCCTCCTAGAAGATCAGGGCTCTTCTCCTTGGTGACTTTTTAATCTCTTCCTAAGAACTTCTTTTTTAGATTGAAACCAGCTTTCTACCCCAAAAGAAAGGAGAAACAGAATTCAGCTGTCACTCATCAGCTTATAGCTGTCAGAGCTGATCTACTTTTAGCAATTAAAAAACACCCTTCTAGTTATGAGGTAAATGCCTGGATTTCATTTCTTTTAGTTCAAGATGCCTTTGGCTCATTTTTTAATGTATTGTTCTGTAAAAATATAGTTAAAAGTTTAAAAAGACATAGAAAGATATTAAAAGAGCCCCCAACACTTTGAGATGAAAACTTTCGGTGTAAAAGTACAAGATAACCATGAACGCTAACGACCAGGAGAATTCATGAACTTAGAAAACATCGGATCTTTTGGCGGATTCAGTGCCAGTAAGTAGGAGGGCAGGCCAGGCAGCAGAGATGGGACTGAAGTTACTCCTGCCTGGTGACTGGCAGCGCTGGGGAGGGCTGGCCTAACACACCTGGGCATCGGTGAGAAAGAGGAATTCCTTTCTGACCATCCCCGCATAAATGGAGGCTGTCAACCTTTACCTGTGTGGAAGGGATGCCTGAGGTTATTTTTCACGTCTGTAAATTGAGGCTGCAGAAAGTGAAGCTGAAACTTCTCATTGTTGGTTAAGACTTTATTTCTCAATTTAACAGCATGATCTGTAGAGGCAAGAGAGAAGAAGTCGATTGAAGTGGCCTCTTGGATCCTCACATTTATCTCTGTTTATCCAAAGAGCTGCCTCGCTGGCGTTAGCCCTGGTGACCTGGACACCACTGACACCCTGGAGCGCCAAGGAGCGTGGGCTGCAGAGACAACCGCCGGGCCGTTTTACATCCTCCAGTTCTACTGGGGGCGGGACGAGGGGAGAAGAATAAATTACTGACTCTAAAGCAGTTATTTAGGAAGTACGCTTTTTAATGTGGACAGATCTGGTTCTGTCTGGGCATTTCTTGATTTGCTCTCAAAAGTGACTGGAAGTTACTGAAAAAAACATCATTTTGTTTTATCCTAAAGGCTGATGTTATTCAAGGAGGCATGCTGATGACAAAATTTGTCGTTCAAACTTTGTGATTTCCCACTTCTCAGTAAACACTAATGTCTCCATTTTAAATCTTTCTCCCTGACATTCCCTAACCCTTGGCATATCACCCTTTGTCTGTACCAGATACGGAGCTACATACACCTGACACAATGTCAGATCACCTCTTGGGCATTTCAGGGACTGCAGTGGTGAGCAGGTTGTTTGAGTCTGTCGTCTGGAAACTTCTGTCCCTGCCCTTGCTTCTCCTCAGAAGTTCAAGGGAAACACTCACAGTGCTTTCACTTCGTTAAGGTGCTTTGGGGCTGGTGGGTTTTCTGTGCCTCTTTCTCCCTTCGGAATAGTCCATGTTTTTCTAATGTTTTTTCATTTTATGACTTCTGCTTTGGTCCCTAGAGAGCAACTTGGATACTTAGAGATACACCTATCTGTATCCAAAACAGGTGGGTAACTGTTTCTTCAACCCCTTTTCTAGCACAGGGCGTTGATTCCATATCACATACAGATATGCCTATATCCAAAGATTTTATATATAAATACACACACACCCACACGGGTGGGAGAGAGAGTTCACAGCTGTATGAGAAACAATTTATGCTTGTATAATTTATAATTACTGTACTATTACCTACTTTTGCCCGCCCCGACGTGCGTGTGTACATACATATCTTTTTGCTGTGTCATCCTCGAGCCAGACGATACATGAGTCAAGCCCCACAAGGTCCTACCTAGCTCCTTCACATCACGAAAACGCAGGTGTGCTGTTCTAAGGCCAGTGTTTGTTTATCTGCACATCTCTTCCCAGAACTTGAATTCTTCCTCTATCTTCTGCTTTATCTGCCTCTTCTGTGCCAATCCTCTGTTCCTCTCTTCCTCTTGAATTATCCCAGTGAGAATAATTTCATGCTGCATCAACTTCTGCTTAAGGAAAGGTATACTAGAATTCTCCATATGGAGAAATACGTGGTTGCGGGAAGGAATAATACATTTACTTATTTAATATCACTAAATTTAATTGGAACTCCAAAGCAGGTCCCTTTTCATCTGAAAGGGTTTTGTGCCCATTCTTTGTAAATGCTCTTACACTCGGAATCTCCCTAGGCCTCCTGCTTTGTCCTCTGGACCAGAAACTCAGGGTAGCCTGTCAACAGTGCCCTCTTCTCAGTTCCTCAGCCGCCCACAGCCCACTGCCTGTTTCCATCGAGCCTTCCTGGGGCACAGCCCCGCCCACGTGGTTAGGTGGCTGCTCTCCCTGCAGTGGCAGTGGTTACAACAGGAACGGCAGGCCCCGCAAACCTGAAAGTGCTCAGCTGTCTGACCCTTTACAGGGAAACGTGCTGACCCCTGCCCTGGAGGAATGGGACAGCTCACGGTCTCCGTGTCGGAGTGATGAAGACAGGGTTGCTGCTCTGAATCATTTGTGGGTTAGCAAACACTGAAGCAGAAGCCTTTCTTGACCTAGTAACTTAGTGGCCTAGTGTTGTCCCCTGAGCTACCCACAACACGTTAAGTGCGGTGGTAGCCCTGAGGGGTAGCTGGAAGCCCCCCAAGGTTTTTGTCAAGAATATTTGTATCACTATTGTAAATAAACTAGGGTCACTTAGACTGAAAACATAATGGAAGGTTCAAGTTCGCTACCCCACAGCAAGTACTTTACACAACCCTGGAAACAATTCCCTTAACGGGGAGGAACCACAATAACCCATCAGTCCTCAAGGGCTGTCTGCTTCATCTTGCCAAGTTTCAGAAAAAGGCAGATCCTCCATTAATGAGGGATTTTAGTGTGACATGGTCAGTACCAAGAATCCAGGAGGAATGGGCAAATCTTAGCTGATTCCTTAGAATTAGACTGAGCATCGAGTCTTAAAATGATGGAAGTGACTTTGAAGAAGCCATCGGCAGGCTCTCCAGACTCTGGAGTTACTTGGTCATGTTCAAAGTTAACGGAGGGAGCGGGCTCCCCGTCTACTCATTGCTGCTGTCTGAGGTGGGAAAATACTTGACCTTTTAGCGAATCTTGTAAGGATTTCTTTGTAATGTTCAAAATAGTTGAAGAAAGTTGTTGAGGTCAGTTGATAATCACTTTCTCCTTGACTGAGTGAGATCTGAGCTCAATGATCAAGGAATACACTTCATAGCTCTAGTTTGCAGTTTGGTGTGTACTTTGCCTTCTGAGGATACATTCATTGTCCTTATATGCAAATGCCCCTACAAGATAAGTTCATTTCCACACCAGTCCCTAATAATGTAGGTGATGTGGCAGATTAAAGGCTTCATCCCAAAGGACTATAGTCTTCAAAAGGAGTTGTAAGTGCGTGGGACCACTATGTGCAGAAGCCAGTGAGCTTCAGATGGGAGACAGGAGTAACTATCTCTTCACAAAGAAGAGGAAGAGTGCTCTTGACATGATTTGCCATTGTAAACAGCCTCCTGAGTTTTGTCTCTTAAAATCATGTTCCACATCTCCCATGGAATTGGCAAGAGCTTGCCCTAGCTGGGCAACAGTGCTTAGACTTGTCTGCCAGAGCGGCAGCATGAAGTCCGAACCAAGTCTTCCAGCACCGTGCACAGAAAGCCAGCCTGAGTCCACCTGGGCAGTCCCTGTCCGCCTTCCTACCCATCCTGCAGACGGCGATGCCTGGGCCCCTTACCAGCCTAGGGAGGACTTCTGGGAAGGTTCCGAGACAAGGTCACAAGTGTTCACGGGCATGCCTGAACCCTGGCAGCAACCCACGTGGTCTGTGTGAGGTGGATTATCCCTGGTGCTGCCTACTTGAGTTTAATCCTCAGTCTTAATTTAATGTCGGACATACTGAGTGTACTGGATAAAGCACATTTTTCTCTACCACACAGTTGAAATTTCAGCTATTAAAAGTAAAGCCGTTTTGTTACTCTCAGTGGGGTACTTTACACTCAGCGGGGAGCCCTATCTGATGCCACTGCTCTTATCGGTCCTTTTATCCTGATTGACAGATTTTCCCAATGAACTCCCCACACATGCTCCCACCCCATGTTCCTCCTACAGAGTACTACCACCATTCTCTCTGAAAAAAAATCTTTAAATAAAAAACAGTCCTCAGTTCTGACTATTTGCCTCTGCCAGACCCTTGCCTATGTCCTTGGGCAAGTTACCTCCCTTCTTGGAGCCTCTTTGGTCCAGACTGTAAAGTCCTAACTTACAGAGATTCGGTGAGATTAGAAGTCTCTCACCTATGAGTTCCGGCAAGGTCTGACCTCGGGTGACGTCACGCTCAGATTGTAACTTGAACCAAGCCGGAGAAACCACCACAATCCTCACAAAATCCAGCTACTGTTGGGGTGCTTGCTTTGTCAGCCCCAACTGTGCAGAGTTCTTTCCGTGCATTCTCTCCCGCGCCGCCCCCCCCCCCACCGCCGCCGTCAGGCAGGTGCTGTTGTGCTCATTTTCCAGAATGAGGAAACAGATTTGAGGAGGGTAAGTAGTGTGCCTACAAAGCTGTGTGGCATTTGTCACAAAACAGCCCCAGGTGGAGCTGGCATTTGGACCCCCCAAACTTGTCCCCTGGGCCAGCATTTTTTCAGGCTGCCTTACCCCTTACCCTCTGGTTCTGGCAGGTAGAGAGCTGTCTCCACCTGCCAAAGGGAGGGGGCTAGGCTCGCCACACACCTTGTCTAGGAGCTCTTTCCTCCATTCCCCCAAAAGGCGCAGCTCAGTGCCCCACCCCTCTCCCAGGGGATTAAGTGCCCCTGTGTTCACTTCTCCAATGGCACAGACAGTACAACCCTAAATGTCCCCCATCACATCCTGCCTCCAAAAATGAGCCTTTTCTGTACCATCTACCTCCCTGTAATTCCCTGCACCTGGCAAGCACAGACTTGAATTAAGCCATACAGGGAAGCACCAGTTGTGCTTAAAGAACGCCACTTAATTTAATTGCCAGTTTGCAGCGGCCCCCCGTGTGCACAGGAACTGCCGCCCGACTTCCCTGTAGGCGCACAGGCTGAGCAGAGCAGGACAACTATTTCTGTACACTCGAGCTTTTGCCTTCACACACATTTTGCTTCCCTATTTAACTCATCCTGCCACAATCTGCCTCCAAGCCTGGTGTGTTTTTAGTAGCTCGTTCACTTACAGAATAAGAGCAAATAAACCTAAACGCAGCAGGTTACTCATCCTGTTCAGGCCGACAGTGGGCGCATAGGGACATTGGGCACAGAGAGGCCACAGCGTGGCTGAGGAGGTCCCCACGGGCAGGTCCTCCCTCCTGCAGACACACCGGGGGTTATGTTTTGGTAGCTCTTCCCCGCTCAGTCTTACTGCAGTGAAGGGCACACTGGCCCATTTTCAACACTGAAAGAGGAAAAGTTAATGGTGTGAGTTTTTGTGAATTCAGACTCCAAAAGAAAAATCCTAAGTTGTCTAGGGAACCAGAGGAGAAAGTAGCTGGCTTTCTGAGGAATTTGGTGGCTTCTCACCAGTGAAGCCCCATCTCGGGCCCGAGAGAGGCCTTGAGCTTCAAGCCAGGCCTCACTGCTCCAGAGAACAGGGCCCCGGACGTTCAAAGGCTAGTAAGTGTGTGAGGAAGGCAAGGGTCCGCCCTTACCTCTCATCCTGAGAGGACTCTCTCCAGCAGAAGAGAGAAGTCAGGGCTTGGGACAGCTCAGAGGCTGTCTCATTAAAGTGAGATCAAACATGATGTCCTGATAAACCAGAAGATAGCAAAAAAGAAAACCAAGGTGCTGCGGGCCCACCCTCCCAACCTCCCCCCCAGATCTGAAGGACATTGTATGTAAATAACTGCAGAGAAGTAGTGGGCAGCAAAATAAGAGGTGAAGGACGTTTAACTTAGCAGCCTTTTAAAGAAATAGTCTTGTCTGGCAGGAGGCGGAAACAAGATTGGATTGTTGAGACTTCCCAGTCAACATTTGGTTTACTAGTAGCCTCTCCGTCCCTTAATTCACACCCCTAAACCCAAGTACCGTTTTCCTACCCGTGGCAGAAAAGGAGTCACAGGTTCTGCAGCTAGTGCCCCCTCCCCCCTCCAAGCCACCCCCACCGCGCCCCCCGCCAGCCCTCGACAGAAACAGCCCCATCCCCTCAGCTCCTACTCACCCTGTAGCACGGGCCCTGCTCCTGTGCCTTGAGCCCCAGGCAGTAGGGGACTAGCTGCTCCTGGGATCTCATCGGAGCAGGGAGAAGCAGCCACTCTGTCGAGAAAGGGGGCTTGCGAGGTCCCCAGGTAGAGACAGGAGGTGCTGCACCCCGCGGCCTGTTGAGCTGTAGATAGAGACACCGCGTGAGGAAGCAGAGACGCTGCAGACATTCCTTCTGTGCAGACATGGCGACTTCACGCCGCGGGCAGGGGCTCTGGCCAGGCGTCCAGTCAGAGCCAGGTTTTGAAATGCCTTTATTTACCGTATGCTTTGATTGCCGAAAGCATACCTTTTGATGAAAGTTAGCGATGGGCTTAGGAATTCCCCAGTTACTGAAGATGGCGTCCCACCTTCAGTGGAGATGCCACACAGCACCAGCAGGGGTCGCCCTCCTCCCGTGCCATCGCCATCCCAGCCAGGCCTGGGCCCTCTGCACCTGGGATGGCTAATAATTAACAAGAGCTCAGCAGCGCTTGTCAGGTCCCAAACTGTATAAAAGCGGGGTGGGGGCAGTTTTGGCCCACGGGCTGCAGTTTGCTGACCCTGCCAGAGGCTGCCATCAGTCCTAGTATCCGTAAGAAGAGTTGTGTTCCCCCAGGGAACCCGCACAACCAGATGGCCCTGGTTCACCATAACAACTTTGGACCCCAAGTCCTGAGCTGGGCTCGTGTTCTTTAACAAAACCGCCCATGTGCTAACCAGCTAAGGAGAAAGGGCAGCCTGGGGGGCAGATGTCCTGTCTGAAGCAGAGATTATAGAGGTTGGAGGGGTCTGGGAGGAACAGCCACACGTATGTGCCTTCCCCGGGATTGGGACACAGAGCCAATTGTGTGAGAGTGAGTAGTTGGGGACAGTGCCATGCTAGGGACTCAGAGTTCCCCAGGGAACACAGGCAGTAAACAGCGTGAGACACATTGGCCCCTCCCTGCCTGCACTCACCTTCACGTAACTTGGGTTGAATAAAATATTCATCTTGGGACTGAAGAAGTAGAGAGAGATGATTACAGCCAGGCTCCCTAACCCACCCATCGCCTGATCTCTCATGGGCTCTGCACCAGCGGCAGCAGATTTCATGTTCCAGAACCCCGGGAAGGAGCCCGAACTCTGTCTGGGCAGTGAGGCAGAGCTGCAGAGGATCTGGGTGTTAAGCATTTCTACTGTTATTTCTAGAACAGTTCATGAAGAGCTACCTGCCCACCCCTGGCATGAGCATACATCAGCAGCAAGGGTCAGCAATCACTGCGGCCAACAGCATTCACTGCAGAGGGGTGGGTGTCGGGAGCAACGCAAGGAAAACACTGGGCAGGTGCTCGCCAGACACTTCATTTCCCACCGTGGCCCAGTGAGGCTATGGAAGGATCTAGATCTGGAAGCCAGAGAGGGGGCCCAGCACTCAGTAGGATCATACTTACTGTGCATATTGGCACTTGGGTCCCTCGGGGCAGAAGCCAGCTAAGTAGTTAATACACATTGTCTTATGGACGTGGCGGTATTTACACAGGGGACCTGCTGGGGAAAGAGAAACCGGCCGAAAGAGTCTGCTTTAGCAAAGAGGAAAAAAACACGTGACAAAGCTCGCTGGGAAGGATGTGGGTGGTCATAGACTGTCCACTTCGCAGGAGTATATATCTCCCCATCCTTTTCATGCCGCCCTGGAGCACCTGCTTCCTAGCCACATGGCTGAGATGGGAAAGGGAACCTTGGACTGTGTAGGGTGGGAAGTGGCCCTAACACTGTGTCTTGAAGGACTTGCATAGATGTGGCCTGTAACTTGCCGTCCTGTATTTGTTTAGCCACAGAAGGAACAGCTGAGGCAAGGCTAACCCCACATCTCATTCACCCTCCTTCAGCACCTCTCCCTGTAACTGCCCCCCAAAAGCAACACTGCCAAGCACTCAGCAAGAACAACATACCTAAAGGCGCAGGAAGGGAAAGGACTCGGGTGCTCAGAGCAGGGACTCTAATGCGGTCCCTGTCTCCTCAGTCTGGCTGACTGTAATGGGGTAGGTGGAACATGCTTAAGTGACACTCAGGGCACCCCAGCTGGGTAAACTGAGTGCTCGCTATGGGCCAGACCCTATGCCAAGGGCTCCCCGTGGGGTCCTACATGTAAGCGGCCTGGCAACCCTCGGAGGGAAATGTTCCTCCTTTTCATAAGTGAGGAAACAAGCAGTTCGGCCATTTGTTCAAGGTCAAGCAGCCGATATCTCCTGAAGCCATTGAACCTGAGTAAGCCAGGCTACATGTCATGGTGTCACAGAGGGCTGTCCCACGGGAGCGAGCGTGAGAACTGTGGAGAGGGCTTCAGCTGGGACCTCAGCCCAGGAGCAGACAGACCTCACCCCAGCGGGGCCCCATCAGCACCATGCGTCCTGGCCACCCACGTCCCCCGTTGCTCCCATTCTGTCAGGGCCTCACCGTCTTTGCAGAAACCTTGGTCATACCAAGGACAGTCCTGGGTCTTGAAAGCTGTGTTCGTGTGAAGAAAGTGACATTCCTTGTTGCTGCACTCACCTGAAAATTCCAGCATTCTTTGTATATAAGCAGGCTCATCTTCAGGGTCACGTCTGCCCTCCCACACTGAATTGACCCTGCCCCTTGAATCGCAGCCACTTGCCTTCCTGTGGTCACCAGCAGCTTTTGAAGACAGTCAAGTATTTCTAATCCTTCCTGCAATCTAAGAAGGGTGGACCCCAGTAATGCTCAGTAAGCAGGACTTGGGGTGAACACACGTATTCGAGTGAGTTGGGGCAGGGGCAGATATCCAGGAGGTGCGGGCTGGAACCAAAAGCATTTAGACACCATCAGGGAAGAAGGAACCAGGAGAGAGGGGGGAGGGGACACCCAGAGCTGGTAGCCAAAGGCCCAAGAAGACACAACGCACTGAATGGAGAGGTTGTCATGTGCTGTGACTCAGGCCCACCCTCCCTCTCTGCAATGAGGCCGACCCTGCCTCCAGAGTCTAGGGGTGCAGCTCCTCTCAGTGAAATAGCCCAGAGAGCAGGCCACTGCTTCAGAGCTGGCACAGGGATGAAGACTGATGCTACAGGGAGAGCACCTGTGGTTGCTGTGACATCTGTGGGAGAGACCAAGACCCACGGCCCCTGGCAGGAGCACCGTTTTCATAGACTGCTCATGAGTTGCTGTGAGAACCCTCTTAGATGTCTCTTAGGGATCCAGGGGCTTTGAAGGCACCGTGGGGGAGGACTCAGCCCATTTTCTATCTCATTCAAGTCAGGAATTGGTGTTTCCAGTGTCATCCTCCTTAAAAGCCTACGACTCTGTGCCTTTCAGAGCTGAAAGGAACTCCATACTGTCTGTGCCATTGTTTTTCAAACTGCTCCAAAGAGGTGAGTTTTGTGCAGTGGGCTTCTGCACTGCAAGGGTTCCCCTGCACCCAGCCCTCTCATTTCACAAAAACGCCGGTGACCAGGCAGGGCAGCTGTCAGGTCCATTTTCACGGGGTTTCCTCCTCATTGACGAGGCATCATTCACTTGCTCATCACCAATGTGCCGCTGACTCTGGGCTTGAGCAATCTAAGGAATCGAAGCAAAGCCCCCCCACCCTCCATGGGGGAGGGGCAGCAGGGGGAGCTGGGGAACACTTGATAGGTGTTGCCTTTTTGCCCTGGATGCATGTCTCTGCACTCCTCTCACAGCCAGCAGGAGGCGCCCACACCTCACCCTCCAGAGATTCCCAGCCCCCACCCTGCCTCCCCATCCAGGTAGTTGTTGGATCAGCATCAGCCAGGAGCTGGGCCAAAGCCCACAGGCTTCCTCACCCTCTGAACTGCCCCTTCCCACTCCTACAATTCCCCAACAATATTTTTTAAAATAAAACAATTTACTTCCCATAAAAATGATAATTACTTTGGTGTGAGATTAGAGATACTCGTTCACTCACTCTAAGAGCAAAAACATACCTTGTGTATTATAATCACCAATTTACATGTCTGCCCTTCACAATGCGAGTTACCTGAGGGCAGAGGGAGACCTGGTCCTACTCCTGTATCCATGTCCAGCACAGTACTCAGTCCCCACGAGAAAACCAACCCAGGGTTATTGAAGGAGTAAATAAGTGGTATTCTAAAGAGGGTTAGGTGGTAACTAAGGGGAGCCAGGCATCGGTCAACTTTGCCCTGTCCTTCAAGGAACACATGCGGCAGCCCTCAGGAACTACCACAACTCTCAACTCCAAGGAGCAGACAGGAAACAGATTTTAGCCTGGGAGGAGCTCCTGCTGACCTAGGGGGTGCCTTGAGTTATTCCCGCATGCCCAGGACCCCCACCTCCCTACTAATGAGAAACACCTGCCCCCAGTGCTGGCTCAGTTTCAAAGCCAAGCCACCTCCAGCAGAGGTGTCCTTGGAGACTGTCCTAGCCCTCTCCCGCTCTGGGCCACTCTTTCAGGAACACGATTTGAAAACCACTGGACTAGATAATCCTCCAGTCTCCTTCCAGTTCCGGAAAGCACTGAGCTGTAGCATGCTATAGAGAAGGATGAGGTGGAAACACATTCACAGATTTCATGCTTAAGTGAGGCAGGAAGTGGCCGTGGCTCCCGCTGCGAACCCAGCCCCTTAGATGGCAAGAGAAGGACTTGAGAGGCGAGACGCTGGCCCAGCCCTGACCACACATGATAATTTTAGGGGCTACACTTATGAACCTCGTGGTTGTTTGTTTACACTTGTCCTTTATGGCCAATAAGTGAGGCTAGTCTTCCATTTATGGAAGCAATACACAGTTTTCTTCTAAAATAAGAGTTTAAAATAGCAAGACAATTGAAATAGACGATGGCGCAGGTCAATGGGATGGGTGATTTGCGGGAATCACAAGCATCATCGCAGAAGTGCCCCCTGCTGTTTGGGAACTGCTGGCCTGGACCCCACCCCCAAGCCCCAGGAGGGAGACAGCCCATTCCAGGCTGTTTCCGGACAGCCAGTGTGACTTAGCCAGGGCTGCCGAGGGAAACAATTCAGCTTTGATTCCAACTGCACCCTCTCCTTCCCTTGGGGTAAGCCGTGTGTGCCTGAGCTTGATGCGGACAGATAAACAGGGACCAGAGTTCAGCTCCACTTTCTCTGTGGCGTTGGAGACGCAGGTGCCTCAGACAGGCCTGCTCTGCCACCTGAGATATGGCAGGCCTCCTTGGGGTGTCCCTCCACACGTCCCATCCCACAGCCCCCACTGCCACCTTCCAGGGGAAGGGGCTGGAGCCAGGAAGGGGCATTACCGAACTTGGAGAAGAAGTAACACTCGGGCATCCTGGTGACATCGTACTGGTGCAGAAACTTGCACTGGTCACCCTTCTTGCACAGCCCACGAAGCCAGTGCTTACACACTACCATCTTCATCCCGCGGTCATGCCGGAACGGGCACAGCTTCCCTGGGGACCAGAGTGCCCAGCTGGGAGCCCCCACCCCACAGCCTGGGCCCTCTTTCCCCTGGGCTCAGACCCACCTGCCCTCCTTTCGTCCCCTCCCCTGGACCCTGGTGGCAGCTAGAATTTGGGGACCAGAGGTGACCTGCTGTTATCTGAACAGGAGGCTGTTCCCATGACCACACCTTTGCCCCAACTTTCCTCTCTGCCTGGTGTGGTGTCCCCATCAACCCCCAGGCTGTCCAGACACCCCCCTCTGGCCGCTTACAGCCCTCTAGCCTCCAGGCTCATAGTCAGGGCTCCTCCCAGAGAGCAGAGGCACGATTTCCAGTTCTGGACACCCCCAGCCCCCCAAAGCACTGTCCCTATCACATACTAACTGCTCATTAAGGGCCTGTTGAATTCGTGTCTTAAAAAAAAAAATAGTTATGCTTCCTGATTCCAGAGACCTAACATGATGATGACGGAAGAGCCAACTCTGCAGGGATTTAAATGGGAATGGGAATGTGATATTTAACTCTTTATCATCTTCACCAACATGGTGTCACCATCAGTAGGAAGGACACCCCAGTTCCCAAGTTGCTAAGTGGGACTGGTCTCATGCATCTGATAGAATTTGAGGGGGGCCAGGAACCTTCTTTTAAAAGTCTTACCCTCCACCCTTGGCCATTGGCCTGCTTGGATCTGCCCTTCCACAAAAACAGTTTTATTTCTTTGCAAGAGGATGCCACTGTGAAAGACTGCTCTAGAGACAGGGTGGGTCAAGCTGAGGGCACAGGACCCAAGGCTGAGCTCACGTCCCTTCTCACCCCATCGTCCAGGGACGGCCCAGAGAAAAAAGAGGCACGTGGCTGAAGCGGCTCCAGGTCCCCCCTGCCTGGGCCCCTTTTCCCTCCCAGCTTCCCAAGAACAGACACACTTGAAACCCAAAAGCAGATCCTAAACTCATTCACACTAGCAAGGGTACGTAACCTGGGCCTACAGAGGGACTGGGAAGCCCCACCTTGGAAGCAAGACTTTTTGAGGGCAACCGTGTATTTCTATAGGAAGAGTGGGGCTCATGAGCCAGAAGAAAAGCTGAGAATTCCTGTACTTGGGTCTGGCTCTTGGGGCAGAGGAGCTTGGAGGAGGGTACTGCTTGATCCAAATTGGGGCGGCAGAGAACTAGAGGTGCTTGTTGGCAGCATTTCAGAGACTGTGGCCAGAGCTACCTTGGGGCATAGGGAATGGATGGAACAGCTGAGCGAGCCCCCTGCTGCTTCAGAGGACAAGAGTGGGGACAGGGTGCCAGCCACTCTCTCAGCTGGGAGGGAAATAAAAACGTCAGGGCTCTCCCGGAGCACACAGGCTGGAACCCACAGACACTGCCACCCCCAGCCAGGCAGGAAGAAGGAATGTCCCCTTCCAGGCAGCTCTGGCCACACCCTACTCAGTGCTGCTGAGTCAGGGAAACCCTGGGAGCTCAGGCCTCTTGGTAGATCCACCCACTTGCCCATTGCCCACCTATAAAGTTAAAATTCTATCCCCGCCCAGCCTCCCCCCCCCCCACCAGGTGCAAATCCAACCGCCTATCCAGGCTAAGCTGAGCCCCGTGTGCGTTAGCCATAGCTGCTGCCACTAACCCACCTTTCTCACAGAGCCCTTTAGCGAAGAAGTTGCACACAGCTGAGCCCGACTCTGGAGGGAGAAAAAGAAAGAGGGGCAGCTTCCCCAGAGGGCCCGCACCCCATCAGCAAGTCCCGCAGCACCTCCCCAAGGCCAGGGCTTGCGGGCCCCCGAGTCCTGCCTTTGGATGCTGGTCTCTGAACCAGCCTCCAACCCTTGTCACCTAAACTCCCCAACTCTGCACCAGAGGCCATGGCGGGGCTGAGGCCAGCCTGGGAGCTTTCCCTGGAATTCTGCTCGGGATGCAGGAGGGGAGGGCCGAGCCCCTGAAAAGAGAGTGGCTAAGCAGGGAATCCCAGGCTGTGGGCCCAAGCCCCCAGCTCAGTCCCCATGGTGAGCCGCAGAGAGAAAGGGCCTTGCCCAGCAGGATGCTGAGCAGCGAGGCCTGCAGAGCAGGCTGGGGGAGGGAGTGTGGGGCTGTGCAGGGTTCCCAAGAGGGATGGCTACTACCCATCCTCACTCACTGTCCATGCCCTGGAAAGGCAGGAGTCCGATGCCCTTTTGCATCTCTACATCCTTCTCCAAGGTGAAGGTGAACCTCTGTAGCCCTGCAATGACCTCTTCCATCTTCGGTGTCCTGCTGGGGCAGCTAAAAGCTGCTTGGCCCTGCAGGTGGACCCTATATAGCTCACGGAGGCCCTTAAGGGGCCAGGGTCTGATGCCAGGGGCCAGGTGACTGTCAGGCCATACTCTAGGCCCAGCTGTCTGCCCTCTCCCACCTGATGCAGGTGCAGATGCCCTAGGGCCCCGCACCCCACGCTGTGTAAATCAGTCCCATCCCAGCGCACTGCTGCTTGGGAGGGATTAGCAGAGACCCACGTGCTGCTTATCTCTGCCGGTTCCCGAACCCACACACAGCATATGCACAGACATTACCAAACCTGCGCTCATACTTTCAACATGAAGACACAGCCCAGGTTAGCAAGAGAAGTTGCACAAACCAACCACAGGCAGGCTCTTCTGATTCGCGGGCGCCTGGGAGCCAGAGGGTGTGGAGGCGGGGCCGGGGCGCAGAGGGATGGAGGCCCCTCTCTCCGCCCCCCCCGCCCCCTTCCCTCCAACCGGGCCGCAGCCAACCCCTCCCTCTAGGACTCCTGACACCCCTTTTTTGGCCTGAGTGACAGGCTCCGAGTGAGCTCTTCATGGGAGAGAGGAAAGAGAGACTGAAACTCGGAGGAATCGGAAATAGTTGGATGAATGGCGCTTTGTTTACCCCGCACACAATCGCGCGCTGGGCTGGGGGTGGAACCAAGCCGAGGCTGCGGCCTCCCGGCCAGGATTCCACAGGGCCACCCCAGCGCCTCCCCGCCCCTGAGAAAGTGCTTTGTAAACGAAATCTCTATGCAAATGTTGTTTTATTATTATTACGCCACCCCTTCCCCCGGGCCTGGGGACATCTGAAAATGCTTTCAAAGGCGCTTTGTAGGGCTCTAACTAGGGCAGGCCTCCCCTCCCCCGGCTCTGGCCCCCTAATTGGCCTTCGCTTTAACTGGAGCTGCTGTTTTCCAGTCGCTTTGGAGCCGAGGCCCACAGAACCCAATTGCCCTCCCTCCCGGTCCAGAAGGGAGGCGGGGAGCCTCGCCGTGCAGGTCCGCAGCAGGACCAACAAGAATGAGCCTGCTGGCTTGTGTCTCCCCGGGGCTGTGGCTCCTAGTTTTGTTGTTCTTTTGAACTCTGGATCAGAAAAGAAAATAGCTGGAGAGGTAGACACCTGGAGCTGAGGCAAAGCCGGGACAGGCTGGGAGGGGATCCAAGAGTTTCCAGAAGCTGGGGCCTTCCTCCAACCGCGTTCCCAGGAAGGCAGAGGGCGGAGCTGGGGGCTGTTGGCCGAGGAGGGTCGTGTCCCTGGGGAAGACAGATGCTCTGGCTTCTCTTGGCCCTATTTGTGCCCACTGAGTAGTCTAAGAACACATTGCTCTGTCAGCGCAGGCTCGTTGGAGGCCCACAGCAACTTGGCAAGGGAGGCAGGCAATAAGGGAATCAAGGCCCAGCAAAGCCAAGGGCAGGTGGGTGGGGCGGTGGACACAGTGGATTTCAAGTACACATCTCTTGATGGTTTTTTTCTATGAACATCCGAGGACCATCTCTACATTGGGAACCAGGGACCCCAGAACAAAGGACTGTGACACTGCCCCTCAGCAATGACCCAGTCAAGTGGGGGCACATTCAACAGCACAATTATACAAAGGGGTGATTGGTGACAGTGTGGTAATGGCAAGGGGGGGCCTCCTAGGCAGGGGCAGAGAGGGGTGGCAGAGAGGGCTCTCAGGGGAAAGCCCGGCCATGATAGGGGAGAACATTCCAGAAGACAGGCCTTGGGGACAAGGCACTGAGCCATGAGGCAACATGTCAGGCTGAGGGGCCAGTCAACAAGGGTCTGGCTTGGAGGAGGCATTGGGTTCAGAGAAAGGGAGTGGTGGGTGACGAGATCGGGAAGTAAGCAGGGCCTGCCCCTGGGGTGTGTTTTAGGACTTGGTGGGGGTTTTTGCTTTGTTTTGTTTTGTTTTGTTTTTTGCTTTTTTTTTCCCTCTCTTATCCTGGAAAAAGGCAATGGAAGGCCTGGGGAAAACTAGGAGCACGACATACAGCCCCCTGGGTAGGCTTGTGGGGAAAATTCAGGGGCAGGGAGGCTGCCTAGAGGGTGATAAGTAACCACAGAGCCCGGAGATACAGCCGGAGGTCCTCCCAGCCTGCTAGGGGCGTGAGAGCTCCTCCCAAGGCTGAGGAAGAAGGAAACTCCAGCAGAGACTCCTCAGTGCAACCACCCTAGTGTCCCCTCCTCTTCTGGTCAAGGGCCCGCCCTCCACCTGGACTCCCATGCCACCTCTGGGTGCCTGATGAGCAGAAGGTATAGGGAGGATGTCACACAGATGGGTGCCCTTCTCCCAAATCTTCATCATAAGAATGACAGAACCTGGCACTCATAGCTGTTGTTTCTCCAAAATCCCTTCTGCAGTGGGTTGAATTGCGCTATCCCCCCACCCCCAACACAGTCCAAGTCCTGACCCCGGTACCCGTGAATGTGACTTTATTTGACAGTGGGTCTTTGCAGATGTCATTAAGGATCTCAAGGTGAGATCATCCTGGAATCAGGGTGAATCCTAAACAAAAGGACTGGTGTTCTTACAAGAAAAAAGAGGGAGATTTGAGACACACACAGTCACAAGAAACCTGGAGAAGACCATGTGAGGACAGAGGAGGAGACTGGGGTCAGCCAGTGGCCTTGGAACACCGAAAAAGGCGTGCCTGCCCCCCAATCCAGGTGCCAGAAGGAGCTGATGCCCTGCTCTCGGACTTCTGGCCTCCAGAACCAGGAGAAAACCCACTTGTGATGTTTGAAGCCCCCACCTTTGCGGTGATTGTCGCGGTAGCCCAGGGACACTAACACATCGACTTAGAAATTTGGTTTCAGAAGACCTCACTCACCCCTTTTACAGACGAGCAAATAGAAATATGGAGACATTGAGTGACTGCCAAGGTCCCACCACTAATCAGTGTCGACTGGGGGTCTGCCCTGGGTCTCCCACCTCGCAGGCCCTCTGCCTCCCTCAGCCCCCTCCCCCGTTACATTGCCACCTCATGGCTGCCTGGTGGACCAGCACCCCCTGTCCTGGCAATGTCCTTCTGGAACCTCACAGTCTGCTCGTCTGGGCTCTGAAGCTTCTCCACAGCACTGCGTTTTCATTGATTAATTAATTCATGGCTGCAAAGTGGACGCGTAAATCGCAGTACAAACAGTGGTGTTAATTTTTAATCACCATCATTATGAGGCTCTCATCTAACTCCAGCTGCAGCTTCCCTGAATCATCACCCTGTCCCTCTCCCTGGGTAAATGAGTTGCTCTGAACTTCTGCAGGGGGTTCGGGAGCCCTAGAATTCTCCGGCTGCCAGGGGCTGGCAGAGGTCATTGTGCCCAGCTCCCTGGCCTTGGACCAACCACGGCCAGTGCTTCCCTGGGCACAATGAGGCCACGCCCTCCCTTCCGGTGCCTGTGCGCCAGCCTGTCTCCCCACTCCCCACTCGGGCACCCTGAAAGGGTGAGACTGTGGCGTCAGTCAGGCCAGGATTCAAATCCTAGCCCAGTCATTTAATCAGCTCTCTGAGCCCCAGAGACGCCCCCCCACACCCAGCAGGACCTCCTTGGGGGGCTGTCAGTAATGACATGTGACATGGGAAGCAGTCCTTCCTGGGGGAATGCTCTGTGAGGCACTAAGAATGGGTGTGGCTGGGTGCTCAAGGCCCCACGCGTCCTGCCCTCAGGTCCAAGGTGCCTCCCCTCCTTTGCGTTGATTATTCCTAAGGGCCCTGAGGGGAGGTGCTGTGGGGTGGGGGCTCCATGCTATTCGGTGCCTCTGAAGGGGCTGCCCCGAGTCCACCAGGGATGAGCTGGGTCACCATAGTGCTGGGAGGGGTTGGGGTCGGGAGGAGCCCCCGTGACCCACAGCTGCTGCCACTCAGCTCCAGGGACAATGAGCCAGTGTGCCCTCTCCATTGCTCTTGTGCCCCAGAGATGCCACTTGGTGGGGACAGCTGCTGACCTCACCATAGGCATTTGAAGTGCAGGACAGTAACATGGAGCAGCCAGGATGGTCCTTCTCTGTCCTTGCCCTGGAGTCCAGTCTCTGGGTGTCTGGGACTTCTGGAAGCTACACTCTGGAAAAGCATCTGTCCCCGGGGACTGGGGCACAGTAACAGGACTCCTGAGCCTCTCCACCTTGCTCATCAGGGCCTCTTCCAGTGCTCACTGTCGCTGTTCAAGTTGCTTCTACCTGTTTTACAGATGAAAAAACCAAGGCCCAGGATGGTAAAGAGATCTCCTAAGCTCACACAGGGATCTCGATGTCGGAACAGGGACCTAGAATCCCAACCTTTGCTACCAGTGACGAAGACTTAACTGGTGGAGGTTCACTGTTACACTGTGTTCTAATTCCCACCAAACGCCACGAAGAGAGCTGTCCTTATTTCTCTCCTACGTCGAGAAAACGGAGGCTCGAGGGCTTCTCAAAGGCCATAAGCTCAGTCTGCCCCACCCCAAAGCCAGGCTCCTCCAGCCTGTTGAGCTGCAGCGCAAGGGGGCAGGAGTGTGGGGTGAGAAGGGAAGGGTGGAGGTGGGTGCGGGGGTCCTGGGGGGTGCAGTGTCCCGAGAGTGTGACTGGGTCTCTGGGTGGGCATGAGGCTTGTACTTCAGGTCTGAGAGTCCAGGAGACAGGACATTTGGTGCTCAGGGAGGCAGCCCTGGCCCAGGGGGTGTCTGGATAGGTTTCCCCTCCACTCTTGTCACCACCAAGGGTCTCGGTCTTCAGGTCGCCCTCTGCTCTCCTCTGCTTCTGTGCCCAGAGCCCCTCGAGGCTCAGCAGAGGCTCGCTAAGCCTCATGGGGCTCAGAGGGAAGCCTCCAGGCCTGGCTCCACTCACTGCCCTGTGCCCTGAGGAAAGGTAGTCCTGTCACCAGCAGCTCAGGGGGTCACTGCAGGCTCGGCAGCACTGGCAAAATGAGTTGGCAGAAGTGCAGGATGTCACCAGCTCAGGTTACACTCTGGTCTCTTCCTACTTCTCCACTGTCCTTCCAGCTCTGTATCCTGGCTTCTGCCCCACCTAGCCTCTGGGAAAGCTATTCATTCACTCATTCATTCATTCATTCATTCACTTGCTCATTCAAAAATATTTTGAGCCTCTGCTCACTTAGGGGGATACAGAATGAACAAGACACAGCTGCTGTCTAGGAAGGTGTGGTAGGCAGAGCAATGCCCACATCCTAGTGCCCCAAACCTGTGACTGTGTCACCTTGCATGGCAAAAGGGACACTACAGATGTGATTAAGTGAAGGATCTTAAGGGAGGGAGCTTATCCTGGATTATTTGGGTGGGCCCAGTGTAATCACAGGGTCCTTATAAGAGGCAGGCAGGAGGGCCAGAGGGTGGGAGGGAAGAAGAAAGAGATGGATTTTGAGACAGAGATTGAAAGAGAGAGAGATCTGAGATTTGAACATGCTATGCTCTTGGCTCTGCAGGTGGACGGTAGAGTCCTGAGCCAAGGAATGCAGGCGACTTCTGAAAGCCAGAGGGGCAGGGAAACGAACCCCACCCTGGGACCTGGCATGCAGACCCGCTGACACCTGGGTTTCAGCTCTGGCAAAGCCACTGTGGCCTTCTGACCTCCAGAACTGTAAGATAATAAATTCTCTTTGTGTGAGGCTAGTAACTTCATAGTAATTTGGTGCAGCAATGATAGGAAACTAAGAGAGAAGGAAAAGTAACCAACCAATCAGTAGGCAGTTAAAGCCCATGATGTGGGGAACAGAGGGCATTTGCAGAGGTACTGCAAGATCGCTTAGGTCCGGCCTGGGTAGCAAAGGTTTCTGGGAGGACGGATGAGGCAAAAAATGATCTGCAGGTAGAGAGAGCATTGTCAAGGTGGGAGGGCATCATCTTCCCCGCGGTGGCAGCAGCGCAGTCCACGAGGGAAGCCACTTCTGGATCTGTAGAGCTGCGTGGGGGTAAAGCCGCTGGTGAGATTCTCAGGGGCCTGGGAGCCGGCTGGGGAAGGGCCTTGAACCTGAGGCCTTGGGAATCTCTGAAGGAGCCAGCCTTTCAGCTCCGGGTCTGATTTGCATTTTAGAAAGAGCCATCTGGCTGCAAACTTGGGGCCACTCTGCATGGGAGGGCCAGCGAAGGGGGCTCCAGCCATGGACATGCCAGAACCCAGAACTGGCTGAAAAGCCGCCTCAGAAAGAAGATATTCGTGCTTTATAAGACAGAAAAATCTAGAAGGTCAAGATAAACCATAATCATTAACAAAGTTCCAATACCCATCCCCACATCCCAGGGTACCTCTGGGAGCGATGTGCCCCCTCGCCCTCACTTGGAGGAGAGAGAGGCAGGTTTCTATAGAACAGAGTCCCCAGCTGGCTGAGGACACTGTGATTGATTAGTTCTTCCAGCCATAGCCTGGGGAGCTCACTTTGATGGATTGGGGGCCAAGGTCACACGTTTGATCTGCCTTTAGGTCATTTGAGTCTGGAAGAAAAACTTCATTTTCATCACTATAGACTGCCCTCCAGTCTGTTATCTCTAAATGATTCTTGGGTCATGGGGACAGAGGATAGATGGAAAAACACTCCAGGCCTTGGCCATAGACAGGGAGTCAATTGTACCCTTGTGTTCAAAGTCTAGTCGCAGTGGCTGGCAAGCAGAGGGCAGCCCGTCCTGGTTCCCGGCCTGGATAAACCACCCAATGGGGGCTGGGGGCTTTGGGGGAGTCGGTAGGGCCTGGGGGGGTGGGGGAGCCCACTGTCCTGACCTTCTGTCCTGTGTTCATCAAAACAATAGAGCTGCCCCTGGTCTCACTTCTTGGCCTGTTTTTGAACTCCATCTTGGCCACGAATTATGACCTAGACGTGCCACTCCAGACATGCAGGCAGCTGTCCACCATCTTGGTCAGCTGGGGCAGCTGCACCGAAACACCTCAGACCAGGGGATACAACAGTGGGCAGTGATTTCTTATGGCCTGGAGGCCAGAAGTCCAAGATCAAGGTGCTGGCAGATTCAGTTCCTTGTGAGGGTGTGCTTGCTGTGTCCTCACGTGGTGGAAAGAGACCTCTGGTTTCTCTTCCTCTTTTTATAAGGATACTGATCCCATCATGGGGCCCACCCTCCTGACATCATCTAATCCTGATCACCTCCTCAAAGCCTCACCTCCTGGGGCCATCACTCTGGAGGTGAGGGTATCAACGCCTGAACTTAGGGGGACACAGACATTCAGTCTTTAGCACCCGTCCACCAGATACCTGTCTTCTTGCTATTTGTACTCGAAATGGCCTCCGTATGCCTGAGATCAAACTCTGACTTCCCAGAAACTGGTGCCACCTTCTCTGTCTTGCCCTCTTGGGAATGTCACCACCACCCAGATGCTGGGGCCAAAGCTGCAGGTGTCCTTGATTCCCCCAAACGTGCTGGTCCCTACTGGTCACCTCCCAGACCCTGCCTCATTCTTTGGTCTGGTCTGAGGAGCACTTCCTCAGGGAGAGACCACCCCATCCCCGACCCCAGTGAGATCCTGTCATTCTGTTCCAGCTCCCACGGGTCCATTTCCTCCAGAGTCCTTGACACCGTAGGCAATGTGTCCATTTATGTTCCTGCTGGTTGAGGGTTGTTTGTTCCCCCACCACCACCTCACCCTGAGCCCTGGAGGGCAGGGCCCATGCTTCCACCACGTGACTTCTCCATCAGGCTCAGCGGGCCCATGAAAACCTGAAGCAAATCCATGAGCCTTTAGGCCGAAGATCAAGTTTTAATGTTATGACATTAAAGCATTCATCTTGTTTACTAACATGGTCAGCAAATACCATTTTAACAACTTTTACAGAGGAGGGGACCTACGAAAGCCGCAATGCCACCCTGGGGCGACGTCTGTCTACTCTTTTGTGCACTCTCATCGCCCCGTCCAGCCCCCTGCGCCTTCCAGAGTGCTTGGCACACAGTAGGTGCTCAGTAAATATCCGATGAATAAATGAATCTACGCTGTAGATTTCTGTTTTCAGAGAATCCAGTTTCAAAGTCTCTGTAGGCAGCCCTGGTTTGGCTGGGTGTGGAGAGGGTTCTTGGTTGTGAGAAATGACATAGGAGCAGCACCATCTTCCAAGGCAGCTGGGAGATGACACGGGCCACTCACTGCCCTCCATCCCCAGGGAGCAGACCACAGGCCAGGGCACCTTCTCAACAGGTCCTTGGTCCTCATTCTGGCTCCAGGTGAGGACTTAGGAAGTGCCTCTGTGCGGCTATTTCTCAAATAACACCCTTAGAGTAACAATGTCAGTGGCTAAAAGAAGTGCCAGTTTTCTCAATAAAGCAGGTGATTTAAGATGCAAGTATATACATTTTCCCCTATGGGACTTCATCAGCTTTTGTTTTCTTTTGCTTTGAACCAAAAACACATAAACTGGAAACATCTTTTTGTCTTAAATTGGCACTCATGGTAAAAAAAGAAAAGGCATCTCACTGTTCCTGTAACTGCAGTGGTCTTTCAGCAGCCAACAGGACACTCGGCAGTGTTTGGGGACATGTTGGACTGACGTGACTAGTTGTGAGGGAGCCATGGGCACCGGTGGGCAGAGGCCACGGATGACAGGCATCCTGCAGTGCACAGGACAGTTCCTGATAGTTCAGGTCGACTCAGCGCCAAGCATCAATAGTGCCGAGGCTGGAAAATCCTTCGGTGAATGACTTAGGCGGCTTGGGGCTGGCCCCCCCGAGAGTTGGTTTTATTGATTTGTATCTTGGCCTCAAGCCTTCAATTCATACCGAGCGGAAGAGCGGCCTTCCGGGGTTTGCCTGATTGTATCTGTTATGAGACCGTCGTTGAGGACATTGCCTGGAACCCCAGCCCTACCCCCTCCAAAGAGCTCACAAGAATCCCTCAGACCGCAGTGTCCGAAAAAGCTGAGTCGCTTCTGGGACCTTTCAACCTCGTGGACATTGTGAGTCTCATAACAGGTGGTTTCTTTCCCTTTTTGCTTTGACTGATAGGAAGCCCAGAGCCCAGTTTTGAGCCCACTTGTGAGAATGGTGGAGGCCCACTCTCATGCACGTAACACAGGCTGGAAACATTTTCCCCGGGCACACCCCGACCAGCGGGCCTGTCCGCTGGTCTGAAGCTGGTGACAGTTCAGTGTGCTACTCGCTTAGTTCTTGGTGTGTTTGTTCCGGCCTTGTTTTCCCTCTGATCTATTTTTATCCTATTGTAATTTGCGTATTTTTGTAAGCTGCCTCCTATCCTTTTTGGAACAAAGCAGGGCATAAAAACAAAACAAAATTCAGTAGAGCCTTGTGGCCTTGAGGGGTACTTTTTAACATGCCAAGTCACTTCAGGGCTGGGGTCCTGCCAGGAAGGCAGCTCTCCTTGGCTCCTCCTGTCCCCTCCTGGGAGCCTCATCCTGGATAACAACAGCTCCATGAGTTAGAGCAACAGGTTTGAGAGGCAAAGCCCCCAGCATCCATCTGCCTGCAAATACCTTCCCTCTCCCCAAAATGTTCTTTCCAATCTCCCATCTGGCTGCTGGCAGGAGGCCACAGGGCCTAGAGGAGACTGCAAAGGGGAAGCAGACAAACTCTTCTGTTTTTATTCCTAACTTAATCCTTTCCTGCATCTTCAGTTAAGGTCTGAGGGCCAGAGAGTGTGTGCTGGTGACCGTGGCAAGGGAGCAGCCACGCCAGGGAGGCCCTGCCTGAGTGTGGAGGAAGCCAGGCACTTTGGGGAGCCGTGGGCAAAGGCCAAGGTGAGCCTGAGCCAGGGAGGGGTGGGGCGTGTAGCATACCACCCCACCCCAACAACCCACCACGCACCCAGCTCAGTGAGCAGCTGTCCCCATGCTGCCCCAAGCTGCCCACTGGCTCAAAGCCAGCCCAGTCCCTTTTGCAATCTCTGCTGTGTTCCACTTGTGGGACTTTGGCCAGTGCCTTCTCCCAGGCTCTATAAAATGGGGGTCAGGGGAGGGGGTGAACCAGACCCTAAAATTTAAAGATCTTAAGAATCCTCTGCCTTCGTGTGTTTGGACACCCTCGATTCCTTTTGTCACTTTCTCCTGAGAACATGGCGAACCCTGGTTAAGAGGAGTGGGTGGCTTGGGGGTGTGTGTGTGTGTGTGTGTGTGTGTGAGAGAGAGAGAGAGAGAGAGAAAGAATGGGGTCAAAGGTAAGCACCTCGGTGGACCAGCCTGGGCACCTTCAGAACACAGGCCTGAGGCCAAAGGCTTGAGAGGCTGGGGCCCAGCCGGAGCCCTGGCTCTGCCCAGAGAGATGGAGCCAGCCTGTGACCCTGGGCAGGGCAGGACCTGCTCTGCCCAGTATACTTGGCCTTTGTCCTGCCTGCAGGACCCTTGGAACAAGGTGAATCAGCAGAAGTTGCTGAGAGGCCTGGAGCTCCCAACACCTCACTTGCAGCAAGAAGCACCCCTTTTCTCCGGGCACACCCCGGCCAGCAGGTCTGTCAGCTGGGCATCTCTGCCCTGTTCTGCCCTGCCAGGTCACTGACCCTACCTGGTCATTCTGGGTCCCAAACTAGCCCAGTGGTCCAGGATCAGTTCCTTTACCTTGAGCTGCTTCAGTGTCCTCATCTGTAAAATGGGAGTGACAAGAACAGTATGGATCTCACAGTATTCGTGAGAATTAAGTGAGGCCAACACAAAACATCAGGACCTGGCATGTGTCGGTCCTCACAGGTGACGCAGCCCTGATCCTGAGTGCAGAGCAGCAGAGCCCCTCGAAGGTGGGGAGGAGGGGGAAGCCCCACAACGGCTGGACCAGGGCACCTTGGGGTTGTGACTGCAGCTCCGCCTGGGGCAGGAGTCTTGGGGGCCCCTCACATTTTTGGAAAGGTTAGCTGCGATCTGAATTAAAATTACTACGTCATTCCCAGAAGTAGTTCCTGCCTCCTGCTTTGAGTTGTAGGCGGCAGAGGGGGCCTACAGAACACCTTTAAGGTGAGGCGATGTGAGAGACCCCAGGTTTCTCCAGTGGACCTCAGAGACCAAAGAGAAAAGGTCTCCCCATCTCCACCACCAGCCAGGGAAGCTCTGGCTCAACCTGTTATGTATCGGGCTTCAGCCTACAACCTTGTTGCCAATAACACTTCTGGTAAAAAGGTGAACACAACTGAGCCAGTGCCAAATTTTAAAGATGGAGAGAAGGAAGCCACCCAGAGAGGAAAAATAACTGGCCAGAGGCCACACAGCAAACCAAGATCAAAGCTGCTACAGCCAGGCTAGGCTCATCCTGCCTGGTTATCCCATACTTGTCTGGTGGGCCTGTAGAGCCCCAACCAGAATTTGTGCTCCTAAAGGTGGGGGTCTAGCTAGATCTCTCCGCAGGCCCCTGGGTCTTCCTGAACTGCCAACAGTTCATCAAGTTCCCCATCCAAAAAGCAGGTCTGGGGCTCGGGGTGGCTGGCTTCTCCCAGACCCTCCAGAATCCTGTGCAAGTGGTTGTTGGCGGAGTGGGGGGTTTACACTGCCTGGGAAGCACAGCCCCACTCAGGTACTTTCCCACACCTGTCCAGGCCATGCTGAGCACGGCACTCGCTCTGCAATGAACCCTAGAGCTAGGCTGTGGCCCCCAGGGACCGTCTCTCCTGCTGGGCTGGGGATGTGAACCCCAGTCCCGCCCCCTCTCCTCCCTCTGGGCCACCACACCTTTGGCTCCAGCCATGTTCCGCATTAGCTCTAATGAGCCAGTCTAGGGACAGAGATATTTTAATTATGCTTCTAATTGCTTCTCAGGGAAAAGATGAATACAGCCCAAAACTCTCTGTAGATGCTGGGGACAGGGATGGGGCTTCCAGAACTCAGCCGCACTGGGCCCCACGTGGAAAGGAGGGCGTGTGAGGTGCTTCAGCTAGCAGAGCCAGCAGGGAAGGTGGGCGGCAGGAGATGGGTGGGGAGTCACCAGGTCCCCACCCAGGGCAGACACAACCCTGACCTCACTTTCCCAAGTAATGAAGCTTCGAGGTGCCTGTGAGTGATGAGGCAAAAGCATTTTGAACCAGTAATGTTCTGACTCTTATTCTTTGGTGACTTGGAGAAAGTGGCCATGTGGCCACATGGCGTCTCCGCACATAAAATGGGGACACCAGAGTCTACCTCTCCGGACTGAGTGGCAGAACAGGAGCATGCTGACTTTCCAGGTCAAATGGTACAGAAGGCACGTGCTGTGTCCTGGCGGAGATGGATCCCACGCCTGTCGGCACCTGTGGCTTGTGAGAACACAGCTTCCCTCGGCTTAATGACAACTCGGCAAACACCCTGTCAGGGACTGCGTCTGCAGCCCAGCCCCGTGGGAGCGGCGGGTGAGGCACAAAGCAGCTAAGTGACAAGTGCCCAAGGGCCCCGACCGATAAGACGGATAAGTGGCAGTTGGGACACCAAAGACCCAGAGCCCCTGAGGTCTGCCCAGGCAGAGGGTAGAGAGCCTCACAGGAGGCGAGGGCCCCACAGATACTGAGAGAGAAGCCACCCCAGGCCACCAAGTGCTGCAGGGGCACAGGCAGCCACAGGACCCCGGTCCACACCTTCACCCTTACCCACCCACATCCCGACACAACCCTCCTCAGAACCAGAGATGAACACCAGACATGCAAAAGGCCTTTTTTTCTTTTTTTTTACTGTTGCCTCACTCTTTTAACAATATCATGGAAAAAATACACAGCTATACAGCTCAGGATCTGGAGCTGACCCCCGGCTGCATGGGTTTGAAGGGCGGCCGTGGGGGCTGCACGACCGAACCCGAGCAGCCACGTGGTGCTCGCATTGAAATGAGGAACGGACTTCATGTCTGAGTCAGGGTCTGGCGGAAAACAGGAGCGGGGGCCGCCATGCCCTAGTGGAGTCCTGCGTCGTCAGCCCCTCCCCCCACTGGCTACTAGGGGACAGGCGGAGGTGGGTCAGTTGGTTCCCAGGACAGAAAAACAATCATCAGTTCACCCTGGGGCTCACACCCAAGCTCCTGCTCAAGCCCCATGGGCAGGGTTATAGGACACAGCGTGGTATTTGAATTTCAGAAGAACAACAAATAGTTTTTTAATGTCAGCTATGTTCCACATACAGCAAAAGGGCAACTTATACTGAAAAATTATCCTTTGTATACCTGAAATTCTCTTTAACTCAACATTCTTTTGTTGCTAAATCTGGCAGCCATGTACCC
The DNA here is from genome assembly GCA_007922815.1 of Macrotus californicus. Lineage (NCBI taxonomy): Eukaryota > Metazoa > Chordata > Mammalia > Chiroptera > Phyllostomidae > Macrotus > Macrotus californicus. Next base: position 303,569 of record VMDR010000093.1, on the reverse strand, counting down.
AGACCTTCCGGGCCCTCGCCTCAGAAGTCAGGGAGTGGGCCGAGCTGGTAGAGAGGCCTGGGAAAGGAAGGAGAAGTATTGGGGGGTGGGGGGGGTGGGCGCGGGTGGAGGGAGGGAATAACTCAGTCCAAAAAACCAAAAATGCTTTTATCCCCCACAGGAAAGATATATTACTTTTAAAAAGTCATTTTCCAGAAATATTCTATATGGGATGCCTTCAGAGGTTAACAGCTATGGGTGGGGTGGGGAGACCTACCCGCAGACGCCCGCTCCATACAATTCTAAATGAAAGCTGGGAAGCACTGAGCATAAAGGTATCTCCCAGGAGTCGATGTTCCCTCTGGCTGCAGACCAGCTAACACTGTTCCTGATGCTGCTCTAGAAAGACCTACATATGACAGGAAAGAACAGACAAGCCCACTGGGGCTGAGTGAGGCCTACAGCCCCTTCCTGTGTCATCCTACAAAGGCCCCTTCTTGAAAATCGAAGGCCAGGGGCCTCCCTTCCACTCCCCACCGTTCTTTTCCCCTGGAAAGGGCTGCGTTTAGTGTTCACGTTCGCTCCGGCTTTACTCCAAGGGGCTCCAGGTTCCCGGTGCACTAATCAGGCAGGAGAGGGAGTGGCCGGGACACGTGTCCACCCCATTCCTCCTCCCGTGACACACATTTATCTGGGAAGTCACTGTCAGGTCACAGTAGAAACTCCAGGAGAGAAAAGGAGAGCCAGCGTCCACAGCCCTGGGGCTGAGGCTGCCCAGGAGGTGACCTGCATTGCTGCAGGGGGTGTGGCAGGAACTCAGGCTGACATCCGGCATCCGTCTGAGGCCAACGTGGAGAAAAGGAAACTGATCCCCTGCTGTAAGAACATAGCCCCGTCCTACAGAGCTCAGGGAGGCCGGGGTGTTCCACAAACTCAGGCACCCAGTTGGCACCCGGGCCCGCTCCTCAAGTCCTCCATGGGCCCCCAGGCTTGGCCAATGCCCCTCATCCATGAGGTCCAGGGTCTGTGGCAGAAGCCAGGCTCTTGGCTGCCCCTTAACAGGGAGGGGAAGGTGGTAGTGCACAGGGGGAACGGAGATGATGCCAAGAACGTGGAGCCCCACCTCCTCCTGCTTCACACTCTGATCTCATCTTCCTCCTCTTCATCCATGAAGGAGAACTCCTTGTCGGGCTGCCTGGGGAGAGTGGCCCGGGCCCTGTCTGGGCCCCGGAAGGCGGGGCTGCGCTCTTCCAGGACGCTGGAGGTGCAGCTGGACAGGGAGCTGCTGTCCCGTGTGGTGTGGCTGCCCACGCTGCGGGCTGAGCCGGGGCTGGGGGCCGCCGCAGCCCACCCCTCGTCCTGTGGAGCCCGAGGCAGCGGGGGTGAGTCCCGGCCAGCTTTGCCTTCCTGCCTGGCTCGGGGAGGGGCCCCCGGCACCGAAGGGGGGGACTTGAGAAGACTGCCCAGGTCATCGTCGCTGTGGTAACTGCCACCCTCCTCTGGCTCCCACTCCTCCTTGTCCATGATGCTCAGGACGTCGCCCAGCATGGAGGGCCCCAGGTCAATGTGGAAGGACATGATGGACTCTGCATGCTTCAGCCCGAAGCTGGCCTTGGGCACGACGGGCAGGTCCGTCAGGTCCCCGAAGGCCCTCTCCTCCAGGAGGAGGTCGGGGGAGTGTGGGCCGGTGGCCCCATTCCGCCGTGGCACCTCCTCCACAAAAGCCGCCTCCTGGTCGCCCTCCCCGCCATTCCCCTTCTTCACGGGGCTGGATGACAAGCTCTTGGGCAGCTTACTGGAGCCCTTTCCGGCAGCCTCCTTCTCGTTCAGCTGGGGCAGGGACATGGCATTCTTGACAAACAGGGCCGAGTCCCTCAGTGAGCCCAGCATGTCCCTCTGCTCCCGGTCCCCCCTGGTCACCGACTGTGACCGCTTGCTGCCCCGAAACTTCCGGGACAGGAGGCTGCGTTTGGATGAAGAAGAGGATGCGTGCTCATCCAGGGACTCACCATCCAGCTCGCCAGCCTTGTTGTTGAGGAACGAGGTGTCTCCAAAGGCATCCCCCGCCCGTCCCACGTGCATTGTGTGGCGGAAGTCACCCAGCGGGGCACTGATCATCTCGGCCGTGAGGTCCACGCGGGAGCGGCGCTTGGAGTGCATGGAGCTGGACACCAGCTGCTTGAGGATGGGCATCTTGCCCGAGGGGAAGGGAGGCAGGGCCTCCCAAGGCAGCAGGCAGGTCAGGAGTCAGATCTGAAGTCTGGCGAGTGGAGAGGGCGACGAGGAGGAGCTCAGAGAGCTGCAAGAAGAGAGCAGCAGGAAAGGGTTAACCTGGGCTGGCCTCACAGCACAAAAGCCCCATCTGCCTACAGGCAGCTATTCAAACCCCAGCTCCCACCAAAATGAAACAATATGAAGCAGCCAGCCGTCAATTTCATAACCCCGCCTTTCTTCACCCACAGGTTGCAGGTTGGGGAGTGCTTCTTGCAAGTCTGTTTGGCGTTCAAGGAGACATAGACACAGACACACGTTCCCCTGAGAGAGAAAGAGATCTTTCTTCTGAAGGACAATAATGTCTCTCCACCCCTTCACAACTGGGATCCTGCCAGAACCAGCAGGACTACATTTAAGGAGGTGCCCGGGTGATTCCACAAAGCAGTGCAGGAGAGAGACCGAGCCTCCGACTTGACTCCTCGGAACAACTAGACTGGAGACACGCTGGGAGCTCTTCCTGCTGTCTGACCTCAATCCCTGTGAAGTCATGGACACCTCAACCTGAGTCACAGCCCTCAGAAGAGGGAGAGGACAGAATGGGCCCCGGGGAGATGCTGCCTGGCACCGCCACATATGTGAGCGGCCTGGCTCGCTTTCTGAATCAGAACTGGGGTGGGGCTGCTGGGATCCACAGAACCAGCTCTCCAGCCTTCCAGTCACTTAAATGAGGGTCCCGCCTGTGATATCTCCATCGTGGGGCCCCAAGCTCCTTGTCAAGGATCCACCCTACGTCCTCTGGGGAGATCAAGACTGACAGACTCTCTACCAATTTCTTTTTTGTTGTTGTTGTTAGAAAAAGATTTTATTTATTTTTAGAGAGAGGGGAAGGGAAGGAGAAAGAGAGGGAGAGAAACACCAATGCGTGGCTGCCTCTCATACACCCCCATTGGGGACCTGGCCTGCAACCCAGGCATGCGCCCCGACTAGGAATTGAACCCATGACCCTTTGGTTCACAGGCCAGCACTCAATCCACTGAGCCACACCAGCCAGGGCTCTCCCAATTTCTTTAATTGCTAGGGGTGCAAGAAGGCAGGGGCCAACCCTAGGTGACCTAGGTCTCCCAGGTGATTGAATGGCAAAGGGCCATCTGAACGCACGAGGCACCGTGCATGCAGCTTCTGGCAAGAAGTTGAAGTTCAGTGTTGGAGCCAAACCAGCCCCTTTCCCCCAGGAGTGACCTGCCTCAAATGCTACACCCAGTAGCATAGGACTGAGCAGGGTGGGGAGGGATGGGTGCAAGGACTTAAACAAGTATAGGGGATGGTGCGGGGCCCCCAGTCCTGCTAACAGCACAGTTCTCAACAGCACCCTCATTGAGGACCCATCCTTCCCGATGCAAAGCTCAACCTGTGGGTGCCCCATGTATTTCTTCCTCACCCCTGGCGACTGCCCCCCAGCTAGGCCACCACGACCCACCTGGCTCCTGACATCAGCCCACAGGTCTCCCTGTGCGCCAAGTCCCTCTCCAGTCCATCCTTCACCTTTTAGTAAAAGCAAAACCCTCCTCGGACTCCCCTCTGTGGACCCCTTGGTCTGGCATTCCTGCTCAAAGCCACTGCTTACTGCTCCCCTGTGCCTGCACTGTTCCCAGTCCCAGGACTGGACACTTGCAGTCCCTTGCTGGAATACCCTGTCACCTGGCTCACCCAGCATCCTTCAGGGCTCAGGTGAGATGTCACTCCTTCTGGAAGAAGGTGCTTAGCCAGGTCAGGTCCTGCCAGCTACCTCCCTGTCGCCAGCACTTTGGACGGCTCCTCTCCCAGCAGGCACTGTCAGATGTCCCCACCCCTGCTGGCTGGGCTGTCACTTTCCCACTGGACAAGGAGCTTCTGGAGCGCCCCGATGGGCCTGCTCAGTGCTGGACCCACCTAGCAGGGCATGGTTGGTCTCAAGCACCTGTGGACAGGCCAACACCTCCGGCCTCCCGTCCCTAAGCTTTCGGCCAATGACAGTGCTGGCTTTGTTTCCGCCTGCAGCCTGGCTCCAGGGCTCACAGCCTGACCTCTCTGTGTCCTCTAACCCTACTCCCACACTCTCTTCCTTGACCAGCTGCTGAGGCCCAGCCTCATGGCTCCCCCACCAGGAAGTGCTCTTCCTCCCCCCTGGCAGCCACACTGCTTGTCACCCCAACATACAGTTCTCCAGGTGGGTGGCAGGAGCCAGGCACCAGGGCAGCCCTGCCATGCAGGTGACCTGGGCTGGGCTCAGGGCCCAGTGAGCACTGTCCTGGAAGGCCTTGAGATGACCCCTATGTCCGGCAGCTCTCCCTCCTTACCCTCTTCTTCCTCCCACCAAGCCTGAGTTAAAGTGGCCTCTCCTCACCTCACCTGAACCCTCCCGCCCATGCCCTGGGGTCTGACCTCTACACCAGGGTGTCCCACCTCTTGGTGTCTCTGGGCCACACATTCAGTACACAAACACTGATGAAAACTGATGAGCAAAAGAAAGGCTTTAAGTAAACTTTCCTTTGTGTTTGGGCCGCATTCATAACCATCCTGGGCCGCGTGTGGCCTGTGGGCTGGACACCCCTGCTCTAAACAATCAGACAGCAACAGCTAAAGCAGGAATTAGCAAACATTTTCTACAGAGGACCAGACAGTGAAGATTTTCAGCCTTGTGGCGAAAAATGCCTTGCAGCAGGAGAGCAGTGGTTGACTCTGTGTGAACAAATGGGTGTGGCTGCGTCCCAATAAAACTTTTATTTACAAAAACAAGTGGTGGGCCAGTTTGCTGCCCCCTAAATTAGACACATGAAAAGTATTGGCCTTTGGGTCACGCCCTCACCGCTGCCCCAGGTCCAGTGCTCTCTCTACCCCAGCCCGGGCCTTTGGGAGGGGGCAGCACTGGCCACTTGCAATCTCCCCACTTCTGGCTGGGGCAGGGGGTGGTCCAGAGAAAGGGGAGCCTGGCTGCTCCCTGGAGAAAGTTCTAGCACAGCCCTAGAGAAGATTCCGACACTTGGAGCCAGACCTTCCTTTGGGGTGGGGGCTGTCCTGCGCATAGTAAGGTATTAAGTGACACCCCCGGCTTCTACCCACTCGATGTCAACAGCATCCCTTTCTCAGCTGTGACAACCAAAATGTCCCCAGGAATGCCAAGTGTCCTCTGGGGGGCACCAGAACCACTGGGTTAAGAGCTGCTGCCCAGAAGTGAGAATAAAGCATGTAAACAAAGGTAAACAAACACAAAGAAAAGGGCGGGGGACGTAAAGGGTCAGAACTGTGGGACCAGAGACACAAACGTCCAGAGCTGCGCAAGGGTTTCGGTGTGTCGGCGGGAACCCCCAGGCCCCGTGAGCAATTTCCAGCCTGTGGTTTCAGATCTGAAGTGTTGGAGAAATAAAGGGAAACCACAGGCCCAGCTGCCCAGGGCTCAGCGGGGACAATGCAGACCCCTGTGGCCATCCACAGGGACTGGGTATCCTGGCCACAAGGCCACGGGACAGGAGGGTCCTGGCTCTCCCATTAACCCCTGCTTGTAGCACATCCTCACAGGCAGGCTCTGCAGCAGCGACAGGGGCCAGCACGGGGAACCCCAGACCAGCCTCGGATTGCCAGGAGCCTGCACGGCCCATTCCCCGAGAAGACAGAGACGGGTCTGCCCGGTGCTCTTTGCTCTCTGTGGTCTTACTCTCTGGGGGTGAGAACCAGGCTCCGTGGCTTGTGAAAAGCCAAACCATCTTCAATATCCAGCATGAAAAGGTTCCAAGAGTTGGGGCCTAGAGAGAACTCACTAATGGGGTTGTTGTCAGTCCCAGGGTGAACAATTTGGGGGTGAGGAGGTAGAACATGGTGTTCAAATACAAGCAGGTGGCCTGGGCTGGCCCTGGGGCCAGTTCAGGAGGCCTGGGTGCCCACCCGGGAAGGGGACCTGCCAAGGGAGCTGTGGCTTTGGGAGGGGGTGTTGCTAAGTACTGTGACTCAGCTCTGGGGAAGTGGCAAAAATAGGCTTCAGAGGACAGGGCAGCCACTCCCCAGAGCCTGTCATGGGCGGGACACACCCCCGCCCCCACCCCGGAAGCCACATCCCACTTTCCTGGCAGAGCCCAACAGCAGCTCTCCTGGACTCTCCCAGCCTCTGGTGGAACCAGAGCCCAGCCCTCGGAGCCACTGACCACAGAACCTTCCTTCAAGGCAGAAGCAACTGAAGTCCAGCCCCGGTCGGTCTATGCCCTCAGCTCAGCTCCGCTCTGCTCCAATCCTGGGACTACAGGGACTCACCCCTGTCTCCCAGATCAGCGACTGGACAGACAGTTCAGAGTCCCAGGCAGTGGCCTGTTCCTGGCAGCCTGGGCCCAGCAGGACACAGACCTGAGTTCTCCTGGGGCAGCCTGACTGGCCTCCCATTTCCCGGATGACCCACAGCTTACCCTGGTACAGAGTGCGCATGCTTCTGCACCTAGCGCCACTGTGCGGCCCCCTCCATAGTTTCCCGATGTTCTGACCATCTACCCACTTCCAGCACCAAGCAACATGGCTGGACAGAGCGGGCACGATTTCATCCAGGGCTTGGAACGACGGCCAGAGGCTTCATGTCTTTCTCCATCTCCCTCTTTCATTCTTTCTCTCCCTGTCTCCCTCTCTGATCCCTGCATGCCCACCAATTTTCCCACACTCTTGTGGGCCTGGGAGACAGCAGTGGCCTCCCTGGCACATTTGCTGGCTGAGTGTGGGTGGGTGGGGAGCCGGGCTGTAAACAGGTAAATAAAACAGTACCTTGCTGTCCTCACTGTCAAGAGGGAAACCCGGTGAGAGTACCAGGGCCGGGAGCTCCCCCCCCCCCCCGCCCCCCGAAGAAAGGGCACTGTGAGCTGAGAACTGAACGATGAAAAGGCACCAGGCCCATCAAGAACATTCTGGTGGAAAGAGCAGCATTGGCAAAGGCTCAGAAGTGGGAGCAAGCTTGTGATGTTTGAGGAACAGAAGGAAAACCCAGGACCCAAGTTACCCAGGGCCCTCTCTGTGGGACCAGGTAGGGTTTGGATGGCGTTCCAGGTGCACAAGGCACCCAGTAGCAGCTTCTAAGCAGGCAAGTCATCCAATCTTCGTAAGTTTCCCTGGCAGCTGGCCTTGGAGGCATGGAGAAGGGGGAGCAGGAATTCAGGGTGGAGAGGAAAGGGGCCAGGACACGGGAGCCACTAAGGAGCTGGACCAAGGGGGCCTCATTCAGGGCACATTTTGAAGGTAGAGACACCAGGAGCTGTTGAAGGCAGAGGAAGGAGGAGAGAAAGGACAGAGTCAAAGGGGACCCTAAGCCACTTCGAGTCCCAGGCGTCCTTTCCACTGGTAGGTCTCACCTGGTGGGCCTTTCTCTCAGGGGCATGACCAACACGCCCCATGAGGTAGACCTTAACGCTGCCAGAATGGGGAGGCATTCTGCCACAAGTCTGCCAGCTGGAACAGCTCGCTAAAGGGGCTGTGGAGGACACTCGGTGTAACACAGGCCACAGCTCTCTAAGAAGTGAGAGGTTCGGGCTCTTGGCACAGGAGGGAGGGGTGGTGCTTTCTGGAAAGCGCTCCAGCCTTATCCTGGGAAGGCAGGAGTCCCAGGAAAGGCAGAAGCAGGCAGGGCCCATGGGCAGATGTGACCGGGAGAACTGAAATGCCCTGATGCACAACATGCATCTCTCCAGGGGGACCTTGCTCGGTGGGGCTGCGCCGTGATTCCAGCTGGCCGCAGTGCACTCGGTCTTTTAGTTCCTCCACGTGTTCTGCTGGAAACCCACGCATCTGAAAGCATCCGTTTGCACCAGGAGGCTAAAGAGAGCACTCTCTTGAAATCATCTGTGCCCAACAACCACAGTTACTTCTAAAGAGCCCAGGACGCGAACAGGAGCGATCACCATTCTAACTGCTGTCCCCCGTGTATCTGTGTCCACATCCCCTGACAGTACCTGGGTGTGGAGCCACCGTGCTCTCGGGGACGAGAGACTAAGTGAAGGGACCTGCCCTACGTCACGCACGGAGGCCAAGGCTGCATTGCCACCTCAGGGCTCTAGCCACTCAAACAGCCACAGCACATAAAAACATGGAATGCATAATTTGTGTGCGTGTATACACACACACGCACACACACAGGCACATGTTTATTTTTCTAGGTTGCATACATGTTTATCATTCCATGCACCAATTAATAAATCTTAGTTTCCCTTTAAAAGTTTTTTTACAGAGCACACATAGAGGTTCTGGTGTTTTCTTCCCACATCCCAGTGGATTTTCTCGCACACCCCTGGGGCTGCTAAAATACAGCTCCTGGGGTCACGGGACCTCCACTGTGGAGTCCATGATGCCTATAGCTTTTGATTCCCAAGACTGCGAAACAGAGGACACCCTGGACATTGTCCAACTGCTGGGGCAGGGGAAGAACTTGCCAGAGGTCATGGGGCTGGTGAGTGACCCAGGTGTCACTTTAGCAGGTCTCCTGCTGCTCAATCTAAAGGTCTTTCCCAGATAACACTGGGTTGACTCACTGCCAGGCCCCAGGCTAGACTTTCTAGTCTGTTGCCATCCTGCCCATAAGAACAGTTAGGACAGGGAAGGGGGAAGGTCTTAGGTGCCACCCGGCGGGGAGAAAGGTACACAACCCTGCACCCAGAGCTGCTCGAAGTCAAAATGATCCCAGGATGGTGTGATCACGTGGCATCAGTGACTAGGGCAGTTTCTTTGAATAATGGCTTTAAAACTAGTGTGATTCTACCACCTCCATGGTGGGAAACCTATGCCAGTAAATGTTTTATTAAAGTCACCAACACAGATATTGGTGACAGATATTCACTGAAGCCACATTCATAACAGCAAGAAGACTGGATACAACCTAATGTCCGACAATAAGGAGAAGGCTGAGAACTCTATGAGCCATGAACTGAGCAGGTCATCACGTGGGCACGGAAAGCAGGGGCTGTGCAGACCACCTGCAGCCTGGAAAGCTCTTCCCTGGCAATGCCGAGGGGGAGGGGAAGAGGCAGAACTGACACTCCTCACACGGTGAGGGAGGTGAGCGCGACTGTGCGCCGACGGATGTGCGCTCGGGAATGAAGACTTACAGGGCGCCGGAGAAACTCAGGAGTGACGTCAGGCTTCGGAGGAAGAAAACAGGCTTTTGAAAAGGACGTTTCCTTTAATGTGGTAGTACTACTGTAATAATAACTTTAAAATCCCAAAGCATCAAAGGCTTAAGGAAAATCTTCTAATTTCAAAACCAGCTTAAAACTATCCAGTTCTCAGGGCTCAGTACAAGACAGAGAGTGGGGGCTGGGTAAGCAGGGGTGGAGGTCCGCGCTCTCATGTGGAAAAATCTCCCCTTTAAGTGTGTTCTCTTTCTCCCTCTCTCCCCCAGATTCCGCCCCCGTCTCACCCTGTTCTGCCGACTGGACATGTTTATTACATTCTCATTTTATTCTAAATGCTCTCTGGGAGAAAGTGGGTAATCTCTAACAACCTGGTGTCAGAGAAAACGGGGAGCTTAGGACACCCCCAAAAGAGCTCGCTCCCCAACAGCTGCATCCTGGTGCTTGAGCCACCTCTACTGAGCAGGAGATACGAGAGAAAAACCCACCCCACCCCCACCCCGGAGACTGGCCAATTTCCAGAGACACCAAAGCTCTAGGCTGGAGGCCAGCCTCCCACACGGGTGACCCTGAAGTGGGGTCCTGTCTGAGAGACCCTGGGCAGGTGAAGTTTCTGCTTCTGTGGCTTCTACAGCCTCAGCTCAGGTCTTCTGGTGGCTGCAAGGAGCAGAGGAAACAAGGAAGGGTGGGGGTCACAGCAGGACAGCCAGTGCCCCATCCCCCACCCTGCTTCAGTTGCTAGCGGACCACCCAGCCAAGTGCAGGAGCTTTGCTGTGAGCAGTTCCCTGCCGCTGGGTGCCTGGTGCACACTAGGCAGTGTGCTGGGACATAGTAAATGCATGCCCCCATTTTATGGGAAGCAGAACCGAGGCTCAGAAGAGGTGATTTTCCTTGCTCACGTTTACAGCTATTAAACAGTGATTTGAACCCATTTTGTCAGACCTTGGGGCACATGATTTGCTGTATGAAGTCACCCCCTCCCCCTACTCCAGCCTAGTCCATGGCCACATTGAGGATGTGCACATTGGGGGAGAGAGTGCTCCAGGCATGTCTCAGAAAGGGCCCCTTCTGACTGGATCTCACCCCAACTTCCAGTTCTGACTCTGGGGGAGGTGAGAGGGGAAGGCCACCCTGAAGCAGCACAGGGACTTGCGCACACATTTAGGAGTGGGCCCAACACAAAGCTGCAATTCCGTGTTTTTTTGTGCCTGTCCTGCTCCCAAAGGCAGTCTGTGCTCCTTGGTACTTCCAGCTGCCCGAAAGGAAGGCCAGAACCCTGACCCATACTCTCTCCCCAAAGCCTTCCAACCTGGGTGCCCTGTGCGTGCTCCACCTTCCCCTGCCTGCCAGCCAATCCAGACCAGGTCCACTGGCCCAAGGGTGCCACTGCCCAGTCACACTCTCGGGCACATCCCATCTCCTGGAGAGAAACATCCGCGGCTTTGGTCCCTCTTCCTGGAAGAAAAGGAAAGTGAACAAGTCCTGGGTTTCACTACCTGTCCCCCACTGCTGCTAACATCCATTTCTCAGCACCCTTGCAGGGAGGGAGGCAGGAGTGTCACTGGGGAGGGGGGTGAACCTTCCCAGGTCATCAGGACGCTAGGCTATTGGTGGGCAGGGCTCACTGCTCAGGGAAGAAGGAAACAGTCCAGGCCAGAACTTCTCAGTGACTTCCATGATCTGCTGCCTCTCTAGGGGTTATTAAATAATTTACACCTATACTGTCCAATACAGCAGCCACATGGACTTATGTGGCTAAAGACCCATTTGGCGAGTCCAAATTGACAGGTGCTGCAAGGAACACACTGGCCTTCAAAGACTTCTAACAAAAAAAGAGGATGTGAAACAGCTCATTAATATTTTTATATCAATTACACGTGAAGATGATAACATATGGAATATAATGGGTTAAATAAAATGTGAACTTCATGTATCTTGTTTTACTTTTTTAAAATGTAGCAATTCACAATGTCAGTTAACCACCGGACTGGCACAATACTTCTATTGCAGAGTGCCGACGGAGACATTTTTCCCTTTGACCGGACAAGCCTGCTCTCTGCTGTAGATGGATAAAATAAAGCCAGCCATTGTTTACATCTGGGTGAAAATATAAACATGTTAGTAAAACATGTTGCAGTATCTGAGATTAAATCCTGACCGCCTGAATTTCATACCCACTGGGCCACTGGTAAAGACTGGGTTGTTTCAGTTTTGTTTGAATTCTGTAACAAATACCTTTCCAGCTAGGTCTGCTCAAGTCCTTAACTATTTCCGGAGGATGCAGACTTAAGTGAGTAAAATTACTTTTGTTTCTTTTTTGTTAACTTGTTCTCCAGAAGCTCTCACCAAGTTACAGTCCAACATGGGGTGCCGGAATTGAAAACAAAAGACAGCCCCCCAACCGCCGCATTTGGGCATTTCTTCGATTACTAAGGAGGGTGACGAGTATTTTAAAAATTGTATTATTGGCACATGTATCCTTTCTCTTGTGACTCTCTCGTTAAAGCCTCTCGCACCTTTCTATGGCCCGGGGCCTCACCTTTTCCAGTGGACTTGTATGGCTTTTGAAAATACTAAAGCTATTTAAATTTTTGACCACAATATTTTGTAGATTTCCACAAATTTATCACCCTCCCCTATACAGTATAGTGATTTTGCTGTTTTCTTTCATAGAGAGTGCATTAATTTTTACATAGTCAAGTCTGTTTTATGGGTTCTGCTTTTAATATCTTGAAGCAAAGACACTCCCACTCCCAAATTTATGGAAATATACACTTCTAAAACTATCAGGTAATTAAAAGCTACTCCGAGAAGAAAAATCTAGAAGGAAATACACCAAACCAGAGAGGCCTGTAGCTTGTAAAATTATGGGTCATTTAAAATAGAAAATAAAAAAATAAAAAATTAAAATATAGCAATAATGTTACTGATTCCTTATAGAATTATATGAGTTAAGCATCACATGCTACCTTCATCAGATGTTAAATTCTTTATATAATATAGACGCTTCCACGCGTGCTTCTATTCCAGACTCCCTTTTCTAGGACTCCCTGTTCATTCCTAGGCTAGGTCTGCACTGTCTCTCTGTAAAATGTTTTGAGTATCTAATAGGATAATATCTCACCTTTAACTTATTTCTAACATTTTCTTGGCTTTGCTAATGCAGCTAGTCTTCCAGATGGACTTTCGAAACATTAAGTTCCAAAAGAAATCCTGACGGGAGTACCTTGGAATCGAAAGGAAACAATAAATCACACTGGGAAGAGCTGGCTTCATCCACTCCTCGCCTCCATCTATTCAGGCGGTCCCGTTAAATTTTGTGGTGGTTCCTCCTTCAAGCCTTACACATTTCCTGTCATGTTTTTTTCTGGTCTCTTGTTGTGAGTGGGTTTTGCATGCTCCCTCTTGCTTATTTTATACATATGTATTTTTAATGGACACCTTACTGAACTTGTACCATCTTACACGCTTCAATCAACTTTATAGTGGAATCGTTTGGGCTTTGCATCAGCTGCCACTCATAATAATTCTGCCCCCTCCACTCCCCACCCTTGTCTTGCTCCTGGCATGTGCAGTGATGCTCTAAGCCTCGGTCTGCAGGGCAGTAGCCACGAGCCACGTGGGGCTTTCTGGGTACTGGAAGTGTAGCTGGTGAGACTAAGGAACTCAGTTTTTGTTTTATTTATTTTAATTACTTTAAATGTAAAAACTGATGTTTGACTTAGTACATGGAAAGACCTAAGTATGCTTCAAACAACTTGAGTATGTGAATCTACTTCAACTGTACATTTCTGTCCAAATTCTGACTGAGGCTGAAATGTAGCATCTGAACTGAGATGTGCTGTGGGTGTAAAATACCCACTGGATTTTGAAGACTTTGTATATAAGAGATACTGTAAAGTATCTTATTCATATCTTTCTGATTACAATATTCTAGGATATACTAGGTTAAATAACATTAAAATTAATCTCACCTGTCTGCGTTTTTGAACGGTGGACTGAGAGCTGTGGATAGCATCTCCCAGTGGGGACTCTGACACGTGACAGCTTTGAAGACTGGGTGCAAGGAACCCTCTCTGGGAAACGGCACCCTGGACCCTGCCCCTCGGCCCCAGGTGGACATGCGCTCCAGGCTCCCGACCACGGGCACGATGGAAGTGTGGGAAAGGGAACTGAGCCACTGACTTTTAGTCTGCACCAAGCTTTATTTTGATTAAACTGCCTTTTAAAAACAAGTTACAAGTAGTACACTGTCTTGGCCTTAGAGAGACATTATCTCACGTGTTCTTCCAAACAAGCCCACGGGGTGATTGGCATCACCCCCATCCTGCACATAAGAAATGAAGGCTTGGGGTTAAATGATTTGTCCCAGCCACATGGCTGCGAAGGACAGAGCAGAGAGAAGAGTCCAGGTCTGCCTGATTTGGAACCCTGGGTCTTTTCTACTTTTTCTGTATCAGCGGTATCAGGAGGGTCACAAGTATTGTTGGACCCGGGCCTCTGAGGTCTGATGAAGGTTGTGGATGCAGAATTTTGCACAGAATTTTAAGTTAAAACCTCTCTAGTCTGGTCACCCCATTCACCACCATTCCAGGGAAAGTACAGATAAATCCTGGGAAATACAAAACACCTCCCCCCCTCCTCGCCCCAGGGAACCCCTACTCCTCCTGGGCTGGGAGTGGGCCACTCTCCACTCTGCTCCTGCGTCTGCCTCCCTACTTACCCCAGAGCCATGGGCTGTGGGCCTGGGGGAAGGAAGGCTGAAGGAGGAGAAGGAGAAAGCCCCCTCCTCACTATCTGGGAGTTGCTTCCGTAAAGGAAGAGAAAGGAGTAAGCCATGACCTGGGAGTGACAGGAAGAGACAAATCAGGAGTCAAGGCAACAAGGAGCAGAGCCAGTGACTCAGGACATTCGCAACTTCGCTTGTTTACAGGGCTCTTCCTGGAGACGTGACTGCCCCCCCCCCCCCACACCCCGCTGGCCGCCAGCTAGCCAGACATAAGCCACAAGAGGGAGAGCCAGGAGAGGGGAAGGGGGTACCTGGTGGGGGGCCCCACTGTCCCCATGCACCTTGTCTCCCTCATCTGGGACTGGCCCTTGCTCCCCCCTCCTGCCCAGGCCTCAGGAGGAAGCGGCTGGGCCTGAAATCAGACCTGCCAGGCCCGGTTTGGTTTCATTTTGCTTCTCCTGAGATCAGAGTGCTCAGCTGAGGAGTGGGGACTGAAAGGACACTCTCGGGTCTCCAGGGCGAGCTGGGTGACCTGGACTCACTCCAGAGCAGGCTGGCATCTGTCTTGGTCCTGCCAGAGCATGTAGTGGGGTGGGGGGTGGCAAAGAGCAGGGACCAGAAGCCAGATTCCCCAGGTTACATGAGCTGGCTCGGCCACATTGGGCAAGTTACTTGTGCCTCAGTTTCCCCACTAGCTTTCAAAGTGATTGATAACGTTATGTATGTCTTAGCCTTATTGTAAGAATTAAATAAGCTAATACATTAAAGCCCTCAACACATGGATGCGTAAGTGGTGAGCACCCGGTGTTTGCTGTGCTATGAAGGTGGTGCTGGAATGTGTTCTCGCTCTCAGCAGGAGCCCTATGCCTGTCCCTTGAAGAGTAGGAGGAAAATTCTAGCTTTTCCAGTGACACTCTGGCCATTGTCACTTCCCTAAGTTCAAAAAGGACACATTATTAACCCGGGACATGTACCTCCAGTGCTACCAAAGGACACCTAATGGGCTGACCCCTTTCAAAGTCATTGGGGGGTCCCCATGATGAACTGTGGAGGGGAGGGGGTGCTCCAAGCCTCTGAGGCCCAGGTGCAGACTGCAGTCCCCACCAGTAGGGGGCAAGCAGCCTGGGACTGGGCATCCTCCCCCACACGGCCTTCCCTC
Source organism: Macrotus californicus (assembly GCA_007922815.1). Classification (NCBI taxonomy): domain Eukaryota; kingdom Metazoa; phylum Chordata; class Mammalia; order Chiroptera; family Phyllostomidae; genus Macrotus; species Macrotus californicus. The sequence goes on along the minus strand of VMDR010000093.1, from coordinate 288,360 downwards.
TTTCCCTTTCCCCTTCACTGAATCCGGAGGAAGGAGCCTGGCTTCTCAAAGACAGGACTTAGACTCTCTGACTTCCACCTGGACCGGGTGAATGAAGTGGAGGCGGGAAGAGAGAGACTCTCTTCCCACTCCTCCATAACTCAGGATGTGGGGGGACCCTGCGTGCTACCTGCAGCAAATAATGCGCAAAACCTCAGCATGATCAACCCCCCAATAAAACACAGCCTGGTCCTTGGGCTGAACCAGAGTCTCGTTAGCGGTGCCTGCGAACTGTGCTGCTAGCCCTGAGGGGTTCTTTGTGCTCTCTACTCCCACTATGATTGAGCCGTAAACCCCACGGGGAAGGGAGGAACACCAGTGTCCCTTGGATGCTTCAGGACCAAGGGCGACATTCTAAGGGATGGGGAAGGGATGCACTGAGTGGGGACCTGCAGGTGAAGAGGATGGAGTGGCAGAGGACAGAGCTGACAGAGGCTGCAGACCGAGTTCAGTCCCTATGAGAAGGGCATGGCCACAGGTCTGAGGAGAACCCAGACCACCCCAAGGAGACTAGAGGATGCTCCCAAGTATGCAGCCAGGGATCTCTCCTGCCCTGGCCCTGTTGCTTTTCAGATACCCTCAGCTCCTGGGGGAAGAGAAACGAGGGGGAAATATCAGCAGCGGAGAGCTGGGTAACAAATCTAAGCCTTCCTTCATGAACACGCCCCACACTGCCCTCACCTGACCCAAAAGGAAGACCCTTCCTCCTCTTGGGAGGCTAAGTGGAGGCCACCAGTGCGCCTATTCCCAGCAAAGGAGGGCTCTGGATGCCAGAGCTGCTACCCTGGCCTGGAGCCCTAAGCTGCAAGCTGGCATGCCTGGGGGCGTCTTTGGTGCCTGTTATGGAAGGAGGCCCAAGGCTCTGAAAAAGGTGGGTTTCCAGCTGGTGCTTCGAGGGCATGGTGAGTGGGAATGCGGGCAAGTAATGGCTAAGCTCCCTTCACAACGTACTGCAAGCAGAGAAGGGACATGTCCAGCTACACACGAACGCCTACCCCCAGCATGACTATCCGGTCCCTGTCCAGAGTGGGCCTGGGCCTATCCTCTCTAGAGCACCCAGAAGTCCCTGCTGGAGCTGGCCTTTGGGACTCTCTACCAGAAGCTTCAGGGTTTGGTCCCTTTTTCCAAGGTTCAGGAAAAGCCTTCCGGTACACAGGTCAAAAGACCTGAGCTTGGGTCAGCTCTCTGGGCTTCCAGTCAAGGTTGCTCAACCCCTCCCCCTCCCTCCGCCCCCAAGCCTTATCTCTGGCATCAACCCAGGTCCTGTTCCTCCAAAGAGCAGGCTCCTCCCTCCTCCACAGGGACAAGCTCCTTGGAGCCTGAGGAACTTCCTGCCAAAGGAGGTTGGAGTCTGCCCAACAGCAATCCTGGGTGCTCTGGCCTCTGTGCCGTCCACTCCCAACCAATCCAAACTAGAGCAGGAAGGAGAAAAAGAGAGCGAAACAGGAGAAAGATTGCAAACATCATGCCTGCCACACCTGGGCACAGCCTGTCCTGGCTACAGAAATCAATCAACCAAAAGGGGGAGGGGAATTGGACTCCCTGAACCAGAGCCAATCCGAGGCTCCTCACTAGTAAAGAAGGGTCTAAAGATCCTCCTCTAGGTCAACTTCTGCCCGTCCCCACCCTGCCCCATTTTGTAGATAAGACTCATCTGCTTGGGTCTCCGGAGTCTCCAGTCCTGGCTAGGCTGGGACAATAGCTTGGGATGAGCATCAGTGAAGTGGGTGGAAGAGAGAAATGAGGGGAAAGGTGGAAACCCCAGGTAATGGAAGGAATACTCAAAGTGGAGGCCTGAGCTAGAAAGGATAACTTGAGCATTTGGCCATCACTAACCAGAGGCCCATGACCTCAGGGGCTGGGACTCACCCCAAATGGCCGCCTCCTGGGAGCAGGCTCACTTTATCACTGGGCCCCTCACAGGAACCCCAGGAAGACCAGGAGAATGAGGGTGGGTATCTCCCCAGTTTCCCTGAAACTCCATTATGGGAAGGAGCAACTGTCCTCAAGGAGTGGAGGGGCAAAGTCCAAGTTGGGGGGAGATAAACCACTCTAATCTGTTGGTCACATGGCTGCTCACACAGTGCAGCTGATGAAAGCTGGAACCCACATGGCAGCCCCACAGCACAGCGGGGTCCAAGCTACCCCAAAGGACAGAGCCTCACAAGTGGCCTGCAGATGCTCCACTTCTTGCTTCGGGAGCCCTGGGGTCACGCAGAGGTCTGGCTGGGCCCACAAACTCCCCTTTTGGGGGAAATTCACAGCGCAGCTCCACCTTCCTTTGTGCCCTGTTCTTTGTTCTCTTAAAATTCAGTCCATCCTGCCGGTGGTCCCCTCCTCCACCCCAGCCTCAAAAAGGGGCGGAGGCGTGGGGAGTTATTAGAAACCCAGACTGTGCAAAGTTGCATTGCGGGCGACCATCCTGCAACGGGGCCCCTCATTGTTTACCCGGGCTGGATGAGGAAAGCTTTCTCTGGTCCAGATGCACCCCAAACTCTCTAGATTGGAGCCAGGGGCTCCAGAACTCAGGGATGCTCTCCCCATTCAATTGCTCAGGCACAAGGGCAAAGAATGGGCGCCGCAGACCCCGCAGGGGGGCCGTGGGAGCCGGTCAGATTGCAAGGGGTGACAACAAGAAAAGAAAAAGCATTGTATTTCCTCTCTATTCTCCCAGGGAGAGAAAGAAAACTTCCAAAGCCCAGACTGCAGTATCTCATCGGGAAACAAGGAATCTGGTTTGAGTTAGCAGAGGGCACCCCTCCCCCCCCACGCGCCCCCCCCCCCCCCCCCCCCCCCCCCCCCGCCGAGTCTCCCGTACAACCCAGGCTCCGGCTGGGTACTCTCCCAGGAAGCCTGCCCAGCCTCGGCCCTCTAACTCCCGCTCCCGGTTACCGCCCCGTTCTCTCGACCAGGTTTGGTCACCGGCGGCGGCACAGTCCACAGGGAAGACGGCGGGGGAAGCACCGCGGGCAGGGGGCAGTTTTGTACCCTCGGCGGGGGGCGCTCCAAGGAGCGGGCGGAGCCAGAGACGGCCGATCGCAGCTCCACCGCCCCAGGTGGGAGATTATATCATTAACCAACCGCTCCGGGCCCGCGGCCACGCCAGAAGCGCTTTGCTCCCAGCGCAACCGGCGCGCAGGTCCCGCGCGAAGTCGCGTCCCCAGACTCCAAGGACGCTGCCTGCTCCGCTGGGCCCCACCCCGCGGCGGCTTCCCGGTCTTCCCGAGGAGGCAGGCGGGGCTGGATCCGGGTGGGGTGGGGGGCGGGATACTATTTGTTTCCTCAGCCATTCCCTTCCAGGCAGGTCTTTCTCTCTTCTCCCTAGTCCGGTGACAGTGGGTGGCGTGTGCTGCAGTGTGTGTTCGAGAGCGAGAGCGCGTGTACACGCTTCTGCCACGACAAGCGAATAATCCTGTCCCTATTCATGGAGAACTCCGTGCGCACACACGCCCCCCTCGGGAGCCCGCGGGCTGTGCGGCGCGGACGTTTGTGCCGACACGCACCCCACTCCCAGGCAGGGGTGGACCTTTAAACGCGGCCCCCATCCCACCCCACCTTCATCCCCACCCCTACCCCTACCCCAGCGCCCTGGCCGGGCCGGAGAGCGCCGGTCTGGGGAGAGGAAATCAGGTCGGAGCGAGGCTTCGGCCGGCTCTCTGCCACATCCTCCTTCCCAAAACCCGCAAGGCTGGACAACAGGATGCATGGCTCCCGTCCCCAACCCCAGCCCCTGTCATCCGCGGGCGGCGCGGTGATAAGCGGCGGCGCGGAGGAGGTGGGTTTCGGTGCCCTGGTCCCCGACCCACGGCCCCTATCGTGGCTTTTTCAATCCTTTCTGCCCCATAGGGAGGCTCGAGTCCCCCAAGCCGAGCCCACTCGGGTCTCGCAGGGCGCAGGTGTCTGTCACAGTCGCCTACCTGGGTCCCCAGAGACGCGAGTGACTGGCGCGCAGCACTGCTCTCTCCGCTGAGTGGGCTCCGCGCGGCGCCGGGGCAGGCTGCCCATGTCAGCGCCGGCGTTGCTTTCCCTCTCTCTCCAGCTTCCAGGGCTCTAGCCGCGGGGACACTCCCCTTCCAGGCTCCGCCCGCACCCCCCGCCCCCCTCCGCGCTCACGTCACGGCGCCGCCGCAGCCAATGGCCGGAGGGAGCCGCAGCCCGGCCGCTCGGCCTTCTTGGTTCAAATCTGAGAGCTTGAGGCTTTCGGAGCGCGAGGCGGGGAGGCTGGGGGGCGGGTCTGGGGCGCCTTCGCCTCGTTGCGCTCCCGGACGCAGCACCACCTGGAGCCCTGGGGTCTGGGTCGCGACTCTCCCCGGGGGGTCCAACGCGAGGCCCTCCAGAGGCTCTTGCCTTTCCGAGAGGTGACCAGACACCGATAACCCCTGCCTCCTCCCTCCAGTACCGACGGGAGGTGGAGGTGGGACCCCGAGGCGAGGGTCGGCACCGTCAGGATCCTGGATTCCACCCTAGACATCCTGGAAACGAGAGGGGCGTGGAGGAGAGGGCCTCGATGCCAGCCTCGGACTAGTTTGGTGAGGGCGTCGGCCGGCGACCTGTCTCGGGTCGTCCTGCCTTTCCAGCCGTGCCCTTTGCCTAATCGTCTGCGGAGGCTGAGCTCTCCTCCACGTGAAACTTATACAGGGTGAACTCCTGCATCCCGGGGCCTGCGTCCTAAGGGAAAGCTTGCCTTGGGTTTGACTCCTGAGAGAAATAGCTTGCATGTGTAAATGATAACCACTCACCAGTGCCAGCCGTGGAATATTCCACAGGAGAGCGGACACAGCACAAAGTCCCCTTGCTGTTAGCTCCTCCCTCACCTGGGTTTTCAAGGAAGTGGGGTGGAGGTAGTGGAGGTTTCAGGCTCCCTCCTACCAGCGTGGCCTTGGATGGGACCCTCTGTGGGGCCCTTTCCGCTGGCGCTTTCCCCGCAGTGCTGCCAGCTCTAAGCCCTCCCTCCCCCTCCCCCGTTCGACTGTCCCAGGTCCCTTCACAGCTCAAGTCCTATCTGTCCCTTGAAAACCCCGGAGATTCTCAGGAGGCACCTCCTCCCTTCCCTTTCCCTTCATTTAAAACAAACTATTTTGTCATTAGGGTAGCTGACTGTAATCTGTTCTTTTCACAAGTGTCTGGGAGTTGGCCTTCCCAGGTAGATTACATATCAATTAAGCATACCTCCAGGACAAAGTCCGACCTTCTCTTTGTGATTCTTGCCCCTTCTGGGAATCAGAACACTGCCTTTGAGGCTTCTTCCAGGGACGTATAACATTCTTTGAGGTTTGTCTGTGGGCACAGGGTTGAAGAAAGCCCAGTCCTGCCCTCAGGAGGCCCACAGTGGACCCAGGCTGCCAGGGAAGGAGGTCAGATGCTTCTAGACACTACTTGTCACTGGGATGCTAGTGCCCTGGTGGGAGGCTTGACTGGAAGGAAGTGCTGATTTTCTCTGGTATCTGGAATCGCAGACCTGTGAATTTTGGGTGGCCTTTTCCTCCTCTGTATCCGCCGGGGTTGAAGTTTTGCTGCGACCTTTCAGACTCGAGCTTTCTATTGATAATCCGAGGAAATTAACAAAATAAAAAGACCCGAAGCTTGAATACCTGCCTCGAAATTTCTGGCAAACTCCAAATAAGTCCCCGACTCTGGAGGGGGACTTCGGGTCTTAACTACACCTTTGGTGTAACTTGACCTAGAAGCCCTTAGGCTTGGGTACAAGTCCCTGCCTGTCCCAGGTGCAGGGCCCAATGTGGGCACAGGTGATCCTCACAACGACAGGGGCCTAACACCTCCCCTCGGTTTGTTAGCATTGGGTTCTGGGCATCTTAGCTCCCTCCCCAGCCCCGCTAGGATCTGTTACATTGGTTAATCCCATTGCCTTAGAGAAAAGTTGGAGGCTCCACTCAATCTAGTCCGGTGTTTGCCATAAAATTTGATTCTTGGCAGGCCATTTCGTTTTCTGGAATGAGCCAATCTCCAAGGTGCCTTCCCACAAATGCTCTATGACTTCCCATCTCTGTCCTGAGTCCCCCAACCCCAGCTTTTCCCCCACTGAGGCTGTCAGAGAGGTTCCTGAATGGAGACCTCAGGATGTCACCAGGGCCTGATGTCAGCACAGTTGGGAGTGGAGCCTCAGGAACCTGAGGCCCTGCCGCTGCCTTGGGCCATTCATTTCCCCACCTCCCCCCCTGGGCAGAGGCTCTTTCACTCCTCAGTTCCCTGTTCTTGGGAACCACCTGGAGCCTTTTCATGAACAGGGCAACCTCTGCTGAGTGGCCTGGGAAAATCCCCAGGATACCAGCCGGGAGCTCAGGACAAGGCTCCCCGCCACTGTGGGGAAAAGTCCCAGGCTCCAGGTCATGAACCCTCTGAGGGAGGTGATGTGCATCGGGGCTCTGGGGCAGCCAGTGCACCTAGAGGGTAAAACAGCAGGTCACCTCTCAGCTCCTTGGAGACAGGGTGGTGTCTGATTGGTGTTACACTCTCTGTGTGAGTTGGCACATAGTACGTCACCTAGATGAATGAATGAATGAATGAATGGGCAGTGTCTGAAGCCCCACAGCCCTCCCTTCACCTGCTTATATACATTCCTGGCCCCAAGATGAGCTCTGGAAACACTCTCAGCAAGCTCACTGGGCTGGGCCATCTACAGGGTGGCACATCCTCCCAGGATGGCAGGTCCCAGGCTCCGGAGATGAGGAAGGCGCTATGTCTCTGCAGACCCTTGACTGGAGGGGGAGCTGCCACTCCCTGGGCTGGGGACTCTGCGGGCGGGAGGCATCAGTAGGATTGAGTTAGGCCTGAGAAGGTAATGATGATGTGGGTTGAGGGGTGGTGGCAAAGCAGAGAGCCATGGAGTTTACTAGAAATGAATTCAGACTCAGGGTCAGACACCTGAGTTTTGTGACCTTGGGGAAGCCACTTGTCTCTTCGAGTCCTGTCTGGGGCATGGTAACAATCTGGAGCCACAGGAGGCTACCAGAGGATAGAAGGAGATCAAGCACGCGACCTTGCTTTGGGAGCTGTCGAGTCCGATGTAAGGGACCCTGGTTACTATCTTGTTATTGCTAAGGCATACTTGAGGCTTCTGGGTCCTGTGGTGATCACCTCCATCCCTCTGCCAGGAAAAGAACAGATGGCACCCACACCCCACCTAAGAGTCCTGTCTATCACATGCATCATCATCCTGTCATTAACACCCTACCCCTGACCATGGAGGTGGGAGATGGCACTAAATGTCTTGTTTATCTGGGAGGGAGAAGGAGGGGCAAGACAGATATAGCCAGAGCTCTGATCTCCTCAGCACAATAGTATAAACTTCAGTTAAAGGCAGTGAGTCTCAGAAGCCTGAGAGCGATGTTCTGTGGGGTCCCCAGGTTCCTGAAGCCTGGAGCTTCACCCACCAGTGCCCCCCATGACAAGTGGAAGAGCCCCAACTTGCCGCTCAGTAGACATCTGCTCTTGGTGCTCCAAGGGCCCGAAGATTGGGATTAGGAACACAGACCCTAGGGTGGCACAGTCCTGGGCTTGAATCCCAGCTGGCACTGTGGGACCCGAGAGAAGCCAACTGAGCTCCATGGGGCTCACCTGGGTGCCTACCCCCCTGTAGTTGGCATGCGGTTGTTAGATAATGCAGGTCAGAGATCAGTGTAAAGTCGGGGCCACAGGAAGGGCTCCCCACATGGTTGCCAGCCTGTCTCAAAATTAAGGACCCAAGGGTGACCTTCTGGAACAAGTTTGTTCCTGGGCGTCCTTGGACAGAGCGCACCCCTCCCCTTTAGTGTTTCCTAGAATTGAGCTAGCAGAAAAAAAACGAACCTTGTTATCTCTAAGAGGCAGAACTGGGCTTCTGATAAAGGGGTTTTTCAGGATCTGGGGGCATACCAGAACTTTCTGACATTGTCTCTGTGGAGGGGTGGGTTGAGACCCTGCTCTGCTGGGGGGCAGCCCCTACTAGGCAGACACCGTCCTGGGCCCCCAGAGAGGTGGTAAGAAAGGGAGTGGGGGGGGAGGCAGAAAGAAGATCTGTTTGTGCCCAGAAAGGGTCTTTCTTCTCCCCGAGAGCCCAGTTTGCAGGCAAATGTGGTCCAAAGAAGAGCACAGAGAATACCAGGTCACTGTCATTTGTTGAGTACTTTCTTGTAGGCTCAGAATTTTGCATTGCACTCCCGTTTTTCAGATTAAGAACAGGAAAGGCTAAATCACATGCCCAAGGTTCCACAGCTAAGTCCAGATCCTGGACTGGAAAATTCTAAGCAGTCAGTCTCCAGAGCCCACAGTTCTAGCCATAAACCCACGAGACAGCAGGAAAGGAGCCCAACTCTAGCTGAAGTGTGAGTGATCTTGCCGCTGTACTGAGCCCCAGCAGGCTGAGGAAGGCCACTGGAGGAGACAGGCACCATCTTAAAGGGCAGACAAACCCCTATCTGCCTGTGAAGGTCCTTCATCATTTCAAGGGGAACTGACACACCTTGCTTCAAGGCAGTTCTTAGAAGGCCACAGGCATGTTCCCTCCTCCCCCCATCTCTGTCACCCTGCCTCCCCCAGTCCACATCCACACAAAAGACCCCAATTACATCCCTTCCTGGAGCTCAGTGCATGGTCCAGGGGTGAGGTGGATGATGATGGGGGTTGAAGGCATCACTCAGCATCCCGTCCGACCCAATGTGATGTGACACATGGCCCAGATGTCCCCAGTGCTTGAAAGAACAGTGACCGCAAATCAATGGGTTCTTGTGCTTGTGCATTTTGATGGCGTGTTCTCATAGCCTTCCCTCCCTTTGCACTGAGTCCCCCAAATCCCAGACCCTTGGGTTGAGTATCCGATGTTTGTGCGCTTCTGTCTGACTCTGGGGTCTCTCTATAGTTTCCTAGTCCCCTGGGCATGCCGAGGGCATCTCCTCTGCAAGAGGGGGTTTTGCCACATCTCTGACTTGCCCCGACTAGACAGATCTGCTCCCACATTCAAGCCGACAGGATTGTGTTCTGAGTCAATGGCTGCAAAGAATGGAGAAGGGCCTGGCATCCTTGTGCCCCTCTGATTGTGGAGAGAATGAGCAAGAGGCGCAGGAAAACGTGTTTGTGGGCTGGGTGTGATTGTCAAAGCTCACCACGATGGCTACAGGGTTTATTTTCTCTTCTCCAGAGTGTCCAGGATCCTAAGTGTTGTACTGATTGTGCATGCATGTGTGCATGTGTGTATATGTGTGTGCCCTTCCTCTCCTCCTGCAAAGCCTTTGAGACATAACAATAACTCACCCTAGCCTGATGTCAAGGCTAATTTATACTTCCCAGCTCGATGGCTTGATGCCTCCAGACGTGAGCTTTCTCTTTTACCCAAGCCAGTTGCTCTCCAGAAAGCAGTGTGGTTGAAGGCAAAAGACATGTTAGGTCAGCTAGCAATGCAGAGTCAGTGTCAGGCAGCAGATTACCCCGGGCCCAGGCCTCAGGTCCAGATCAAAGGAGTTTCTGAGTAGCAAGTAAAGTCCTGACTGAGTGGCATCCTTGGCGTCTGCCAGGAAAACAAAACTTTGCTCACCCAAGGCCACCAGTAGGTAATGGGAAGAAAGCCGGGGCAAGGTTTATGGGCCTTGCAATGGAAGCTGTAATAAATTAATTACATGGAAATTTGCAGGAGAGAATGTTTCCCCTTCTTTTTGAGCAAATAGTTGGGTAATGGTAGTGACCACCTAGCCCACTCACTGTACAGCACAGGAAAGAAAATCCAGTATTGAAATGGCTTGTCCAAGGTCACATAGCCAGCTACTAGCAGAACCTAGTACAAGATGTAAACTCTTCTAACCCTGGGCCAGCACATGTGGCCAGTGGGTTGGACGCAGCCTGAACATGTATTCTGCTAGGCTCACACAACTATTCCAGTTAGTTAATACAAAAAAATTTTTTTTTAATATCCCACTATTTTATTATACTTCTGGACTCTCTGGGTCTCAAGAATTTAGATAGAGCACAGAAGTAATGGCTTGCTTCTGCTGCATGATGTGAGGGCTGTCAACTGAGAAGACTTGAGGACAGGGGCTGGGCTGGGTGTGACTCAGTGGCTGGGGCTGGAATCACCTGGAGAACACTCACTCACGCGTGTGGTGGTTAATGCTGGCTGTCAGCCAGGACACCTGTGTGTGGCCTCTCCATGGGGAATACTTTGGACTTCCTTTGGACAAGATGGCAGCCAAGTGCTAAGATCAAGTGTCCAAGAGGACCAGGCAGAAACTATATGAACTTTTTGACTGCAATAGTGTCCTAGGACTGCCATAATAAAGTACCACAAACAGGATGAGTTCACAGAAAGTTACTCTGTCACAGTTCCGGAGGCTAGAAGTTCACAATCAAGAATAATCAAGATGTTGGTGGGGTTGGTTCCTGAGAGTGCTGTGAGGGAGAGTCTCTTCCATGCCTCTCTCTTAGCTTCTAGCACATTCTAATTCTCTGTCTTTATGTGGCCTTCTCCCCGTGTCTTCATGCCAGCTCTCCTCTGCGTATCTGTCTCTGTATCCAAATTTCCCCTTTTTATAAAGATTTGAGCCTACTCAAATGACCTTATCTTACCTTGAACATCAGCAAAGACCCTATTTTTGAGTAAGGTCACGTTCAGAGGTACTGGGAGTTAGGACTTCAGCATCTTTTGTGGGAGCACATTTTAACCCATAACCATGATCTCGCCTTGAAAGCCACATAGCGTCACTTCTGCTGTGGTCACAGGCCCTTCCCCACCAGGTTCAAGGTGAGGGAACACGGATTCCACCTTTGGGTGGGAGAAGTGTCAAAGTTACATTATAAAAAGAGCACATGGAATGGGAAATACGGCTGCAATCATTTTTGGAAGGTACAATCTGCCACAACAATGCTTTATGTTATATATAAGTGTGTGTGTGTGTATGTATATATATATGTGTGTATATATATTTAGTTGCTAATATTTAAGCACAGGAGGTTTACATAACATTTGGGTGCTGGTCCTTGAAGGACTGGAAAGACCTGGCGGCACGGCACTCTCGTTTTTGGGGTGCAGCAGTCAGTGAGAGCTGCCCCTCTCAGGAGGCCAGTGGGTGATGTGACCCACTTCCTGCATCTCCCTCTTCTGGGGTCCAATGTTGGCTGCCATCTATCACCGTGCGTAGCTGTGATTTCCCTTACACTCACCTGCTTCTCTCCTGTGTGTCCTTGTTGCCTGTTCCCGGGATCTGGGGTGCCCCCGCCCCCCAGCCCACACTGCGAAGAGGAAGATCGCAGGGCAGAACCCTAGGAGCTTCTCTGCGGTGAGGTCATGCTGTCATGCCTGGAACCCCTCCAGGAGCCCACAGAAGGCAACAGAAATGAGCCAACCTGTGAGTCACGGCAGAGCAGAGCATGTGCAGGACTGGTCTAGCCAGGAGGCCGCGGGCAAGCACAGGCAGCTGGCTGGTTGTGGGGGGTAGAGTGAGGTGGGGGTGGGGAGGTGAGCTGGAAAGTGCAAACAGATGTGGTCAGATCCACCCTCTTAGGCCCCGCCCACCCACCTCCGTCTGCCCTACCCCCGCAGATCTCCTTCCAAGAAATGACCTGGGGGCCCCCTCTGAGGTGGCTTCCCTGACTTCCCACCATTCCCATCCATCCATATCATTTAGAGCCTTCCCGGATCCTCCTGCTTCGGGCAGGCTCCCTTTTACAGCACAGGCCTCTAAAGTCAGCAATGCTAGGGCAGCCGACCAACTGACCATATTTCCTTGTCATTCCAGGAGCCTTGACTGAGAGCAGTGATTTTCCCCTCAGGAGCGACAGGGGAAGAGACACAGGCCAGGACCAGGAGTCCTGGGAAGGGGTTCTAGTCTCGCAGGAGCACAGGCAGACCCCTGTGCCCCAGGAGTGCTGAGCTTTCTTCAAGCTGGGACACATGGTGTTCTGGTTGGTCCCCAGGCATTGAGGATGTCACTGGGGACCCTGGCCCTGTCACCACCAGTGGGTCACTTTGGCCCCTCTTTGTGTCCTCTCCTGCCTTTGAAAGAGTGAATGAGTTCATTGATGCACAGTGCTTAGGAAGGGAGTCTGGCAGCGCGAGCTACTGTTCACGTGTGCGGGTCTCCACCCAGCATTGCTGTGCTGTGGACTCCTAGTAGGGGTTGGCAGATGCGGAGCCTTTCTTTATGAGAGAACCCTGCCCGGCCTTCCCACGTACCAGGTATAACGTACCAGGTGCAGTGACAGGCCCAGAATCCAGGCAGGCCTTGCCTTCACCCACACACAGGGCACCTGCACCCCCTCTGTGTTCCCAGCTTACCCAGCAACAACCAAAGCGGGAGAGAGGCCCCTGGAGTTCCAGCCTCCAGCATCTGTGATCAATACTTTGCGGGTTGGTTGGGGATGAGGGTTTTTTTGACCTTGGGAAAGACTATTGTTTGGCTCCTAGTGAGAGGTGGAAACGGTTTAAGAAGGGAGAATGTGGGGGGGGAAACAGGAAGACAGGCATCCCATAGTTGCCAATTTAATTCAGGGCTGGCTGGCACTGTTCTCCAAAAATTGAAGATGGCTGGGGGAGAAGGGGAGGGGAGGCCTGAGGTCGGGGAGGGGCCTCATCCTGGGATCCCGCCAGCTTCCGCCAGTCATTGAACCTGAACTCCCAGAGATAAAAGATGCACATTGGAGCTCCAAGCAGAGCTCATGACTCTTTCCCTAGGGCTGCCATTCAAATTACTGTGAATGGGGTAGCTGAAACCAAACTAAATTAATTCTCTCACAGTTCTGGAGGCGAGGGCCCACAATCAAGGTGTCCGCAGGGCCATGCTTCCTCTGAAGGCTCTGGGGGAGGGTCCTTGTCTCTTCCAGCTTCTGGCGGCTGCTGCAACCCTTGGCGTTCCTTGGTCTGTAGATGCATCGCTTCCCTCTGCGTGTCTCTGTGTCCTCTCCTCTCATAAGGACACCAGTCACTCGATTTAGGACCCCCCTATTCTAGTCTGACCTCATCTCAACTAATTACATCTGCACAGACCCCACTTCCAAATGAGGTCCCCTTTTGACATTCCAGGAGGATGTGAATTTTGGGGGTCACTATTCAATCTGTTATAGTCATATAACCAACCCTTGACTACCTGACCTGGGGGGAGGGGGTCACACCAGAACCCCACCGAGGCTCCAGCAAGTATTGATCGACCGGAAGCCACTTCAGACCAGGGGTCTGCAAACTGCAAGATTTTTGGTGGTCCATGCGCTAAGAATGACTTTTACATTTTAAAATGATTCAGAAAGAAAAAACCAGAATGACATTTCGTTACAGGTGAGAATTATGTAAAATTCTCCTTTCAATGTCCTTAAATAAAACTTGATTGGAGCACGGCCATGGCATTCATTATGTGCCGTCTTCGGCTGCTTCCTCATCGGGCAAGACGGTGGCTGAAAATCCTGAATTATCTACTATCCGGCCCTTTAGGGAGAACGTTTGTCCAGCCGAGTGCACCTGCATGTCGTTGTCCTAAAACGACGTTTCCTGCCTGGCCTGTGGCCTCCCAGAATTCCCAGACTTCCCCAGGGGCCCAGGTCCCCTCCTCTAGGTCAAGCAGTGTCTGAACCCTGGGTGAAGGCTGTCAGCCAGGCCTGGGGTCCAACCCTGGCTCTGGCACTTACCTGGCAGGTACCTCCCACCTTCAGCTCTCCAGTGAGGGGTCCTTATCTGTTAAATGGGGGAGAGGTGAAACTCCTCCTCCTGGGCTTCCTGGGGGGTGGCCTGTGCTGCCCAGAAGGCCTTTGGCAGAACCTGTCAACACAGCTCAGCTGCTGCCATCACTACTCTGCAGCTCCAGCTGATGGGGGAGGTGGCAGGGCAGAGAATGTCAAAGGCCTTTGGAATTCTCTCCCACACCAGAAAATCCCACCCGTTCTGTTGAAAGCTCCCAGCAAGCCTCTTTGGGACTAACTCCATTCTTTATCAGCTGAGGAAAGAGAGTGAGAGGAAGTGCCTGTCACCTGCCTTGGGTGTAGGAGTGGCACTTTCCAAGGAAAAAACAACAGCAGAAGGTGCAGGTGAGCACCACTGTGGGCCTGCTGGTGCCCGTGCGACTGTCTTGTCCACATAACACCTTGCTCTGTGCCCCTGGTGGGGGGCTGGCCCATATGGACCACATTCTGGTGCCCTCCAACTTCTCACTGAGCTTGGACCACAGGAGCCCAGGCAGGAGACTAGAAGACAGAAGGAGAGCCAGGCCCAAGTGGAGAGATGGGGGTTCTCCAGCTCCCCCGGAGCCTGTGTCTCCATCGGCCTTTTCGGTCTGCAGGCTCCAGGAACTTGCCCCCGCACTTGCCCTGTCAGGCCTGGTTGGTCAGCTGGTTCTGACCCCAGGGCCTGTCAAGCTCCTTGTATGAAACCCTCCTCAGATTATCCTAATTTGAGTGTACCGTTGCTCCAGCATGACTCATACACTCTGAAAGGCCAGTGTTGCTCCCTGCAAGAATCCTAAATTTCTAAGATTGACAAGTTTTCTTTTGAGACATTCCCTGAGGCAGGCAGAGCCCAACTGGGTTGGGACTCATTGAGCCAGAACTGTGCCCAGAGCCAAAGCCCTTGGGTGATCCCAGTGTCATTTTATCCACGAACAATAGCGATAATCCCTTCTGTGTGTAGAGTGTTGTTTGGCTCCCAAATGACGTTCATGGGTAATCGCTCTGCTAATACCCAAGCGCTTTTTGGTGAGGAACGCAGAGTGGTTTTCAGCCTCCCCATTTCCTGGAGGAGGAAACTGAGGTTCTGAAAGTTTTGCATGAACCCCCACGTCTGGTGCAGAGTTAAAATTTGAGCCAGGTAACTGATTTAGACCGTAAAAATAGAGGGTGCCTGGTTAAATTTGAATTTCAGATGAACACCAAATAAAAATGTTTTAGGATAAACATGTCCCAAGCACATTTTGGTTTGCATTTTACCCGGCAACCTTATCTCGAACCCAGGTTTCTTCCATCCAAGGCCTGTTTTCTGCTGACCAATAAGGTTCCTGAAGACAGCCTAGCACCTGTGTGGATTTCCCCACAATTTCTACTGGATGTCACCATCAGGAGTTCTTGGGGACTGGAGGTGGAGATGGGGGAGGGAAGTGCCAATAGAAAGAAGAGAAGAATATTTCTTGTTCTCCTGGGCAACTCTATTAACAAGACCCGCTCCATCAGAAGAATCTAGAATCTAGGAAAGGGTCCCCCGACATTAGTGTCCCGGAGCCCTCGGTAGGGAGGACTGAGGCAGACCCTCAAGGGGCAGGATGTAGGGTCTGAGTACGAGGGGTGAGCCTCCCTCTGGATTTGGGGTCGCAGCATCCCACCCTGGCTGGTAGAGCTGTGCAGGAGATCTAGCCCTGGAAGGTACCTGACTTGCTGGGTCTTCCATGCCACCCCTCCCCCACCCTAGATCACAGCTGTGTCCAGGAGATGGGCCCTTTAGTTCTCCCAGGCCTTTAGCATGGAAGTCCCAGGGCCATCAACCAGGTAATGTATTGACCAAAGTGAAAAGGAGCATGATTAATAATTATATCAGGACAATAGGTAGCGAGTAGGATCTATGGTGACACTATTCATTGACACTTCATCTGGGTCCCATAAGGAGCTGCTGAGCAGATTCTAAACCCTTCATGTTGATGTTGGTGCAGGCAGTCGGAGCAGAGGGGGAGGTGCAGCCAGCCAGCCCAGCCCCCACTTCCCTGCAGCCCCATCTACCTGAGCTGCGAGTTCAGTCAAGTTGGTAGTAGAGTGGGCCCATTTGTCCAGGGCAGAATCCAGGGGGTCAAGGTCAAGAGTGTCATTGCATCCAGATCCTCTGAAGCAATGGGTGATATTCTTTGGGCTCTGAACCCCGGTGCCCTCGTTGGGAGGAAAGCGAACCAAACACTACTTAATTATTTTCATTCTCCTTCCCACGGTATAGCTTAGCTTCTGGACAATTGGCTCCGAACAGTCCAAACAGTCCCCAAATGAGAAGTGGTGAGGTCTGAATTTCCTTGGAACCTCTCAGGGCCAGCCTTCGAGAAGGCTGGTTGCAATGTGTGCTGGGAGCCTCGAGGCAGGTGGTAGAGCCTCAAGCCTGGTGGAGCCAACTGACCTGATCTACCTGGAGCTGACTGCTCAGCGTCACCCCCGCCCAAGGCTCATCTCCCCTCACCTTCCTGCACTGCACAGTGGCAGGGCCCCCTCCCAAACCCCAGAGCCAGCTGCTTCAGTGCCTCCTCCCTGCCAGAAGCTACGACGTCAAGAAGAAAAATAGTAGTTGCTTTCTCCATCTGTTGACTCCAGCCAAGCCTCACTGCCAAAGTGCTTTGCCATCAAGACTGGGAAACTAAAAAAAGACCAAAAAAAAAAAAATAGCAGCTCTGATGGTTCTGGACCATGTGTCACTTACATCATATTTAGACAAAGAAACTGGGACAGAGTAGAAATGGAATAAAGGGAGAACCAGGGAGAACCCCTAGGGAGGTCACCTCTGTCTGAGAGGTTATTTCTATATACTTCATTCCATCAGTCTGAAAAAAGGTAGAAATTGCACCCATTCCACAGATGAGGTAGTAGGGGCTGATAGAGGTTGAACTCAAGTTCAAGTTCAAACTGGAATTTGTAGGAACCCATGTCTGCCAACCCCTGCTCTTTTGGGTTAGCCTCACCAATCAGAAGTGCTTTTCCCACTTAATAATAACCTTGGGAGCTTTAAGAAGAGCAACTCTACTGAGTTCTGAAAGGTCTCCTTGATGTTTTCCAGGTGCGGTTACCTTGTCTCAGTGGAAAGGAGTATGTATAACGCGAACCAGTGCATGATACCTCCTCGTGTCTCCATAGCTTTGGAAAGCTCCTCTCCTCTCCTTCCTTCTCTGCAGACTCACCTCCCTCATTTTCTCGGTGCAGGCAGTCTTGTTTCCCCAGTGTAGTTGACTTGGTCATGAAGCTGGACACAGCCAAAGTCCACATCCACTGGCCACGGTCAGGGATGGGCCAGTCTGAGATTAGAAGTGAAGGAGGAGGAAGATTGGAATTAAAGAATATTACTATGAGACTGCTAGGTCAGGAGCACAGGTGCTTCGAACACCAGAAAGACACGTGTTCGGTGGTCAAAGCCTTTTCTTTCAAATCCCATGATTTCGTTGGTTCTTTCCATCCAACCGATTGGTGGTAGAGCACTCACAGTGTGTAAGTGACCATCCTAGAACCAGAACCCACTGACCCGCTCATCTGACTCCTGTTCTAGCACATCTTCCATGTTCCTTCCCTTTAACCAAATATTCTCAAACCAGTTGAAGTGGAGTCGCATCTAATGTGGGGGGTTGTGTTCCAGATTATGTGTAATGTCAAGGTTATGGGTAGTCAGTATAACCCTTGAAAATCCCTTAAACTTTGAAAATTGGTCATAAAGTACAGAATGCACTGTGCTGTGCTTTATGACCAGTAAAGTGTACTGCCATGCAGACAGGAGAAGCTCTCTTACCTGACTTCCACTTAACCAACCGGCCACATTAAATGACTCCCTGTATTTGTCTGCAAACCATGAAGATGCACACGGTCCCTGGATGCCGAAGGCTGAGAGCCCTGTGGAATCTGCTGCTGCCAAATCCAGCTGGATGTTTACAAAGAGTCAATTATCACAGTTCTCAAACTTGTTTACGCTGCTGTGCATTTTATAGTAACTGCATCATTGAATTAAATATGAGGTAAGTGGCTAAGATTAGGGTGCAAAAGGGGAATAATTATTTCTTTGGAAATGACACTGAATGCTTTAGAAAAGGAAAAAGTTGCAAAAGTAAGGGTGTGTATCGAATTAGAATGGACAAGAACTGTCAAATTTTAGGGCAAGATAATAAGACTTGGGACTCTGCTCTTATATCAATCCCTGTTTTCTCCTCTGGTACATCCAGATGCTCCAGATTCCTGTCTGTCCCCCAGGTTTGGGGCCGCAGTCTGCCCTGTGACTGCACTTCTCTGATGGATCTGGGGAGGGCTGTTGATTTCTCAGTGTGTGTGGCTTTTTCCTTGTCGGGACTTCCAAGCTCCTTCCCTTCAGAACTGGAAGCCGGCAGCCTTTGATTCATAGTGTCTGTACATTTTTGCTTTAGTTCAGAGAGAGAGAAAGTGGAATTTGCTGATGATGCTCTATAGATGTGGTTTATGTATGAAAGATGATAAAAAATTCCATACATTGAGCTCATTCCCCGCCCCCCCACCCAGAAAAAAAAGAAAAGTAAAAATGCTATGGCTCAACCTTAGCAAAGAGATTGGTGAATGAATTTACATTTGTAGGTTTTAAGTGAAGGTAAAGTATATACATATATATGTATGTGTACATATATACACACATATATGAAATTCCCTGCTTTAATTATGTCTTGATCATATAGAGAAGCCTCTATGAATAGTATAATGTCTGCTGTGCATTATACAACAACGTAGACTAAAGTGTACTCACTGAGTGACATTACATGTCCTGTTAAAATCATGTTTTCCTTCACTCTCTTTTATTTCCACCCATCTGACTTAATGCATGTGAGATAAATGGGGTGTAAGGTAACACCACTGTGCTCTACTCATAAATTCAGCGATTCAAACCTTAACGCTAAACCTGGGTGGATTAAGTAGGTTAGATCCACCGAACGCCACAGCGGTTCTCACTGTCTCAAGATCCCCAGGGCCTGGGGTGTGGGCTTTGTTGAAATTAAAATGAAAACAGGCGAGGAACTTGCCTTAACATATCAGAGAGGCAGCACGGCTGTCACGGGAGCCAGACTGCTTGAGTACAAATCCTGGCTTTTCCAACTCTCAGGGGCAAGCCCCGTACACACTCCCTGATCCAGCTCCCCTGCTAGGGAGTCGTCACAGGGATTTGATGAGTTAATCAGAGTGCAGGGCGCTAGAGCCGGGCGAATGCCGCGCGTGTCAGCTATCGCCGTTACCGTTACTATTCATCGTTGCCGTTTTTGCCTGTAACTTGGCATAATCTGAGTGGCTCTTATCCTAAAAGGGTAAAATAAATAAAATAATACCTTTCACTTAAAGGCCTAGGTGCCCACTCCCCCGAGAGTTAAGAAAGCAAGTAAGTTGGACCCTGGAGTCTTTCTGCAAAAGCACAGCATGACTAAACACAGATGGGTGTCTGGGGAGCAGACTGTTTGAGTATAGTATGGGGGTAGGTGTCCCCATTTACCTCTCAGGGTGAAGAAAAATGAATGCTGCTTCAGAATTCCCAAAAAAAAGTTTATTTATAAAATACCGACAAGTTTGACAGGACATGGGACTTCTCATGGTATAGATTTCAAATCATTTTCTTTCTTACCTTTCATTTAAAAAATAAACCTAACAAGCTATATGACATATATATATATATATATTCTTACACATAGACACCTGCCATAATGAATACTCTCCCCATAATTTTTCATTATATCTTTTAAATCAAAAAATAAAGATTTGTGTTGGTTTTTGTTTTTGGAGTCTAGATGTGTAAAGAAAGGTAACAGGTTTAAATGCTTTTGGTTATTCTCACGGAAACAGATGGAGGGGGCGGTCCCAAGCGGGCACCTGTGCTCAGGGTGTCGGTCAGGGCAGGGCTGTGCTGGGCAGGGCCACAGAGGCACTAGGGAGCCCCCAGTTCTGCTCAGATGCTCCCCCTCCTCCTCCGGCCCTCCAGCCCCTCCCGCAGTGTGGGCACCCTCAGATGTGCACATGGGAAGAGGAGTGAAGCCCCTGCCCAGGGTGGGCTATGGGGCAGCTCTGGCACCTTGAAAAGCACCACCCAGGGAGGTGTGGGCAGAGACAGAAGGCCTCGAGGCAGCGTGGGACAGCTCAGGGGCGGTCCTTGTTCCCTCTGAGTCTCTGCAGTGTCAGGTGGGGGACAAGGCTTGGGGACAGGGTGGGCAGCCTGGGTCTGCAAACTCCCTGGAGCCCTGGGAGGAGCTTAGAGCAGCTTTTTGGTTTGTCTTGGCAGTCTGGGTGCAGAGCTGATGTGAACACTGGAGGCACGGCCAGGAGGGGGAAGGGCAACCCCAGTGTGCCATGTGTGGGCTGCCAGGTGCCACACCAGATTTCCCGAGGCCACAGCCAGGCAAAGCCAAAGGTGCCAGGTGCTCAGTGTCCTGGCGTGAACCTGCATCTGGTGGAGTCACACGGACAGGGGCCCTGGCCTCATTGGCCCAGGAAACTACAGGTCAGGGAGGCTCCCTGGTACCCATGGGCAGTGCTCAGTCCCATGCAGCCAGGGGTCTGGACCAGAGCTGGGAGCCTTCACGGCCCCAGCGGATATGTAAACAAGGGCAAAGACATGTCCACTCAGGAGTCTAGTGTTCCACAGCTGGAGACCTGCGCCTCCAGGTTGGGCTGGGGCAGTGGAGGCCACCTTTCAGATGGGTGGGTAGGGCTAGGGGTGGACCTTCCCCTTGGGCCCAGCCTGCCTTTAGGGGCTCATCTGAGAGCCTTAGTTTGCACAGCATCCTTGTCCCCTCAGACTACAGACCCCAGCCGTGCCCCAAGTGGGAGTGACTCAGGCTGCCTGTGCCCCACAAGGGAGACAACCTAAGCCATCGGAGGTTGTTGCAAGAGCCCTCATAATACACATGAGGTGTGTATTCTGTGCCTGTGAGTGCATGTGCGTGAGCCTGCACATGTGTGTCAGCATGGGTGTGAATAAGCATGTGGGGGTAGAGGGGGGGCAAATGAACACCTGAGTGCACCAGGTGATTCATGAAAGGCCAAGGAAATCTGGCCTCCTGTACAACACACACACACACACACACACACACACACACACACACACACACATTTTCACTCATCTCTGCCTCTGCCCCCCCAACCCCTCCCTGGGCTGGGCTAGGATAATTCCCTAATGCAAACTGGGAACTTCCTTAAATGGTTAAACACACAGCAGATAGAGAAGAAGACACAGCTGTGGAGGGAGGGAGAGAGAGAGAGAGAAAGAGAGAGAGGGAGAGAGAGGAGAAAGGAAAGAGAAAATGGCAGTGTGGTCACACGCAGCAGCTGCAGATGTGCTGCTATGGAGATGCCAGATGTGTGTGAAAGCAGGACCTCAGGCCATGTCCTCCTTTGGGGAAAGACGGTGCTTCCCTTCCCAGCCCCTGTTTGTGAGAGGCTGTGTTTGGACCCCGGAGCTGGGTTAGCCTGTCTGCTGAGCAGTGTTCTGACTTCCCCTGCACACATTTCCCGGGGGGTCCCAGTGCGTGGAGCCCATGGCTGGGCCAGCCCTTTCCTCAGGCCCCTGGCCCTGTTTTGGGTCTACAGGCCCCGTCTTCCCTTGGCTCGCCTCCAGATCCTCCACTCACCGCCCCCCCTCACCACTAGGCCACCACCTTCCCCTGGGCAGACGCAGTGGCTGTGCTTGGCACCCCAGGGAGTCCTGCCCACTAAGGTGCCCCAGGCTGAACTGAACGTGCTGGGCTGGGCATCTCCTTTCCAGAGGGAGGTGTCCATCTCCAACTCTGGGGGCTCCGGGGCTTAGATAGGCTCCCTCTTTGACCCCTGCACCCAGAAGTCCCAAACTGATGGGAACATCCAGGCCACTGGAGTGGCTTTTTAAAGAACATTCCTTGGAGCAGATTGTGTGTGGTTAAGAGCTTTGCCTCCCATCAGCTATTCTTGTCCCTTGGTCCCATCTGACCTGCTCCTCTGGCCTGCCTGGCTATGCATCTCAGAGACTGTGTCCGGCTTGGCTGGGTCCCTCCTCGCTCCAGGCCCTGGCTAGGCTGAGCGAAGCCTAGAAGCCATCACGGGGCTGAGAGGCTCTTCGGCTCTTTGTAAACTGGGTGCTGAGCAGATTGGCAAACTCGGGCAGCCCTGGCCCCTGGACCAGGGACTCGGCTGCCCCTCTGGGCCCCTGAGCCATTGTGCTTTAGGAGGTGGGTGTTTTTGACACGGAGAGCTATGGGGTGAGCATGAGAGGAACACAGATCTGACAGTGAGTGTCTTGTTTGGCTAGAAGAACCCAAAGGGATTTCTCTTGGAGAAGACCCAGGCCCTTTTCCTTGCCGGTGCATGGGATGTGGCATGTGTGTGTACATGTGTGCACATGTGTGTGGGACAGGAGGAAGGTGTCTGTCCAGGGAGAGAGGTGTGTCTGCCACAGCCATCCCTCACCCCCACGAGCTCCCAGCCCCAGGCAAGCTGTCCCAGTTGTGCCCTTTCCCAACTCTCCCTTTGGGGTTGGGGCAGATGGTACCTGACGGGAAGAAGGAGGAAAGTCAAAGCAGCATCTTACATTCCTGACTGCCTGCGCTTCGCCTGGCTGTGCCAGCGAAGCCCGGCCTGTGCCCCTACTCTCTCCCCGAGTTCATCTCTGCTCCTCTGTGCTCAGGACAGGGAATTCAAGTGAAGGGATGGCTGCGCTCAGTGGCGAGGGAGGGGGGCTCTCCTGTACCCTAAGAAGCCTTCTTCCTTGGATTTACAAGAAAAAATATGTTAGGAACAAGGAGCTAGCTCAGCAAATTCTCACCCTTTAGTTGTTTTCTGTTTTCTAAATAAACCCAATGTTTGATGGAGAAGTTGAGCAAAGGAGGGGGGCTGTGGAGGGTGAGGAGCAGGGCAGGGGGTGGCAGGGACCATCCATGCCTGCCAGGGGCAGGGACGCACTTGGCAGTGGTGGCGTGAAGAGAGAGGAGGTGAGCTTTGCCTAGAGACACCCATCCTTGCGTAGCATCAGCCGGTGACAGGGCTGGCACTCCAGCACACGCTGCAAGAGGGGCAGCTGGCTAGACTTCCAGAAGCTTCTCCCTTCAGTCAGGTCTGCCCTGCAGCCCTCCAGCCCTTTGCCTTTTCTCCCCCCCCTCTCTCCAGGGGCTCAACCCCTTCCCGTCCGCCCCAGCCGCACCCCCAACTCTGCACTGTCCCCAAAGGAACAGCCAACCCCGCAGTCGTGAAGCTGACTAATCGCTGGCCACACATGTCATCTCATGGTTTTCTTCTCCCCTCTTCTCACTCCAGCTTTGCTGGCCCTGGAATCTCTGGAAAAATAAACTCAGGAGGTGAGCAGTCGGCTTGGCTTCTTGGTGTTTTTGTTTTCTGGCAGGAGGTGCGGGGAGGGGCGGAGGGGAGTTTGGTGCCGTCTTTCTTTTTCCTCTCCGGAAGTCACACGAACGATGAAAATCCTGCTATAGGGGCCCGGGAGCCAGGGGCAAGGCTGCTGGGGGGGCGGTAGAGGGTGCTCTGCTGACTTGGGGGGTTTGGGGGGTTCTGGGGCGTTGGGGTCCGACTGGCCTTGGGCCGAAAGAGGCTGCCCTGCTGGACACTGCTGCTGTTGGTGACGGTGGCGTGGTCTGGCTCCCCCGCGTCACTCTCCGTGTAGCTGTATGCCTGGGCCCTGGAGATCCCCTTCTGCTGCCGCCGCCAGGAGTTATAATATGTGGGGTCGCTGATGTAGTGGTTGACGAAAGAGTGGGCCTTCTGGTGGCTCGGGTCGACCTCGTACTCGCTGTCGCTCCCCTGGCAGGACAGAGAACCAGGGTGTCAGTGGCCCAGTGGGGACAGGTTGGCGTGCTCAGTGCTGAGAGGCACAGAGGGCTCGGGTGTGAATGCCCGCTCGGCCTGTTCCAAGCCCTGGACTGTGGGCCCCTCAGCTCCCGCACTGCCCAGAGGGCATGGTGCCCCCTTAGGCCTGCCTTCTGCTTCCTTCAGAGAAGATCATGGCACAAAGCCTGTGGGTTTTTGATGCGAATCAGAAGACCTGAGTTCCAATCTTTTTTAAACATGGAGGTGAAACCCACACAACCTAAAGTTAACCACCTAAAGTGCACGCTCCAGTGGCATTCAGTGCGTTCCCCAATGTTGGGCGGCCATCACCTCCATCCAGTCCATAAACATGTTAATCCCCCGCTCCGGTAAAACACTGGGCCCGTTAGCTGACACTTCCTGTCCCTTCCTCCCCACCTGGCTCCTCGACCCCTGCCCCTGGCCACCACTAAACCACTTCCTGTTTCTATGGGTCTACCTGTTCGGGCAATTTCATGCACATGGGATCAGCCAATTCGTGACTTTGGCGTCTGGCTTATTTCACTCGGCAGAATGTTTTTGAGATTGAGTTAACCATGCCTTTTTACTTTTGGTATTCCTGATGCTTTGACATACCTTGCTGACCCGGGAGGGACTGGCCCTCCCCGGGCCGGTCCATTCTTGGAGACAGTTAGCAGATTTCATATCCGGAGCCCGCTGCCCACCACCACCTCTAATGGGCTCTCACGTGCTGACTCACTTATTCCCTACTCACCGCAGGGCCAGGGGCCAGACAACAGGGGACAGCCCCTCCCCTCCAGCACCCCCGAATTTATTCAAACTAGCCAAAGCCTGCTTCCCCGCTTTGACGTTCCTGTGGGACCCACACTAGAGGTTTCCGACTCCGGTGTTTCCCTGTGTGGCCCTGCGTGGTGTAGTGCATCCCTTCTTGAGAACTGAGGAACAAACTCTCTTTTCAGGAGCGGTTGGCTCCTGCTCTGTGGGTCCCTGCATCCCTGAATAATAACAGAAGGTGCATTTCAAGGTGGAGTTCCGTGCATGATACCCCGAGGTCCAGTCTTGGCCCAACTTCTGACATGCTGCGTTCGTGGGTGGGGACAAAGCCTGGGCCAGGCTGTAAGACCCGTAGGGCCTCCTGACACTGCTCACCCACGCGAGATCCGAAATAAAAACATACGATACGCATGAGAAAAGTATCAACCAAAGTTCTGGGTTGTCACGCGCTGACTATCCTGAAGCTTTGCAAAGGAAATACAACGTATTAGATCATTGTTAAACTTGTTGGTCCTTTGGTGTCCTTGGCATGCGCTCCATCTGCCTATTGGGGAGTCAGCACGAGACAAGAGTCAATCTGGGCTGCAAAGTGAGAGCATTGGGATCTGAATTGTGAAGCTAAAAATATCGTGTGCCCCTCCCCCACCCCCGGCTCCCAGCAACTGAGAAGACAGCAGATGGGAACACCCTTAGAACTCTCTGGAAGAGAGGCACTCAGATTTTAGTGAACAGCACACCCGTAACAACACACAGCTCAGAAGACCGTGCCCAGGGTGCCTCACCTCTGCCCAGGGAGTACGTACTTGGAGGCAGTAAGTTAATTTCATCAGCCTAAGTAAAACACACTTTGGAAAAATAGTATAGCAAGGAAACCCACTGAGCCCAATACAAACGAGTCCAGGAGGATCAGCTGTGTCCGGCTTTGCAGGTAAAGAAACCGGGAGCAGGCCTTGCCCACGAGCTCCGCGCTGTGGGAGATGCAATGTGCCCTTGTTCTTGTTCACGGCATCCAGACCCTCAAGAGAAACGCACCCCATGTACAGAACTATGACGAATCCCACCACAGAAATGCTGACTTGCACTGCCATGTTGAACTGTCACACCTCTGTGCTGTGACTAGTGGCTTTTGCCCAAGGGAACGATGAGCTGGGCTTGAATGCAGTGCTGCCTGATTTTTCCAAAGCCCACACCTACCTAGAGGTCACAAGATGGGGAATGAGAGCCCTCTCCCCTCTGGGTGATAAATACTCCCAGTCAACCCACTAATTTATGTCCTCTGGCGGCCCCCTCCTCCTCACCCCTCCACAGTGCTTATCACTAACCTTAACCCGCCTCACCACTGCCCCCCTCAGCAGGAACCCCCAGGACCAAGACAATGGGAAGTCCCTGCCTGGGCTCCCCAGGACGCAGTGCAGCATAATGGGAGCCCCTTTCTTTGCCTACTGCCCAGCTGCTGGCCCAGGAGGGAACAAAGGGGCCTGCACAGACGGAAGGCTCCATATGCTATGAGTGGGGAGGGGGTGCATAATGCCTGGGGCTGTGGTGCAGCTGGCCCCAGGGGGCAGAGGTCTGAGCAGGCTGTGGTTATGCCATGAGGCAGGAGGCTGGGGTTCCCCTGGGTCCAGGGGCAGCGAGGGTCTGTGAGTGTGTGTGTGTGGCGGGGTAGGGGGGGCAAGAGGGAGTGCCCACAGTTTCCCCTGCAGGACAGGCCTGTCTGGTGGGGCACCTGCTAGCGGGCTGTGATGGCTGTCTTGGAGAGGAACCCCCAAACTACTTCGGGCCCGTTCCAGAGTGAGTGAGTGTCTGGGGTAGCAGGGATCGTGGCGTGGAGAAGTCCCAACTCTTTTCCTTAAGGGCTAGGTAAGTTTGCACCCATCTCCTGGCTCACTTGGCCTCAGCAGCCTTGTCTGTAGGACGGACAGGTCCCTGTAGGTCACAGGGTGAAATGAGCTACAGATGAAAGCATCCTGTGGTAGGTATTGTTAGGGAGAGAGTGAGGGTGGGTGGGTGGGTGGGGGGCTTTGAAACCCCACCAGGAGGGATGAGAAGGGGCTGGAGTTGGGGCGGGTGGGGGAGGCTGACCCTGCTCTGGCAGCTCTAGCCCCCTCCCCACCCCCACTTTTCTGCAGAGGGAGGCATGGCTGTGTGGCTGGAGAACTGGTCTCTCTGGCCCTCCTGGGCCCCCAGATCCCAAAGCCCATTTGTCCAGTCATTTCCCTCCAGTCAGCTACCATCTGTTGAGCACCCACTGTGTGCCAGACACTCTGTGGGGCAGCATTCCTGGGGTGGAGGGGAAGGGAGAGAAGGAAGAGCTGGGAGCCAAATGGGCTGGGGGTTAGCTTGCCGGCTCACTCCCCCCACCAGCTCTCCAAAGCCAAAGGGGAGGTCTTTGCATCAGCGACTGCTCTCCAGCCTCCATCTCTGAGAACATCTGTTTCTTCTCTGGGTGGGGGTGGGGTGAGAAGAGAAGAAAGCAAGCAAGGGGGAACCAGGGGCTCCCATTCCGGGCTTTCAACTCTCACGCGGCCCTCGGTAATTGAATGCAGCTTCCCAGTAACTGGCCCAGCACAAAGGGGGCCTTTCATGGGCAGCCCCGCCAGGCCGCCAGGCAATCAGGCAACTGTTTCGGCTCCTGGGCCTCTTAACAGCTCCTCAAAGCCACTCAATCAGCAATTATGGGGGTCTGGGGAGAGGCGGGGTACAGACTCCAGGCCTGGTGATGGGAGTGGGGGGGGTGGGCACAGAAAAGACAGGAACAAAAGAGAAGGGGCAAAAGAAAGCCTTCTGCTTTTCTTCTGGTTTCTAGAGGAAGGGACTCTTGCACCGGACTCAATAGGCAATGGGAGAGTGCCATACAGGCTTGTGGATGGGTGTGGAGATGCTGGTGCCAGGCAGGGGACCTTCATCTTGCTGAATTTCATGATGTCCTGCAGGAATATCTTGCCCCTTAGGACAGGAGGTCGCCCTATGCAGCTCCTGTAGAGACTGGAAGCAGGACCCCCTCCTTCAACTGTGGTCCTGACCCAGCCTGAAGCCCAGCATGAGTCTGGCCCCTTGGATGCCCTTACCCTTGAGTGAGCTAGGGCTCTTCCTGCAGAGGCTGCAGGCCTGGGGATCAGAGGTGAGGTGGGGGGACATGCTAAGTATCTCCCTCACTGGTCGCCCCCTTGAGGCTCAATTTTGTCAGGGCCTTTGGCTCCTTGTACTAAAATTGCTGGAAATTGTCTACAAATGTCCTTTGAAAATTTCAGTTCAGGCCCAATGTCACATAGGTTGCCTGGGCCCTTACAGATCAGGTGACAGCCAGTGTATGCCAGCTCTCAGCTGTCAGAGACACCTGAGGTCAGGGGCCTCCCGGAGGTCACTGGGATGTGGAGTGGGATTGGGGTCAGCAGAGGCCTCCCTCCGTCAATCTCCCCTGTGCCGGGCAGCTGGGCAAGGCCAAGCTGCAGCAGGCATGGCCTCAGAGCCAACTGGACCTAGATTTGAATCTCCACTGGCTGCTTGACCTCTACAAGTCTCAGTTTCCCCAACTGTTAAATGGAGATCTTCCCATTTGCATGGCAGGGAGGTGAGATGTTAAATGAGAATGTATAAAGCTGAAGGCTCAGCACAGCAAGTGCCCCAAAAGTGGCTCCTCCCCCTCCCCAGGCTTTCTCTGTCCTGCCTCGGTGTGCCTCTCATTTGACAGAAGCTGGGCTTCCGGGCCTCTGTGGGTCTGGTGGAAGAGATGGGCCTCACTGAAGCTGTAAGGCCTGTGGTCCAACTGATGAACAAGAGGCAAACACTGGCAAAAGGTAGGACACATTCAACAGAGGGAGGAAGGTGACACCAGCACCATCACTCCAGCCAAACATGAACCTACACTCTTCCCCTCTATGCATCATCCCATCCTGTCCACACTTCCAGGCCCAGCTGAAATGCCACCTCCTCCAGGCAGCCCTCTGTGGGCTTCCAGGAGGATACAACCTTCCTCCAGGATTCCTCACAATGCTTTATCTGCGCCACAGGAAAGGAGAAGGCTTTTGTTCATCACTTTCCTCCTGAAGTTAGTTACTGTGGGCATGACACTTTAGTGAGAAATGAAAATGTGATTATTTTACACACAGGTGGTCTTCCCTAATAGATCATAATGCAATATTCTTAAGAGCCTCTCTTGGTCATCATCTTAGCTACCACTTGTAAACAGTGCCTGGTACATTTGGTGGGTGCAGAACAAATAGCTGCTGAGTAAATGCACCAAGGAAGGAATGAATGGGCTCCATGGAGGGCAAATCCAGTGCTTACCCCTCCCAGGTGCCACACAGGGCCCAACCTGTGCACGGTGCACGGCAGGTGTGCAGGAGGTCTGGGAGGGGGGGGCTGGGCTTTGTGTGGGGGCCTCCTTGTCTTTATCTGAGACAGTCATAAACCCACCAGGCCTTTGAGAGGGTTAAGTGGAGTCATTCTGGAATAAACCTTCCAGTTATTCCTGGCTCCCCACTAGGGCTCTGTAAATGTTCACTATTATGATTGGGTGTTCAAAACATACTATTGGGTTGGCCGAAAATTTGTTTAGTTTTTTTCCATTCGATGGCTCTAGCAGTGCTTAGTTGTCTTTAACTTCATTCAGGACGATTTTATTAGATCGTATTGTGACAGCTGTCATATCAGCATGAATTAAAAAAAACCTATCAAAATTGGTAAATTTTTGTGCGGCCATTTTCATATTAAAGATGAAATAATAGAGGCAACATTTTTGGCATACTATGCTTTATTATTTCAAGAAAGGTAAAAATGCGCCCTAGCTGGCGTGGCTCAGTGGATTGAGTGCTGGCCTGCGAACCAAAGGGTCGCCGGTTCAATTCCCAGTCAGAACACATGCCTGGGTTGCAGGCCAGGTCCCCAGCTGGGTGCATTGGAGAGGCAACAGATCAATGTATCTCTTACACATTGATGTTTCTCTCCCTCTCTTTTTCCCTCTTTTTAAAAATAATAAATAAAATCTTTAAAAAAAAGAAAGGTAAAAATGCAACTGAAACACAAAAAAAGATTTGTGCCGTGTATGGACAAGGTGCTGTGACTGATGGAATGTGTCAAAAGTGGTCTGCAAAGTTTCTTCATACTACTGACATTTTGACCAAATCATTCTTTGCCGTGGGGCTGTCTTATGCACTGGAGGATGTTTAGCAGCACCCCTGGCCTCTACCCACTAGAAGCCAATAGCGGGAGATGGCCAACATACTCAAAATACCCAAATCAATGAAGTTATTGGTGAAAATAAAAAACGGGTTTTTTATTTTACAGAAAGAACTAAACAAACTTTTTGGCCAGCCCCATGTAGGAAATCTAACTTGTCCCGCACAGCGCAGCATCTCACCTTTCCGCACAGGCTGACTTCCACTACAGTGCACTCAGCGGGGCTGCTGCACAAAGACCAGAATAGCGAGCAGGGAAGGTGCCATGGCTTGGAATTTCTCTCCCACTGAGATTTTCTTGTGTGTTAACTATGCACATTTTATACTGAACTTGGGCTCTCACCTTGAAAATGAAGTTGGACTGAAGCCATCCCTTGGGTTTTCAGAAGTTCCCGCAGACAAGCCACAGGCCCTTTAAGCTGCAGCCTTTGTGTGGCTCCTGCCTAGCAGCCTGGAAGCCTTCTGCTGCAGCCCTGGAGGCGCAGCCCCACCCCCACCCCCTGTGCTCTCTGGGGACAGCCAGCCCCCCAGCCTCACCACAGCCCCGTATGGCCTTTCTCACATCACTTCATGTGTGTCTGTTTGCAAAAACATCGGCTTTTTGTTTATCACCGTAACACAGGGAACCGGCTGGCAAACCCCCACTGGTTTTGGAGACTGAGTTTTGGGTGG
Source organism: Macrotus californicus (assembly GCA_007922815.1). Classification (NCBI taxonomy): domain Eukaryota; kingdom Metazoa; phylum Chordata; class Mammalia; order Chiroptera; family Phyllostomidae; genus Macrotus; species Macrotus californicus. The sequence goes on along the minus strand of VMDR010000093.1, from coordinate 258,259 downwards.
TCTGAGTCAGAAATATAAACTAGCCGGCATATGTGAGGCTCACTGTCAGGGGACCTGGGGGAGCGGGACTTCAAAAGACAGGCAGTCACCCTCCAAAGCAGCTGACATAGGGGGGCCAGATGGTGTGGCCCCTGACTCTTTGGGACATGCCATCAGAGCAGGAGACTAGGTGACACCTCCCATCAGCCCCAGATTGAATGTCACAACGGTGGACGCCCCACCACCCACATGCTTGTCTGCAGTCCTGCGGCTCCTCACGGGGGTGAGTGAGTGGCCACAGGATTTACTTTGTTGGTAACACGGGCATTGGAGGCAGGCCAGCGGCTCAGTGTCCAGCCTGTCCCCTCCAGCCCACAGGAGCTCCCAGGGGGCAGGACCATATCTCCACCACCTCCATGTCCTCAGAGTACAGGCTCAAGAAATGAGTGCTGAGAAATCAGCATCTGCTCATCCCTGTCCCCACAGGAGAGCCCGCACCACCCCAGACTGACGGACACTGACATCTGGGCCTCCCTAGCTGTTAAGGCACAAACTCTGACCTGACCCTGGAGGCACAGGGGATGGGCTGCCAGGGTCCTGAAACAGGGTTCTGCATTTCCCTTGCTGAACCAGGCACAACCCTGGAGTTGCAGAATGACAAGCAGTCTGCTTGGGGTCCTCTTGGTGACACTCGGGGGCTCAGGGTGGTGGCTCTTTACCAACAGGTATGAAAGCCATCCAACATTTTAACAATGGGACGTTTAATGATGGCGCAGTGAATCGGTGCCCTGGGACTGGGGGGACATGGGTACGGACAGCTGCACCCTCTCAGGGTCTCCCTGGGCTCTCCCATTTCTGAGGATGCTGATGCTCTGGCAACAGCCTCCTGCATCCCAGGCTACCTGCCGTGGCCTGAAAGCCAAAGGCCCATTCCGGAGCCAGGAGACCTGAGTGATGCTGATGGGCACTGCACAGGCCCGACTCTCTCTCTGTGCACTCCGCATGACGGCCCTTTGGACAGACGATGCTGCTGCCCTGTGTGGGTGAGGCTGTGGCGGACCCCTCCCCGATCCAGAGTCAGTAAGGGGTGGAGCTGTGTTCAACCCAGGGCCACACACCAACCACGACCGCCTGGGGCTGCTGCTTTTCAAATGAGCAGCTGCCCTGCAAAGCAGCCCTCACTGGGGCTGGACCATGATGCCAACGACCCACTGTCCATGCCGGACGCCTTTCTTGGGAACGTGAGGGCCCGGAACACTTTCCTCCAAGTGTCTGTCTTTATCCTTTCAAGATGGGCTTCAGGATTTTTATTTTTATTTTTTGCACTCCACAGTTAGTTGTTCTTAAGACTGTCTCATCAATCAGTTCTTAAGGCCTTTCCAGAAAGTTCTGCCATGAGGGTGACGGCATGGGCACAGGGGTAGGCCCAAGGGGCCGAGGGGCTCTGTGTTAGAAGGCCGGCCCTCGGGCTCCAGCTCTCCAACGTGGGAGCGGGATCCTGGGTTTGCCCTCTGGTGGGTGGGCCTGAGCCAACTCACTTAAGCTCTCTGAGCCTCAGTTTCCCACTAATGCCTGCCTCGGGGAGGTCGCTGTAAAGTGTGAGGCCTGTGGGACCCCGAGCTAAGCCCCGGGGGTGTGGCCCTTGTCATTGCTGTTACTCAGAAGGGCTACACCTCTTTGACTGTGTGAGTCGTGGTGTTGGTCACAGGGAATAACTTTTAGGCCAGCACGAACCTGTTTATCCCCCCGCGAACCACACTCGGTCTGGAGTCTGCTCAGCGCGACCAGCTCCCCAACGCCCTTTTCATGTTTTCAATAAGAACGTGCAGAGTGACGTGTGCCAGGTACCATGCAGGACCCTGGGGATACGACAGCCATCAGAACCATCACATGTCCCTGCTTTCATGGAGCTTAGCTTTCGGAGTGAAGAGACCAAACTCAATCCAATGTAGCCCCCAACTCAAATGCCGAACCATCCCAAAGTCGCCAGGTCCACTGCCCTGGAAGGGAGCCTGGGCATTCTGCTGTGACAGCTGACTTCTGGAGCCGGGAAGCCTCCTCTCACTAGAGTATGTGCTCTTGGGGGGCGGGGTGTGTGTGTGGCTGGTTCTAGGTTGCTATGGAAACAGTGTTCAAGTGATGGGCTTGTTTCGAACGAATGAGGCCCATGGCTAAGCAGAGGACCCCAAGTATCTGCTACCCTGGGGGAGCTTATAAAGAAGGATGGCCTTGGGAGGGCTGGGGGGCTTGGCATGGCCTCAGGGACCAGCTCTGTGTCCCCTGTGAGGGTCTTCCAGACCCACGCAGGGATGGCCGAGAAAGCTCTGGAGACATCGGAAAATACCTCCTGCACTCAGAGGGCTTGCTCCCTGAAGGGTCGGCGCTCAGCCACCGGGGGTGGATGAACAATGCCCTCTGCAGAAGGTCAAGGGAGGCCGGGCAGAGCAACATGGTGAGTCCCCTGGCTGCCCAGTGCCTTGCTCTCTGTAGACAAAGTGTGGCTTAGGGAGTCCTGTGCTATGGCCCCACAGGCATAGCAAGTCTATCTTTTTGAATTTTATCTTGTGTGCCTAGAATCTAAATGCTCATCACTCTCTTTGGGGAGAAAGACAAAAAATCCTGCTTCAGGGGAAGCATGGCCTTGTAAGTCCCATACCCACGTGGCTGCAAGGAGTTAAATACTCGTAAGAAGATGCTGTGACCTGAATCACATGAGTCCCTGTGTAAGCCAGGCTAAGCTGCGGTCTCGGTCCCTGCCAGCTGAGCTGGGGTGCTAGCTCCAGCCTTCCTGGCTCTGCCAAGCCCAGCAGTAACCCTGGCGCTGCACAGAACAGCAGTGGGCGAGAGGCCCTTGGTCCACGGGGCCTACAGCCGGATCCCAGGCTTGCTGGCACCTCCTACGCGGTCCACAGCCCTGCTCCCTGCTGGCATCTCTTCCTTCTCATCCTCTCCCAGGACCGGGCAGAAAAGGTCCAGGGCGTGGGACACAGTGGCCTTTCTTGGCCCTTCCTCGGCAACCACCAGGCTTGGCCAAGGCCAAGAGGGCTGGGGTGGGAGGCTGTAACATCCCCTCGTTGGAATGCACTCAGCCTCCTCTCCCCTTGGCCAGGGACAGAGTGTCCCCGAGTGGCCCACCTAATGGCAGCCTCTCTAAAGCTCTGTGTCTCCCAGAGGCACTGTCTCTTTCTTAATATGTGAGCTGACATTTATTCACCAGTTGCCATGTGCCAGGCCCTGTGCTAAGCTTCTCTATGCCTGATCTCAGCCCCAATGAGAGCCTCTCATTACCCCTGCCCATTCTACAGATGGAGAAACTGAGGCTCAGAGAGGTTTTTCTACCACACCCAGGATGCCCCAGCTCATCGGCAGCAGAGGCAGGATTCAAACTCAGGCCCGAGCCTCCAAAGCTCTAATGCCTTACCAGCCTCTCCTGCTTCCCATCCTTGGGGCCCCAGGAAACCTGTCCTTCATTTCTGGTGCTCATTCTGACCCTGACCAGCTCAGTCTTGGTTCTCTGGCTCTGGCAAGACAGGCTGTTGTGTCAGCCTCCTTCTCCTCACCTTCAGGAACCTCGCAGGCTGGAGACACTGAGTGACCGTGCATGTGGGTGACTTCTCACTCCACGAGAGGGTGAGGACCATGGTCTTGGGGCATCTTACACAATCAAGGTTCCAGGGACCCATGGGCCCTGGGTGCAAACTCTGAGCAGAACAAGGCAGATGGCAGCTGACCCACACAGGACTTCTGGGTAGTTTCCTGGGGCCCCTCAGTCTCTGTGGTCCATAAAGGGAAGAGGGGGAAGGGGGAAGGCAGTCCGTGCGATGGCCCCCCCTGGCTGGGCCTCTTGCAGGCCAGCGCTCTGGAAAGGGGCTGCTCCACGTCCCGTCAGGGCACCTGGCCCTCTCGCCCCTCACCTGAGAGTCAGAGACTTCAGAGGGCTTCTCCGTCAGGCTGCTACTCTCTGCCTGGATCAGGTCATTGTACTTAGTGATGTCCTCATCGGAGTAGTGCAGGCTGCCCGGGCTGGGCCGGGGCGGAGACCTAGGGAGAGGGGTGAGGCTGAGAGGTGGCCTCCTGCCTCCTCTGGTCCAGGGAGGCCATAGTGAGGCCTGGAGGCATGAAGGCCCCGGACCCCTCACCCTACTGTGCCTGCTCTTCCCGGGCTGTGCCTTGGAAGGTGGGCTGGGGGAGGCTTGGGGTGCTGAAGGTGCTGGACTGACCTCCAGAATCAGTTCCAGGGAAATGGGGGGTGGGGGAGGCACCTCGATTCCCCACTTGTGGTTCCAACCCCTCAGGCATTAGGACCACCTGGCAGTGAGTGTTGTTACAGAGCATCCCGGGCCCCACTGAGTCCTCAGGAACAGCATCCTCAGGTGAGGCCTGAGACCTGCACGGCAGACCAACTGCCCCTGTGATCCTTAAACTCACAAGGTGAGCTTCAGAGAGCTGGCGAGGAGGTCAGGAAGGGAAGGAAAAGCACCGCTTCTCTCCCTGCCCTGATCTGCTCAGAGACGGAAGTGGTTCCCAGGGCTAGGTCACGCCCACCTGTGGGAAGTTGTGCCCTTGCGGGTGAGTTAGAGCCTGGCTCTGAGTCCTTAGCACTAACACCAAGGGTAGGGCACTGGGCACTCCAGCTGCGTGGGGGGTGATGGGGGGGGGCGGGCAGTCTAGAGGCTGGAGAGTGGACAGGGCTGCGGCCCTTTATGACTCTGCCCTCAGGATGGGCCTGATGCCCCAACACCTGCCCAGCCTGCTCCAGGAAGGTTTTCTGGGATGGAGGCTCCAAACCCAGCCATCTGCACAGGGGCCAGAGCTGTTTGCTGCAGAAATGCTGCTCTGAGAATAGTCCCGCCACCCCCCGCCCAACTTCCCGCATTGTATCTGCACTGATTGCATTCCAATCGACAAAGTGCATCTTTATACGAAAAATAAAATAATAGCAGTACTAGCCAGAGCTTCGTGTAGACAAGACAGACAAATAGATGACACAGCGGAGGGAGAACATGGGGTGCCCGGCTAACGCTGTCTTGGTGACATTCAGGTGAGTGGGGGGCTGGCAATGTCACTACAGCTGGGTTGGGCCTGGAGCCTGGGGCTCCTTTGGTGCAAAAGGGATTTTTGTGTATACCCAGTGGTGTAGGGTCACTCAGGGGCCATGGTGAGCATACACCGTGAGCGTGAGAGGCAGGCGAGCCCAGGCCGTCGGCGAAACACCCCCTTGTTCCATGTGGCAGGGCCCTGGAGCCAGCCTGGCGAGACTATGGTGGTCATGCTGGGCCTGCCACTGTGGCCTCAAATGTCCCTTTCTTTGGAGAGCTGGCTTTGGCGGAGGGTGAGAGCTGGCCCCCCATCCTCCTGAAGAACACACACATCGCCTCTTCCCTCTGGGACCAGACAGAGAAGTTTTGTGAGCTGCCGCTGCCCTTGGAAATGGGTGGCCTGGCCAGCCACAGGGAGTGGGCTAGGAGGGCCTGGGGTTGGAGAGAAGTCAGAAGGAGAGAGCTGGCCTGCCACCAGCCTCGTCCTTGCTGGTTGTGTGCTCCTAGATGCTGCCCTTTGAGGACGATGCTGACAGTGTGGCCTTAGGGGGGGCGGGAGGTGGGAGAAAACTGTTCTACCACTACTGTAAGTGTGAGAGAGGACCCAGGGCAAAGCTTGTCTACACTCAGAGAGCCCTTTCTTTCCAGAACTGGAGGACAGGCAGGGCAGAAGTAACCATGGGGAGCTCCCGGCCCCTCTCACTCAGGTGTGTCTGCCCAGCCTACTTTTGCTGGGTCCGTCTTCCCTTTGGGGCAAGTGAATATCACGGCTTCAGGCTGTTCCTAGAAACAGCTGGCTTCAAATAGCAGTGGGTTGATTTGCAAAATTGTACAAGGTATTTGTCCCTTCTCATTGGCAGAAACCCTTGGTACCCAGCTCTTTGTGACTTTCTCCCCGGTGTACCCTCCCCTGGGCCCTGGTTGTGCTGCCCAGGCCCTGCTGTGTCTTTCTGCTGGCCATTCCCACTCACTGGGGTAGAAAGCAGTTTCCAGGACAGGGTGAGGCCAAGTGAGCACGGCCTGCTCTGAGGGTCTCCCAAGCCTGGGCCCTGCTGGCCCTCCAGCCTCCATCCCCTGGTACCCCACGCAGGGAGCCCACTACCTGGTGTACAGGCCATTCTTTCGGCAGAAGGAGTTCTTGACAGAGAGTCGTCGGTTGTTGAGTTCCAGGGCAGGAAAACTGCTTTCATCCAAGCTCATCATCTCCCCGTGGCCCAGGGCGCCAGACTTGGCATTGTTCCCTGGGGGGCGGGGGGCAGATCGACATCAGTCACTCATTCTGTTCCTTCAGACTGGGTGATATCCCCTCCCCCATCTCTTTTCTCCCACCTGGCTGGGCTGCCTGGTTTCTCTTGTTAGAGCTGAAACCAAAATCGGAGGTGGAGGTTGTTAGGAAGGCTGGGCATTTCCAGGAGAGAGAGAGACCCCCACCTGCCCCTGCCGAAAGGGAGGCAGCCACAGGAAAGTCCAGCCCAGCCAGCAGGGCTGGGTGCCGGCTCACCCGAGTCTGTCTTCTTGGCGTACTTCTTGCTCTGGCCCCGGATAATGAGCACGAAGACCAGAAGCAGGATGAAGATGAGGCCGACCAGGGCGATGACCACCAGGAACCACCACTCCTCGTAGAACGGGCTGGCTTTCTCGGCTGGAACATAGAGTGGGTGTCAGGGCCAGGGTGCTCGGCCCCTCCTGCCTCCAAACCTCCCACTCCAGCGGGGACTCTACCTCCCACCCTCAGTGTATGGGTAGGCGGGGTCTGTGCCCTCTGAACAGGTGGAACCCAAGACAAGGTGGGAGGGACAATCATTTCTAGTGCCAGCTCTGATCAACAAATAGGATTCCCTGCAGGGCCATTTCGAGAAGAGCTCTGGGGTTGCTTCTGGACTCACGAGGAAAGAGTGCCGGGATTGATTAGTGATGTCTGCCAGAGACCCTGGCTGGAGTCAGGGAGGGGTGGTGTGCTTGCTCATTTTCCTTTTTCCTCACTGCCACCCATGGCCTACCTTGATAGGCAGACCCAACTTTGCATTGGAAAGGTGCTTCTCTGGTCTGTGGTGGGCCTGGCAGAGTGTGTGCCCAAGTTTAGTTGAGAGAGAATCTTTTTCTGGTAGCAGAAAGCAGGGTTGTTGGGAGGGCTGACATAAGTGGGTCTTTCAAATGTCTCTCCAGGTGGGGCTCCCCCTCCTTCCCAGTTCCCAGTAGTATGCTTTCTGCACCAGGCAGTCTCATCTACCCTGATGAGGGGCTGACTTCTATTTCTGTCCTCAAGTGTTTATTTCCCACGATTCGGTCCTTTCCATCTGGACAAGGGCGAAAGTGGGGGGAGGAGGGAGGCAGCCGGGTGTTTGAAACTCCCCTGGTGAGTAGAAATCTGAGTTATATTCCTGCATTGAGGGAAGAGGCCCCAGGACTAAAAGTGGTTCGTGATTAGACTTAAGGTCGTGGGTTTTGAGATAAGAGTCCTTTGTGAGCTCTGAGACATGCTGGACGGGAAGAATGCCACGAGGACAAAAGGGTGGATGGCAGGCCACCCCACCTGGGCACTGTGCTCCACTGGCTGCTGACTCTGTCTGTTTGGGGGTGGTTTCTATGGAAACACACAATTATGGCCTGGCGCCCTTGAATCTCCTGGGTGATGAGCTCATGGAAGCTCTCATGTTGGGCCCACTGACTTGTGCACAAGTTCATTGGGCCCCTGCCTGGGGCTTCTGGAGTCCTTGCAAGCAAACCCAAAAGAGCCATTGTCCCCAGCTTCTTCCACAGTGGAAAGCTGACTCAGGCCCTCGCCCAGGGCTCACTGCTTTGGAGCATTGAGAACACAGTGCATTTCCCACCCCACCCCAAGGCTTCCAGGGCTCTGCTGCCTCTCTTCCTTCATCACCACCCAGCCTCTCCCAAGGGCGCCCCCCACTCCTCACCCCACAGGCCAGTACCTGGCACAGACTGGGAGGGGCTGCTGGGGGTGCCGAAGCCATAGTCGTTGACTGCGATGACCCGGAAGTCGTAGCTCACGCCTGGCTTCAGGATGTCCATGCTGAACGTGTAGGAGGTCACCTCCTTAGGGATGTCTTTGATGAGGATGTCCCATAGCCCCTCATCTGTAAGAGCGCAGGCATGGGGTGAGGCACCCTGTGAGGGGGAGGCCCTCCTCCCGCCTGCCTGCCGCTCCCTGAGAGCAGGGCCTGTCTGCTCTGCCCTGTCAACACCGAGGGCCAGCACGTGGCACCCAGGAGGTCCTCAGGAGGGATTTTTTAAAACAATGCTGTTTGCAGTATCTGACCTTTTTATTTTTTTTGTTAAAATATCTATAAAGCGTTAAAAATGTATATTATGCAGAAAATACTGTAACAAGCAACCAATAGCACATCCAGATGGACAGGCTTGCCGAATTCTACACACTCCACCTTCCATAGCATTAAAAAGCCCTGGTCCGCATGACCTGAAGTGGTCGCCGAGGATTCTACCGCACTGCCTACGCCCCCACACCCCGTACTGCACCAGGCCCTCTGTTCCTGATCCCCGCCCATGTTCAAAACATACAGAGGGGTAGCATCAGACAAAAAAGAGGACCCTTTTCTTTTTTCACAGCTGAAAAAGGGATTGGGGCTGCCCGTGAGTGTTTGTTCAAGGAGCTGGATTTGAGGTCCTCAGGTTCCCCCATGCCCAGGGGCAGGGATTTGAGGAGAAACAGGGGCCAGAGAGGGCCAGAGGGACCCCTGTCTGTACTCCACCCTTGTGGTCCCCAATCATCCCAACTTTTGAGCTCCTGGCTTCCCTTTCAGGCCCTCCCACCCTCCATGGTCTAAACGTATTAGCCCAAGATGAAGGCAATGGTCCTCTGTGCGTGCAAGAGATGAAGCAAGCATCCACCAGGGCACCATGCAGAGACTGGGAGGGGCCCTGGCCAGGTGCTCTGTGTGGGGCGCGTGGGACTGGCTTGGCCCTGGCAAAGTGGGTGAGCCCTCCTCCTGCTTGCGCTAGTGCAGGGCTTACTTGGGAACCGACGTGTCAAGACACCTGGGCCCTGGTCAGGTTCCCTTCTCATGTGGCCAGGGGTCCAGAGGTCTTAGAAGGCCCTCGGTGGGCTGAGTTCCCAGGTCCTTCATCCCGTGACCTGCTCCAGGGAGGTCACCCAGGGACCGGTGGCTGCGACTGCCCTGGACCCACCCTACCAGAATGCGCCTCCTGGCCCTCCAGCCTCACTCTCCCAGGGTACCCTTCTTCCTTGGCTGCTTCTGAGCTCCTTCTGGGAAGAGCTGCCTTTCAGGCCCATGGGTTCCCCAGCTCCAGCTTGGCCCTTCCCCGAGGCGGATGGATTTGGGTTGTTTTCCACACCACACTTTTCTGCAGACCCACCCCGGTCAAGAACTCTAGTAGAGGTGGCACACCCTCCATCAGCATTTTGGTATTTGGAACCAGGAGTGGGTGGGACCTGCTGAGGCTGCCTTCCCGCCCTTCCCGCCCAGATTCTCCATCCAAAGGCTGCGGTCCGAAGACTCAGACGTACCTTTCTCCGCCTTTATTTGGTTTTGGGTGCCTCCCATCTCCTGCACGACCCGTCTTTTGTCTAATGTCTCTCTCTCACTCTGCTAGGCTGGGAAATCCCTCCAGGGCAGGGATCACGCCCAAATTGTCTGCATAGCCCCACACTTAGCCCAGCCATCCTCTAAGTGTGGGATGAACGAATGCAACTCTCTCTTCCGCAACCTCTTCATAGCATGATATGCCTCAATTTCACAGTTATTTCAGTGCTGGGTGCCTCAAAATCTAAGTGTTGGGGTGCAAATCCATTTTCCTCCCATGACTAAATTCTCTCATTCGTGACAGTCACAGGGATGATGATGGTGGTGACGACCATACCACAGGGAAACTCATTCCTCATCAAGCATCGTGGCTCAGAGGGCTTTACTCTTCATACCCACAGCAACAGCGGAAGGAGGAACAGTTGTACCCCTGTTACAGATGGGGAAACCAAGGCTCGGGGAAATAAACCCATCTTCCTGTGGCCACCCGACTGTAAGTGGCAGAGCTGAAGTTTCAGCCCGGAGCCATCTGACTCCTCCTGGCACTGAACTCCCTCTGGGCGCCCAGAGCCATCAGCAGCTGAATCAGTGCTTGCTGGATGGGCTGGTCCGGGACCTTGCTGCCTCCCAGAAGCTGGGGCCTCCTGCCTGCTGTCTGAGCTACCTTGTTCTGCCCCACACAGAACAAAGTGTAGGGCTGGGGTGCCTGGGCCAGGCCAGAAGCTGCTGGAATGTTAGGCTGTGTAGCTCTGGCCTGCAGCCCTGGGAGTCGGCTGATCTGCAGGGCGCGTTCTGTGGGCCCGCAAACCTTAAGTGCGTCTCTCCCTGGCTTGGCTGCTCTTGGTTCATAGAAAGCGGGCGTGTTTAGTTGATTCTGCCCAGCACAAAAGCACATCCTGAAGATGCCAGAGGGTGTGGTCACATACCACCAGGGGCGCGGAGGTGGGTAGATGGCCACCCACACTAGGAGTCGTGGAGAGAGGCAAAGCACTCCCTGCGCCCTCTGTCCTTTCCTCGCCGCCTGCCATCCCCGTCACCAGCTCTCTGCCACTGCTCCGAGACCCGATCCTTCAGGGGACCTTAGCTTGGTCTCTCTTCTTGTGCTCAGTCCTTGATCCCACTCGTGTGGACCGACTCACGACCCCCAAACCCAGAGCACTAGGTCCCATGCTGGGCCTCCCAGGGAACAGTGGAAAATCAGCATGGCCTAACTCCAGGCTGGAGCCAACGTTCCACAGCCTGGTACCCTGGCCGGCCAACTCGGGTGGAAGAAACAGGCTCAGGCCCCGGTTAGAAGCGTGCAGCAGTCTCCTGGCCAGCTCTGTGCCCGGCTGGCACTGGAGGGCTGGGGAGGGACCATCTGGAGTGGGGAGAGAGCCAACTGCATGCACACCTTCCGGCTACGTGCTGAATCTGAGCTGCTACGTGTATTAGCTACTGGTGACTATAATCATTAGCCTAAGATTATGGCAAAGACAGGGTGGTAGCTGCTTCCTGGAACCACTGGAATTAAGTACGTGCTATTGAGATGACTCCTCTCAGCTACCCCTAGGAATGAACAATTTGTCACTGGGATATTTCAATGTCCCCCATTAGAAGTATTAGCTACTGCCATGCCTGACTACTCCCTGTTATGACTACCGTTTGCTGCTCATGTGAGGCAGCGAAATCTTTGTTTAAATAATGTCTCAACTTCAGTCGCCTAATCACAGGTCCATGGAAGACCAAGGACAAGCCTCCAGCCTTTGCTGACTCCGGCACTTCTGATTAAATCGGAAGCCTAGCAACGGCGGGAGCTGGCTGTGGCCGAGGGCTCCCGTGCGTAAGGGGAGCCGGGAGAAGCAGGCGTCAGCGGCGGCTGTGAAACAGGAGCGTGCAGCGCAGCCCCCTGGAGCGACTTATCAGCCGCTCATCACCTGATGGCTTTGGAAGTTCTTGTGATTCGATTTCAGGCTTGACAGGAGAGGTTGGTTGGATGGCAGGGACTGCCAAGATAGTCATGATGGCAGAGACAGGCCTGAAAGAGGCGGCTGAGGTCTCTGGGGGACAGCTGGCCTCCTTACTGGGCATTGGTCAGTGGGGTTGCGTGGAGGACATGGGTGCTTAACCTTTCGCTCCTCTGCCTTCCTGAATGGTCCTCCACCTGCCCGGTCCCCAAGGGTGCTGAGTGCGGTTCTCCAGGGGCCTCTGGGGTATCCCTTAACGCAGGGCGCACTTTAGCTGGACGTGGCCTGTTTCCCACTCACACGTCTAGCTTCACCGGGAGAATTGCAAGCGCCGTCTCAGGTGACAACAGACAGAGGCGCGCCCCAGTGGAGGTTACTCAGGAAGGAGGGGGAAGGAAGACGTGCCCCCCCGCTCCACGAGGACAGCGGCTCAGCCCAGGGCAGGCATACCTGAAGGCCTGGCCTCGATGACGTAGCGGGTGACGGGCCCTTTGCCGGGGTCTCCGCTGGACCAGTGGATGGCGATGGCGGAGCTGTACCGCATGATGACAGGTACTCCAGGTGGTCCTGGGGCTCCTGCGGACAGCACACAGTGGGGCAAGGGGTGTATAGTGCCGGACGCGCGCCCACCTGTCCCCTGGTGCTCCAGCAGGGGTGCTGGGCCCCCAAACCACCCCCGCCAGAGTCTCCGGGAACCCTGCATGTGCCGAGGCCCGAGGAGCGCATCTCAGACAGGGCGCTCTGGATCTGAGGATGTTCTGAGTCACCTACACCCCCTGAAGTTCTGAGGCAGTAGAAGGTCTCTGGGTGATGTCAGACAGGTCCCTGGAGCAGATTCGGGAGGCCCAGCTTTCTAGTTCTAATCCAGACCCGTTAGATGGGTGACTGATCAATTCACATAGCCCCTCTGTGCCTCAGTTTCCCCACCTGCAAAGGATTTTTGGAATGCAAGGCTTGATGGGGGGCAGTGGGTGTGACGATGGTGGAGTAGGTCCATAATGGGAGGATGTTGCTTTTGGGGGGCTGAAGGACCCCTGACATCTCCCCTCCTGGCCTATGATGGCAATGTCCCCCCTGCCTCCTGCCTGAAACCCTCCAACTGCAGCTGCATTTGCTATAAGGTGAGGAGAGAGGAGGCTGGGGCTGCAGGAGGTCCTGGGCCTCTGCTGCTTACAGGGAGTGAGTGGGGGTGACTGGCTGGTCGAGCCAATGTGGTGGCCCCTGTGAACGCCTGCTGGGAAAGGCACTGACAATCCAGCATAGGATGGAAGGTCTCTGGGCATAGGAGCTGGCAGGCTGGACCGGAGGCCAGGGACTCACTGACAGAGCTTGGCAGCCTATTGCGTGTCCCACAGCCAGTCCTGACCCTGGCCTGGGAGGGCCTTCCTTCCTTCCTTCCTTCCTTCCTTCCTTCCTTCCTTCCTTCCTTCCTTCCTTCCTTCCTTCCTTCCTGTCCTGCCTATGGCAGAGGCAAAGGCAGCTGAGGGCTCGGGTGTGGGACACAGCCCCAGGGAGGTGTGAAGGGTGGGATGGGGGCTTTCAGGACCTCAAGTTCCCTTCTGCACAGGACAGCACTCAGGGCTGAGGGAAGGAGCTGTCGTCTCCTCCTGGACCAGAGCTTCCTGCATGCAGCCTGGCCTGGGAGAGGGGAGCACAGGGACCACTTAACCTCCCTGATGGGCCCCTCCGTACTCACACCTGCAGGGTGCAGCTTGGTTCTTCCTTGGAGGGGGCCCCCTACCTCCTCTGTACTTCCTGCCCCAGCCTGGGACACTTAGGTCTCAGGTTAGAACAGTGTGTCCTCCAGATGGCCATCTCCTGTCCCCGTGCCACTGCTTGGCCCTGACAAAGCTCTTCCTGCTTTTGTTTCCCAGGAAAACTGGCTCAGGTGAGAGGCGCACGGGAGGGGCTGGGGGCAGGTGCAGGGCAGAGCGGGCTCTGGGGTGAGCTCTTCCTACAGTCCTGTGGGCTTTGTGCCAGAGGAGCCCAGGAGCCAGACGATGTCTGCAGGGCAGGGGTGGGGGTAGAAAGTGCCCAGAAAGAGAGTGAAGTGTGAGCAGCCTGAACAAGCACGGAGGGCAAAGAGGCCAGCCGAGGAGAGGCCACCTCTCCAGGCCCAGCTCACCTTCTACCCCAGGCTCAGCCAGGCGTGCATTAAAGGAGGCCCAGACCACACCTGGTAGGTGGGGCAGGGAGGAGGGCAGGAGAGAGATTTCAGGGAAAGTTCAGGATGGGCTGTGTCCTTTCTCAGGAAGGGAGGGAGCAGAGTGGCCTGGGAAGTAGGTGGCTTTTGTGTTCAGGATGGGATATCCTGCATGGGTGACAGAGATTCTGGAGAGCTAAACCTTAAACACTGTGGGTGCCCTGAAAAACTTCCCCAGCCCAAGGATGACCTCAAGAGGTGTCACAAAACCCAAACCAAGCCACTCTTTCCTCTGGTCCCCAGTGCTCCTTTCCCCAGCCCCTCCCCTTGGGCCTCAGGCCTGGTGCACTGCTGCCTTGCTCCTGTCTTCCCCTCCCCCTCACCTTGTCTGTCCAGGAAGGAGGCAGCCGGCAGGTGCCCCTGCCTTTAGCCAGAGTCATCTTCCTGCCTCCTTCCCCCTCCCCCACCGTGGCTCTCACCCTCAGCTCTTGCTCCAATGTGCATCCCCAGGGTGGACGCTCAGGGATCCTGAGTCCCTGGGGCCCAGGAACCTGCCTATGTCCAAAGAACCCTGGTGGCTCTGACATGAGTGGTGCCCTGAGAAACGTGAGATGCCATGGGTGACCTTCCACAGCCTAGCCATCTTGCCCCACACCTCCATCCACAGCCACCCTCCCCTCCTGCCTCAGGCCCTGCCCCAGACTCTCCTGTGTGTGGGCTCTGTGTCTGCTGGCCCCCCAGCCCACGAGCTCCGCCAGGGACCCCATCTTGCTCATCCCTGTGTCTCCAGCTCAAGCATGTCTCTGGACACCTCTCCCCACATCAGGGGCCAAATGCTGCGAGTGGAGGGCACAGCTCCTGTGTCAGTTTGATGCTCCCCTACCTTCGCCTGGGCCCGTGGTGACGTTGGCTTCAATCTCAGGCCCGTAGGTGAATGTCTTGGCTCTGATGCGGAACCTGTAGGTCATGCCCTCTGCCAGGTCCTTCACCTTCAGCCACAGAGGGCTGTTCCCCTTCACGTCCACCGTCACGATCTTACTGACTCCTGTGGGGTGGGGGGGGGGCGGGAAGCAGAGCATGTGGGGACTGTGGGGCAGGTGGGTGCCCTGGGCTGGTACTCTTGGCCATGTGCAGTGTCTCCCAGACTGTTTCGCAGAGCACAGTCCTATGGGCTATTCTTAGGAAGAAGGTTTCCATGGCCAAATCCACTTGAGAAAAGCTGTGTACTGTCTGTCTGTTAAATAACCACAGGGTCCTTCTGCATTTGGCAGGGGTGGGGGGACCACACCATCCTCCTTGACTTAACTACTTTATACCCCGTCTTTGTTCCCCCACCAAACTCAAATTCTAAGGATCGCCTTTCAGGAAGTGCTTCCATGAAGACAGCACAGCCCAGGGTTGAAGAGGGTGCACCTGCAGCCAGGTGAGGACAGCTTCAACCCCTGCAGTGGGGACAACTTTGGCTTCCCCTGTCAACTGCGTCCCAAGTTGTGGCAACTGGAGGGGAGGCCTGCATGGTTTCCAGGAGGTAAGAGTTTGTGCTCTGAGTCACACAGGCCCAAATCCCCCACGCGCCAATCTCCCCGAGGGCCAGGACTGGCTTTCAGCTGCTGTGCCCACCCAGCACGCCCACTACCACTGGGGGACTGGCCTACCACCTGTGGGCTGTGCTCGGACCCGCAATGGCTCCAGTGGTCTTTGGGCATGTCCCCCACCCTGGCTTTACTTTGTTGAGGGCATCAAGAACATCTTAGGCCAGATGTTATGAGGTTAAATAAAACAGCTGAGCACCTGGCATGTGGTAGGTGCCCAAGCTACTTGTTGAATAAACAAAGGGGTGTTTAAGAGGCACTTCCCGCAAGAATGAAATGACCTTTGGGGTGACGTGGGGACATGCCCCAGGACCTGGAAGAGCAGCTCTGGGTACCTACATGCTCCTTCACATTTCTGAGCAAACCCCTCATCTGCCTGGGCCTTGGTGGTGCCTCCATGAAAAGGGGTCCTGGATTCTCACCAGGCCTGTGGACCTGTACCCAGGGCGGAGGCATGAAGCAGGTGCACAGACCCCGTGCGGCCAGACTGGGTGCCGTCTAGCTGCACACGGAGCTCGACGGTCCTATTAGCTGGGCTGTCATGAGGCAGATGGGAGTATGTGTGGGTGTGGAGTCAGCCATGGGGTCCAGACCCTGCTGGACGAGGAACCAAGGGCATGGCGCTCACACCTCTCAGGGTATGGGAACCCCCTGGGTGGGCCGGGTGGTGGCCACTGTGACGAGTGAGTGCCTGTCCCATCCTGTGTTTCCTCCCCATGACCTCTGTCCTCTCCTTCCTGCCTGGGAGAAATGGCTCCTTCCCCAGCCTGGCACCTGACCACGTGTCCTGGGGCTGGCTCCCCATCACTGCCCTGGCACACAGAACCACTCCGCAGAGCAGGAAGCTGTTGGCACATGGGTGGTGGTGGAGAAGACTGAGGGCCATTGTTTCCTAGGCTGACCCAGAACTGCTGGGCGCCCCAGCCTTCTCATGGCTCCGCCCCTTGTTCTGGCCAGTCTTAGCTGTCAGGAGGAGTGAACTCAGAGGTGGTCACCTCTGGCCACTGAGGCGCCACCTGGTAGGCCAGCCACATGCCCGAGCACACACACATGCTGGGATCTGGAACTGGACGCAGGTGGCTGCAGCCCAGTCTTTTTCCCATCTCTCTAAGTAAACAGGCCTGGTTTCTGGGCTAACCTCACCTGGGGGAGCTGGGGAGTGGGGCAGGGTCCTGGCCAGGGCCTGAAGGGCAGGGTGGGGCAGGGGTTGCAGGGCGGGCTCTGAAGACAGCTCAGATGGATCGGGCTCAGGGCCAGAGGGAGGCAAGCTGCAGAGCGGGGCTCACGATTTGAGGCTTGCAGAGGGAACTGGGTGCCATGTCTCCCCAAACTCGAGCATCCTTCTGAGAAGAGGCTCTAGTCGTTTATCAGATTCTTGAAGGGATTCCTGACTCCATGAAAGGCAAAGAAAGCTGAACCCAGAGTAAGGCTGAGACCTAAATCTGGGGGTGGGGCATCCTAGGCCAGGACCGTCGGGGGATCCTCATCTTCACAGGCCCCAAAGAGACCTGTCCAGCTCTGGGTGCTCTAGCCCTCTCAGGTTTCCCTTCCTGTCCCCTGATGGGCACCGACGGATGGGGAAGAACAGATTTGAAAATGCTCTCCTGGGAGTTAGGACACCTGGGCTGCTCTTCAGCTTTGCCCCCCACTTGTTGTTTCACCTCGGAATCCCTCTCCCTTGTCCGGCCTCCGTTTCCCATTTGTAAGCTGGGAGACACTGGCCACACGGACTGCCATGATGGTGGAGAGGGCCCTGGCTGAGAGAGCCCCTGCCAGGGGAGTTTAAGGGGCTGCGCTGGCGTCCCCACTCACCGTCCACGGGGGTGCAGGGCTCGTACACCAGCCGGTAGCCTTCCAGGATGCCGTTGGGGAACTGCGGGGCCTCCCAGGACACGTTCACTGAGGTGGTGGTCAGCTCACTGAACTTGACTGAGCTGGGAGCACTGGGGGCTGCAGGTATGGAGGGAAGACAGCACAGGGTTTCTGTTTCCTCCTTCCCTGGACACCCAAAGCCCTGTTCAGGTCCAGGGAGCCAGCAGGGGTGGTGGGCTCAGGGTCCCAGAAGACCAGGAGAGCAGGGCTCCGAGCAGGAGGGGCTGCCAGAGGTCATTGGACCGCCTCTCCTCTCCCCTGTGTCATTAACACTCACTTTCCAACATCCGAGTCCAAGTATTCTTTTCCCTCAAATTGGAGAACTCGGTTCCTCCTGCTGAGGGGCCCCCAGGCCTGGCTAAGAGCCCAGGACAAGCCTGTGTCCCACCCCAGGTTGTCTGCAGGGTCCGGCCCTGTCCTGGCTTTGTGGGGCTTCTCTTTCAGCTCCCCAGGGGCTGGGGAGGAGACAGGGGGTCTGGGCCTCAGAGCATCAGGTGGGTGCTGAACCAGAAGGTGCCAGAACTGCAGTGTCTCTCATCTCCAGGGCCCAGGGCTTGTCACCCGGAGACCACGCTGTCAAGAAGCAGCCTGAGCCAGGGACAGTCAGACCCTCTGGAAGAGATGCTGTCTTGGACTGAGAACCCAAAAACACGGGGGTGGGGGTTCTTTGGGGGAGGACAGAGAAGACGGGAAGGAAGTGTCAACTGGGCAGCATCCTGAGCTGGCTCCAGTGGGATGGCCAGGCTATAATTGGCAGGGCCACCCCCACGGAGCCGGAGCTAACCCGACCCTGCTGTGTCCAGCTCCGGGACAGGCGGCGTCCGGGAGCTGTCTTTGAAGGAGGAAGGCGAGCTCAGGGGGCCTTTCCTGCCTCCGCGAGGCTAGAGGGACGTGGGACAGAACACTGTGTCCTGCTGTTACAGTGGCAGAAGCTTCCAGGCTCCCAGGGGCTCACATCCGGCTGATGACACCAACAGAGAGTGGTCAGGACAGCCAGGCAGACAGACAGACCCTTGGGAGCTGGTGGAGGGGAAGAGTTTTCCTGGAGCAGGGGCTCGTCCCCAAAGAGAACAATACTCAGGAACTGACTGCATGGGCCTTGATGTCTCTTTAAGAGATAAGGAAATTTACAGGATGGGAGGTAGCAGGTTGGAAAAGACACTTAAGGGGGGTCAGGACGAAAGGCTTGTATTCAAATCCACGAGGATAGAGCCCCGTGATGGGCAAAGGAGGGGGGCTGGCGATAGCTCAGGGCAAGCTCAGATATCTGGGCTCAAGCTTCTGTGCCCCCATGTGCAGCTGGGGGACCCTGGGGAGCATCACACCCCAGGCACCATTGCTCATAGTAATATTGTGGCACCACCTGCCCTGCCCACCCCTGGGGCTTCCAGAAGGATCAAGTGTAACACTGTCTGAAAAGTGACTTTGGGTCCTACCTAGAGGGCAGGCACTGCACCCGCGGGCAGCAGGGTTCTCAATGTGTTCCTCTCCTCTGCCCTGGCCCGCCACCCAGCCTCCTACTGGTTCCCCTGCCTCCACCCACCCCCTCCCTCCGTCTCCCTGTTGCACAGCAGCTGGAGCGATCTTTAGAAAACACAAACCAGACCCTATCACCCAACTGCTTAAACCTGCCAATGGCTGTCACCACACTTAGATAATCCCAACTTCCTTCCAAGGCCCCCAGACCCTCGGGAACATGACTCCCATTCTCTTGCCAACCACCTGGCTTTCTCTCTGCCCCTCTAACCCCGCCAGCCTCCAGGCCTTTGCACCTGCTGTTCCCTCTGCCCAGAACACCCTCCCTCCAGAACTTCCCATGGCTGGCCTCTTCTCCTCACTAGAATGTCAGCTCAGATGTCACCCCTCAGAGATGCCTCTGCAGGCAAACCTATCCAAAGCCATATGTCCAGCCCTGATCAGTGTAGCTCAGTTGGTTGGGTGTCATTCTGTAACCTGAAAGGTCGCTGGTTCGATTCCCAGTCAGGGCACATGCCTCGGTTTCGAGGTCTGTCCCAGTGGATGTTTCTCTCTCACATTGATGTTTCTCTCCTCTCTCTGTCCCCCCTTCCCTTCTCTCTCAAATCAATAAGCTTGTCCTGGGTGAGGAAAAAACAAAACAAACAAACAAAGCCAGCTGTCCACCCTCTGCCTGTCCTTAGAGCACTGACAGAGCCACCAGAGGTCAATTCCCCTCTGAGCCTGTTTGTGATCTGTCTCCTTCCCCAGGGGGCCGGGGAGGAGGGACCTCTTGCAGCCTCCTTCACTGATCCCAGCACCTAGCACCAGGCGGGGAGCAGAAGTGGGCTGGCTGGGCATGCGCCCATCATCGGCAAGGTGGGCGACGGGGCAAGATGGGGTGGGGATGGGGTGGAGGGCCCTTCCCAAGGCTGTGTGGAGACAGCTTCTCTTCTGAGCATCACATCTGGCCCCCACTTGGGGGCTGTGCTCTGGCAGTCTGAGGGCATCTCATGGGACAGCCCAGATGTTCAGTAGGTGGGGTCAGGCGGCTGTCCCCACTCCCCACAAGAGCCCAGAGGCCAGGGCCAGGTGGTCCCACCTTTGCTCCCCAGGCTGGCTCCCCCACCTCCAGCTGCTCTCCCTCACCTGCTTGCTGGGTCTGGCCCCGGGTGGGGGTGCTCCGAGGCCCTTCCCCCGCGGCATTGAAGGCTGCCACGCTGACCATGTAGGTGGTGTAGCCGGTCAGGTTCTTGAGCTTCACCCCGTTCTCCGCCAGGAAAAGTGTCTTCACCCGCTCGGTGAGGTTCCGCCGCTCAGCTTCCCAGAAATAAATCTGCAGACACAGGTGATGGGGTGGGGGGTGGACAACAACTTTCCTTCTGTCCCTGCCTGTCCCAGGGTCTCAGAGACACCCGCATTCAAACCATCCACACACTTGGACAGGTGTGCGAGTGACCCAGGAGAGCATAGAGGCATCTAAAAGCTGTTTTAGGACCCCCTCCAGAACCTTCCCTTTCTAACGCTCCAGTCTCTGCTGGACTGAAAACCAACCCCACGAGGGCACAGATCCGCTGAATGCCGGCAGGCTTGAGCACATCACCGGCCCTCAAAGTGGAGTCACGGGGGGACAAGCCAGTTCTGCTCTGTAGGGACCTAAGATGGGAGGTAAGTGCAGAGGAGAGACACCCCAATGAAGAGTGGGGTGCAGGGACCAGTGGGTTTCATCGCGTCATGCGCATCTCCACGTGGACAAGTCTCCTGGTGATTCGCTGGCACCTGGCAGTTTGCAAAGCCAGTTGCAGAGGCTGGCCGGCCAGGCCGAACCTCTGTGCACCATTTACCAAGGCTGTGACCTGGCCTGTGACTTCTCTGAGCCCGTTTTGCTGTCTGCACTGTGGGGTTAGGATACCTATTCCCAGAACCAAGGTGAGGCGCAAAGATCATGAGTAAAAGAATGAGAAGTGTTTCCAATTGCCTCATGTTCGGCGGGTTGGGGAGGAAGGGGCGGTTAACACTCCGTGGTCAGCCAAGTTCAGAGATTCTCCACTAGAACTCTGACCCCAGGCTGACCGGAAAGCTATTGAAACAACGCTGCTCGGGGCCGAGGATTAGTGGGCGTCTGTCGCCACCTGCTGGCAGAAGTGGTTTCTGCGTGCCACTGGCTGAACTGTCAGTCTGCGCGGAGGAAGAGGGGTAAACGCCGGCAAGAGCGAATAGAAGTGTCCCTCCCTGCCTGGCACGTGGGAATGGTGGTGAGCGCACCTTGTTACCCTGAAATCCTTGCTTTTCTCACTTTCCTACTTCCCCCCCTTTTTTTTCTACAGACTCTTCTGATGTGGGTAGATGCGTGAGAGTTGAGGTAGTAATGGGCATACAACAGTAGACCGAGTTGCTGCTGAATTTGGGGTACACGGAAAGGCCAAGGCGAAGGCTGTAATCTGGGTGTCGTCAGCGCAGAGATGGTCCTGGGTGAGGGCACACGAAGAGAATTAACGTAGAGAAAGGGGCTCGGAGAGGTTCCTGGGGCCTTGGTGTGTAGCGCCTGGGGAGAGTGGTTGGGACAGTCCAGGAGAGTGAGGAACAGCCAGTGAGGGAAGCCGAGGGGAGAAGCATTTCTTGGAGGAGGGAAAGGTCTGTGCTGAGCCAGGGAGGATGAGGCTGGCATCTGACCACGGACAATCAGCACGGAAACCCTTGTGGCCCGGACAGGAAGTGCTTCTGCGGTGCAGTGGGGAAGAGAACCTACTTGGAGTAGGCTCAAGAGACCGGGGTGGGGGAGGGACTGCAAGGGGTCACTCTTAGCTGAGTGCCCTTCACTGAGAAACTGCAGCAATCACCCAGAACTCAGCAAATTCTTTCTGTAAAGGGCCAGCCGATACATATTTTAGGCTTTGCAGGCCGCACATCTTTGCTGCAACTCTTCCACCCTGCGCTGGTAACTCAAAGCAGCCAAGGGCAATTTGTAAACAAATGAGTGTGGCTGTGTTCCAACAAAGCTTTATTTAGAAAAACAAGTGGAGGGCCAGATTTGGCCCATGGCTGGCAGTCCGACAATCCCTGAGTATTTGCTTCCTAGATTTCATCTTGCTTGAGCTCCCAGCAGCCGTTGGCACACCTGACTCCTCCCGCCTCCAGGAGGCACGTTCTTTATGTGGGTTCGGAGACTTCCCTCACTTTTCTGGGGTCCCAAGGCTCAGTTTTCAGACTTGTTGCATTCTCTCTGTATCATGTCTAATGCCGGAGCTTCCAGCAACATCTGTGTGCTGAGGACTTCACAGGTCACAGCTCCAGCTTGGACCCGCTCTTGGAGCCCAGACACCCAGCCATTTGGTGTCTCCCTGGGATGTCCAACAGACGCCTGGAACTGACCCTGGCTGACCCCTAAGGCGGCCTCCTTCCACCATGTTTGCCTTTTCCTGTGCTGTACCTGGGCGCTCTGTCACCCACCTGCTCGGCAATCCTGCTGCCTCTCCTTTCCTCCCACTCTGCATTCACTTGGCCAACAAGTTTTACCTGTTCTACCCTTCAAATGGAACCGGACGGCAAACACTGTCACCATGCCACCGCCTGGCCTTGGCCACTACCACGTCTCCATGTGGTTGCTTCTCCGTGGACTTGTGCTTCCTCCACGTCAGACCAGTCTGTGCACAGTAGCCAGCACCTCCCTTTCAGGACCTGAGTCCCCCATGTCTCTCCTGCCCCAAACCCTCCTTGGCTGTCATTCCATTCAGTGGCCACGCAGCCCCGGTCACTGCTGGGATCCACCTCCCATCATGCTGCCCCCAACTCACTCCGGGACACACAGGGCTCTTTGTTGGTCTGGGTACATGCCAAGCCACCACCGACCCCAGGACCTTTGCTTTTCGCTTCCCTCTTTCAGAAATGCTCTTCTTCCAGATCCACGTTCTCTTGCATTTTTTGCTCCAGTGTCAGCTTCTCGTTAAGTCCTTCCCTAACGACTCCATTTAAACGTTCAAACCTCCCCCTGGGCCTCTCTCCCCTTAACCTGCTTCATTCACCACCACCTGAGGCTGCTGTTTGTCTTGTGCGTCCCTGGTCTCCTTCCCCAACAATGTACGCTCATGTTGACCAAGAACACCTGGCCAGGCACAAAGTAAATGCTCAATAAACGTGTGTCATGGAAAGACAGTAGCTGCAGGGATGTGCCTGCCTGTATGCACGTCACCACTCAGCCTGCCCCCAGTGCAGTTCATGTCAGCTGTGCTCACTGCTGTGTGACACTGTCACATCATCACGTCAGTGGTACTCGAAGGGTGACATCCATGGCTGGGAGGTGGACACTGCCTTTCCCCAGTTAAGGTCCATGGCTATGAAGGTACCCAGAGCTCCCAGATGTCTGCGGTGGGGGTGGGGGCATGCGGAGCCTGCACATTAGCTGGAGACTTCCACACCTCGACCGCCCCTCGACCTTCCACACACTTTGCCAGCTCAGCCCGGCTGCCGCTCCCTCCCATGGGAGGCACGTGCTCGGGACGCAATATTTAGTTTTCCCAGCTGGCATTCCTGGGCACGGACTCCAAGGGTGTCAGCTATACTTAGAGCTTCCTTGGAAAGACGTCTTCCTTCTCCCTCCTGCCTCCTTCGCCCCAGATGGAAAGAGACGCCTATTCCAGATTCTGTCTTAAACCAGGGCCACCGGCATTGACCATCTGTGTGATGGGTGTGGGCCCTGCCCCTTTGCAGAGACTTAGCGTCTGCCCGTGCACTGATGCTGAGCCAGCTGACCATGGTGTGGCCCTCACACTGCCCACCTGCCTCTGCCCTGGGCCACTCTCTGGAATAACAGACAACCCGCAGGACACTGGACCAGGAGGCAGGCTCCAAAGGCAGCCAAGGCCATGTGTCCCAACAGTTCCAGCCAAGGGCACCCAGGAGTATCATTATTTTTACCAGCTCCTTTGGTGGCTGGGTGCACAGTGCTTCCTCTCCAGCCCTTGACGGCCGGCGCACCTGGAGTCTGACTCTCTGCCCCCTGCTGTTTCCGGGCCCTGGGCGGGCCACCTAAACGGGGTCTCCGTTTTCCCATCTATGCAGGGGGCACAGACATGCAGAGTCTATCAGCTTTACTGGGCTTTCAAGCGGATGAAGGACTGCTACAGGCCCTGTGACCGTTAGAGACAAACCGAATCCTGTCGTAACCTGTGACATCATCGCAAATCAAGAAATGATTTTTAAGCACAGATTTCCCAGTCTTTGACAGCGGTCCTTTGCTAACTGGCCACCCAATCAGCATCAGTGAAATTAGGGTTGGCCCAATAGCCCCTCTGCAGGGTCTGATGTTGGCTTTGGGAGCTGGTGGGCTGGGCGGGGCTGGGGTACCAGAAAGTGATGGAGGCAAGGCACGGGCCCAGTTGCTGCGTCCCAGCCCAGCCTGCCCTCAGGATGTGGCCGCGGGTGGGTGTGCTTCGGTGCCAGCTTCACAAAGGTTCTGTGGGCTGTATACAAACAGCCAAGGGGACAGGGGTGGACCTGGGGACCTCTCCGACTGCTTGGTGGGTCACTCCCAACCCCCAGCCTGGCCCTTGGACCTCCGGACCCTCTTTCTGGCACTCCGTACCTTGTAGCCCTGGATGTCTCCATTCTGGCTCTCCAGCGGGGGTGGCTCCCATGTCACGTCCAGCTGTGTGGCCGTGGGGCTGTGGACTGCCACGCTGCGGGGCGCTGTTGTGGGCACTGGAGGGCGTGAGGGGCGGTGAGTGTGTGGTGCCCATGGACTGCAGGGTGGGGGGCGGGGCTGGGGTGGGCCGGGGAAGGTGTGCTGGGGCCGCAGGGCTGGCAGGGCTCACCTGCCTCCCCGACAAAGACCTCCTGTGGGGGGCTCAAGGGCCCCTCGCCCACGGCATTGTACACGGTCATCCGGATCTCGTAGCGCCGGTGCTTGTTCAGGTCTGTGGGTGGGCAAGAGTGGGGGAGGGGAGAAACACACAGAGGTCACGGCCCCGCAGAGGACAGAGCCAGCATGGAAGGTAGAGGCTGGGGTGGGGGCGGCTGGGATGATGCACCACTACAATTCTAATCCCCGTGTGAAGGTTCAGGAAAGAACAGGCAAGAGGAGGGGTGGCTGGTGGGGGGGCGGGGTGGTGCTCCAGCCACAGCCTGGGAACCTGGACCCAGTTGCTGCTGCTTGGCTTCCTGGCCAAGGTGACCACAGGGCACACTCTTGTGACTGAAAGGGGCACTGTTAATATTTATGCTGGGACACCGGTATGACCCAAGACTGCACTGGCACACGGGCTACTCCTTCCCCACATGGCGGATGCTGTAAAATTTCCAGCACCAGCTCTTTACACAGGGCTCTCAGCCCTAAGGGAAGGGGCTTATTGGATGTGATTCCAGGCCGTGAAACTGGTGTTTTTGCTGAGTTTGGGACACCTGGGTGAGATGTCTGCACAGAAGCTGGGAGGGGAATAGGTCCCTACCAGGAAATGGGCTGGGGCACCCTGGGGGGGACGCTGTCCCTGCTGGGCACGAGGTGAAGGCCTCCACCCCATCTCTGACTAGTTTCCCCATCTCCCTTCCTGGGTGGACATTCCTGCTTCCCCTGGAGTAGGAGTGAGGTGAGCCGGCTGTGAGCGGACCACCGGCTGAGGAAGGAAGGAGAGGGACAGCTCAGTCCTGCAGAGTGTGCCCAAGGCCCGGGCCTTTGGGAGAACCACAGCTGGGACTCCAGAAATGTAGCAAGGGAGGGGCCTTGCACCTGCAGGAATGCTTCCTGGTTCCTGAGCAGAAGGTGGGGGCTCTGCTCCCTTCATGGCTGGGGCTGGGCCTGGACTCCGAGCCCTGCCCAAATGTGCCTTTGATGGGCCGGAAGGGGGGCAGGGGCCTGGATGCATGCCCAGCCAACCAGCTGAACCAACAGCTCCGACCATGACCCTGACCCGGCACACAGAGCCAGAGCTGGTTGCTTTTCCATTGTGCGCCTGATGGGCGATGGCCCGGACAGCAGATTCCTGGGTGACCCCTACACTTTTCTGTGTTTTGGGAAACTCATCTGCGCTAATGGTGGTCCCATCCTTGAAGCAGCCTGAGGTCAGGGGTCCTCAGAGGCCCTGCCCCCACCCCTGCAGCGGGCGTGGCCCGACAGGAGCCTTCGGGCACTTACTGTCCAGCTCGTACTGCGTGAGGCTGGGCCGGCTCAGGTTCCGCACGGAGAACAAGGCTACCGGGTGGGGAGGCGGAGGGGCCAGAGGGAGACAGCAGACAGAGGAGGTTAGTACACACACCCCCTCCACAGAGACCCAGATGAGGCGGACAGGTGGAGGTGGAGAGAGGGAACAGCGTTCTGGGTTCCTGACACGGAGTAAGGGGCCAGGGCAGGAACAGGGGAAGGAGGCAGCTCCCAGGACACTGCTACCCCCACCCCGGTCACAAGGTACCATGAGCCCCGTGGAGCCTGGCATCCTGGGGGACAGCGCTGGAGGGACCCTTTCACTTCAACTCGCTCCCTTGCCTAAGCTCCTGTAGGACCAGCATGAAATAGTGATCATAACTTCCTCGTATGAACGAGGAACTGTTTCCCACCAGGAAATATGACTGCATTGCACCCAGGCAATATAGAGTCACAAGCACACGTCTGCGAAATGAATAAATAAAACCACGCAACCTCCTGGCCCCACTGCTTCAGAGTCTTTCTGTTCATGTGCTCTCGTGGCACGTTCCGTCGTTCTGCTATCTGCTGCTTCTTGCTCGAAGGCGAGGCACAGAAGGTGCCAGGGAATTATGGGAGGAAAAGTCAAAGCACAGAGGACCTTCTCTTCCTGCTATAGTCTCTATAGCTTCGGGGGGCAGTGCCACCGCCCACCTGGGCACCCCAATCCTCGGACTCCTGCCTCTCCCACCTGGCTCCCATCCCCAGCACGAGTCAGTCATGGAGCCCATGACACGTCTTCTCTGACACGGGCTCCCAAGTTCCTCCCCGAGCCGGCCACCCTGGCTCCAACCTCACGTCCTTGCCTACGTTATGGCCTTAGCCTCTAACTGGCCTCCCTGCCTCTGGATCCCATGGCCAGCCACCATGCCACCAAAGTAGCCCTCCTAACCTAACAAAGCAACAGGTCAGCCCCTTGTGCCTCTCCTGGAATTGCCACCTTTTCCAGTGGCAGGTTGGATTCTGAGGACCCCAAAGCAGAACAGTGACCTCCCCAGAAGCCAGAGGTGGCCAGACCACTACCCTTGGGAGGTGACTGGGTGTGGCTTTTGGCCCTCCTTCCCATGCAGACCCTTTGCACAGGCTGGGCTCTCCCTTTCCCTTTGGACCGACTGACATGAAACCATCCACCTGTGTCCACCCCCAGGGAAGCCTTTTCTGATACTGGCTTGGGCTTTCCTGGAGCCCCGCCTCCTGCGCTGTCATGCCAATAGTCTCAGGCATCTATTTCAGGGTTTACTTCCTGAGTGCCTGGCTCCTCCCCCAGCCTTCGAGTTTGGAGAGGGCAGAGACCCTGAGTGTTTGGTTCACTGGGTCCAGGCCACAGAGAAGGTGCTCGGTACACACTCGTTCAGTGCCTAAAGGGGGCAGGGGTGAGAGGCACACTCAGGGGTGGGTGGCAGGGTTTCAGGTTAGTGATTCCGGGAAGCTGAGAGCTGCAGGCGGGGAGGCGAGTGTGCCCTCCCACCTTCCCGGGTCCCACAGAGTGTCACTCACGGGTTAGCTCTGCCCACTTGGCCCCTGGGTTGTTGATGCCACGCAGCGTGAAGCCCCTCAGCCCCTCGTACAGCAGCTCCCGGTACCGGATTCGGAAGCCCAGGAGGATGCCATTGATCTTGTCCTCTGCCGGTGGCTGCAGGGAGCAGTGGGGGATGGAGAGGGGCTGGCATCACTGCAGCTCAACCTCCCCCCATTCTTCTCCTTCCCCCCTGTCCCTGCCTCCTGGGGCCATAGAGCAGAACAGAAAAAGGAATCAAAGTGACATGGAACATGTTTAATTCACAAAGCATTTCCAGAGAGGTTATTTCATCCTTGCAGCATTCCCTGAGAGGCAAAGGAGGGCAGGTATCACCATGCCCTCCCATTTAACAGAGCAGGAAAGAGAGGCTCAGAGATGTTAAGATACTTGCCCAAGGTCACACAGCACCTTTGGGGCCTCTGCCTGACCCTGGCTCTTCCTTAGGAACATCCTGACACTACCCCTTTGACTGCAACCCAGCCAGAGTTTCTGGAGTTCCCCCGGAGCCCAGTCCTCTCTCGGCTCTTGGGCCAGAACACGGGCGGAGGTGGCTGTCTGCATGCCTCCCCTCCATTCTAATTGTCTCTCCTTTGCTTTCTGCTCCCGTCCACCACTGAGTGGAACAGGCTTCTGGAGAAGGAGAGAGCTACTTTTTCTGACACCTCTTTAAAAAATCCTGCTGAAATGATCCAGCCTTTTATTTGATCCTTAACTGCATCCTGAGCAGCTGCTGACTCGTCCCAGCCCCCTGTGCCACAGTGGCCCCGATCTGCTCCAGTCTCTCCGGGCTCCCAGCTGCACTGGGTCACTGTCATTTGAGGGATGAGGTCTTGGCCTGGGGGAGGGCTTGGGGGGTCCCTCCCTGTTTTCTTTTCAGGGGCTTTCCCTTCAGGGGGTCTGTGTGTGGTAAAGGTTTGCCTGGCACTGGCCCATACCTGCCATCGGATCAGCACGGAAGTGGTGGTGTGGGGGGTCACGGAGATGATGGTGGGTGCTTCATCGGGGGCTGGAGAGAGAGGCGGACAGGTGAGCTTTGGGGGCTGGGACTTATTAGGCCCCCTAGGAGGCCACGGGGACTGGACTCTGCGGACACTGAACTATGGGCGGCTCCACTGTAAGTCATCTGCCATGCCCACCATGCTAATGTCCACAGCACAAAGGGCCAGGAAGAAGGAAGAGAGGGGCTGAGGCCTTGACCACAGCCTAGACCCAAAGGCCCAGAGCCCCCTCCACTTTGCTCCTAGAGCCACAGGCCTCTTAGGCTGCTGCTGAGGCTCCCCCACTCCCATTCACTAGTTTTCTGGGGCTGGCCACCAGCTTGGAGGACACCAGAGAAGAAACATACCAGGAGGCAGGTGGGGTGTGGGTGCAGAGCCATGGCAAAGGCCTCCCTCTGGCCCACACCTCCTTGGGACTCTGCCCAGGGAGCCAGACAAAGGGTCCAGCAGGCCCAGTGCCCCTCCCAGTTTTGGAGGCCCCACTCCCCAGAAGAGATTGCCCAGTGCCCAGTGGGCCAAGGGAAAGACACTCAAGGTGGGGGGCACTGACCGGCCTGCAGGGTGGTCAGTGGTTCTGACTCCTCGCTGAACTCGCTGTCCCCAATGTCATTGGTTGCCTTCACTCGGAATTTGTAGGATGTGAAGGGCTTGAGCCTGTAGGGGGAACCAAGTTCAATGAATGGAGATATCCCCCCCTAGCAGCCTTGCCCTGCCACCTCTGCTTGGGGAAGGGGGCAGGTGTGCCGATCCAATGCACAGAAGGGAACATGGAGGCTCAGGAAGAAAGTCTGTTACATGGAACAAACAGGGACCACGTCCTGTGGGTCCTGAGCTCCCAGGCCATCCCTAGACCATGCCAGCTTGGGGTGTGGCCACAACTTTAGCTCCATTACAAGCCACAGGATCCCGGGGGACAATGTCCCAGGAGGAAAGGTCTCTGGGAGGAAGGGTCTGCATATTCCCCACCTCGGAGGATCCTGCTCCTACAAAAGCCCACCACCACCCCCCCCTCCAGGAACTGCCATCCCTTTCCCGAATTTAGTAAATCTAGGAAGGGTCGAGGTTCTCAAGAGTTAACTACATTTCAGCTCTATAAGCCTCATTTGCTCTCCAGGCAGATGGCTTCCTTTATGATTTACTGGGGGCGGAGGGTGAGGAGGAAAGTATTGCTCAGGACTCTTGGTCACGTCCACTGGAACGTAGAATATACGACCCACTAGGAACTACATTGAAGCCAGGATTTCAGAGTGAGGCTCCACTCCCCTATTAAAGATGAAGCTGGAGAGGCTGCCTGGCTGGGAGAAAACGCTAATGAAGGATGGCGAGCACTTCACTAAGGGGGCTTCTGGGCTCCGGAAACAGATAATTAAGAGGCAGCTGTACCAGAGCTCCAGAGAGGGAGGCTGGTTAGGATAGTCCTGCAAGGCTAAGTGTGCAAGGGGGCGGCCCTGGGGGTGTGGGCTGTGCTGGAGAAGTGGGGCGGAGATGCTGGCCGACTCACTTGTCCACCACGAAGGTGGAGGCGTTGTGGCTCACAGAGGCGGAGTGCAGCGTCCACCGGCCGCTGGGCAGCTCGCGGGTCTGGATGGTGTAGTAGCGCACAGGGGACAGCCCGTCGCTGCCTGGCTCCCAGGACAGCAGCACGCTGCGAGCCTTCACGTCCTCCTGCAGCACCACCGGCTTGCTGGGGGGCTGTGGGCGGTCTGCAGAGTGGGGCGGAGCAGGTGGGCCAGGTGAGCCGGCAGTGGAGAGGGTGCACTTTCTCAAGAAGGGGAAGGAGGTGCTCTGGGCTCAGGCCTGAGGCCCCTGCCCATCCCGACAGCCAGCTAGCACCCGTGTGGCTCCTGGTCAGAGACCAGTTCTCAGGCTGCTGGAGGCCCAGGTGATTGGGAACTGACACCTCCAGAGGGCAGCCCGGCCAGGGATGGACAGTGAGGAGGTGCAGACACCCCATCTCATTTTCCCTGCCTGCCACAGTGCTGAGATGGGACCTACGCTGTCCCCTGCTGCTGAGTGGGACAGGGACCGTTTCCCTCTGTGGGGCACCGCTTCATACCCTGCTTGACCTCAGCTCCCTCCTCACGGCCCATGCCCTGCCCCTGGGCTTCTCAGCCTTGTAACTCTGGCAGGTGAGGCGGAGGCTTCTTTGGTATGGGGGATCTTTGCTATGGGGAGCATCCTGTGCTCTGTAGGATGCAAAGCAGAGCCCTGGCCTCTACCCACCGGATGCCAGTAGCACTTCTCTCCTAGTGTGACCACCAAAATGTGTCCGGACACTGCCCCACATCCCCTGCGGGGCAGAGGAGCCCCTGGGTGAGAACCACTGCCCTTCTGGTTTTCCTGGGAACACTGTCTAATAGGTCCCATTCACAGGAATGTGAGTCTCAGGTCTGCCTGGAAAACCCAACCTTGGGCGAGCACCAGAGCTGCAGCCCATCCTCCACCCAGCTGGATGGTCTCAGGAGCGGGTCTTACCAGCCTGCCCTTTAGAAAACTGGGAGCTGGGGCGGAGCAGGGTCCTCGGTGGGGAGCTCTCAGCTCAGCTCTGGAGTCCCACTAGAGCCCTCGCTGACCTTGATGGTGAGGCACGTGAGCCCACTTTCCTTCCCAGGCCAGGCAGGGTGACTCTTGGCTAGCTGATCCCAGCCGTCTGTCCACTAGGAGAGGATCTGAACACCTGGCTTGGACGGGGGCCCCTCCGCGCCCTCCAGGCTTCCCCGGCCCTAGTAGGTAGTCACCTCTCTTCTCGGTGGTCACCACCAGGGCCTCGGCGGCCTCTCCCCAGCCCTTGCGGGTCTGGGCGGTGATGCGGAACAGGTAGACAGACTCTGGCTTGAGGCTGGTGGCCGTGTACTGGCGGGCGCTGGGGGCCAGCACTTCCACGGCGGCAGTGTTGGCCGTGGTGGCGTTGAGACGGTGTGTGATCTGGTAGGCTGGGGGGAGGAAGGACACAGG
Source organism: Macrotus californicus (assembly GCA_007922815.1). NCBI lineage: Eukaryota > Metazoa > Chordata > Mammalia > Chiroptera > Phyllostomidae > Macrotus > Macrotus californicus. The sequence continues at coordinate 227,070 of VMDR010000093.1, read as the reverse complement.
CTGCAGAAGAAGCAGGGCAAGCTGACCCCGGAGCCCCGGGAGAGGGCCGTTGCTTCCTTGGCCACTTGCACGGGGGCCTCCTGGGTGGGGGGCCCGTCTGTGTGAAGCCCTCTTGGTCACTCTTGCGTCCTCACCTGCCATGTGGGGAGTGTGATTGTGTGGGTGGGCATGGACGGGTGCTCTACACACAGTGTCTGTGACCCTGTGACAGCCCCAGGTGAGGAAAGTGAGGCTCGGAGAGGCCAGACCACCTGGTAGGAAGTGCCTGAGCTAGAACTCCAGCCCAGGTCTTTCTAAGTCCAAAGTACCTGCCCTTCTGTGTGTGCAGTCTGCTCTCTGAGACGTTCACCTGGGGCAGGTGTTGCAGGACATCAGGACTGAGAGCCTGGGCCAGGCATGGGGTGGGTGGGGTCCAATCTACAGGCGAGGGGGCTGAGGCCACGGAGGGAGCTGACTTGCTCAAGTTTTCAACCGAGTCTTCTCCCATAAGGCTGCGTGTATGTGTTAGGGGGGCAACCTGAATATGAAATGCCCTGATTTGCCCGGTCCCTCCTCCGTGCCTTAGCTCCTGTTTCCTATGGGTGAGCCTGGCTTTGCTGAGCTGGCCAGGGTGCCCTCCCCTGGTCACTCTTAGGAACAGCAGCTGAGCTTTACTCAGATGGCCACTAGGCAGGGGCCCTGGGGCTCTTGGGGGCACAAAGCTAACAATTGAGCCCTGCCTTGCTCTCCAACTGATAGTCTTACAGACTGAGATTTCTGGTGGCAGAAACAAGACTCAGAACTGTGCTTGAAGACATGGGGGCATGTCCTGGCCTTGTTTTCCTCCTGTTAACACCAAATGTGCTTCCTATCTGCATTTTACCCCCTCCTTCCAGTGGCCAGGGCATGGAAAGGGTAAACGCTTACCAAGAATGATACCATTGGGGGTGGCGGGGGGCTGCCAGATCAGCCGCACTGATGTGGTCCTCACCTCTGGGAACAGGATGCCCATGGGTGGTCCTGGGACTGGAGGCGACAAAGGAGAGAGGGGTGACAGTGAGTGGAGCTGCTGCTCAGCCCTGCGCCCAGTTCAGGTCTAGCAGAGCGACGTGGAGGGGTGGCACTGAGCTTCACAAAATTTCGTGGAGTGCTGCTCCAGGCCTGTCACCATGTCCTCACACGAAGATGCCCCCAAATGGGCATTACTTGACAGGAACATGAAGGGACCAGGGCTCCAGCGTCCTGGAGCTCAGTGGGTGTGCACATGTGAGCCTATCTGTCTGTGCCCTCAGACCTGGGCACCTTCTCCTGGGTCTGACCTCCTGCCCCTGTGTGGAGGAGTGGCTGTGGGGCAAGGGGGCATGCCCCCTCTCAGCCAGCATCCCTCCTCTTCCTACACCTCGCTCTGGAACCCTGCGACCCTGGAACTCCCTGCCCAGACAGCCCCAATCATGCTGCCAGGGTCTGCAAGAGCCTGTGCCTCAGGTTCACATGTCCGGTCTTGCGCCTGTGGGCTGACGGATGGCCAAGGGGTAAATGTTTGGGGCATGTAAATGGAGGCTGAATGATGTGGCCTAGAGGAGAGGGTGGGAGAAAACAGGGTGGAGGGGGACATGGGGGTGGAGGGTGGGACTCTTCCTGTGATGCCTCGTTCCAACACAGTACACCCAGAAGTCTGAGATTTCTAAACTTGAACTCGGCCTCCCAGGTCATCTGAGGATACATTTGTCAAGGCAGAAGGATAGAACATATTTAATTTAACAGCTCATTAGCTTGATTTATAACTTTAGAATATGCAGACATATGGTATTTGAGCTTCCTTTTGCATTCTTGTCTGGACCCACAAATGTATGTGGGGCGCAGTCTGTGAGTACGTGTGTGGGGAATGGGGAGGGTGTAGAGGACCTGTCAGTCAGCCTTGGCTCAGGGATGAATGCCTGGAGCCCCGCTGGGGTGGCACTTTTGCAAAAAGGACCTGGAGGCTTGTGCTCAGGAAAAAGTCAGTTTTTCCCTTGCACGACCTTGACTCAAAGTGAACCTGCCCCAGGTGAGCAGAACATCAAAACGGATACAAAGCTTCTGTTCCGGACACTTGACCCAGAGAGAGCGCAAGAATCAGATGTCAAACTGCCCCTGTGTGGTCCTTTCTTCCCCGTGGACGCCCAGTCTGTACTTAGCATCCCCGCGCAGTGGGGCTGGAGGCGCACAGTGACCGCTGCTCTCAGGGACAGAGTGTGACCCCAGAGGGGCGGGAGGCAGGGCAGCTTCCCGGCTCACAGGGGCTGGAACTCACCGTCATCCAGCGTGCGCTCCAGGACGGGAGGGCGGCTGGGGCTGCCGTCCCCGATGCGTGTGAAGGCCAGCACCTGGACCTCGTAGAGCACGTACTTGCCCAAGCCTGTGAGCTGGGTGCTGAGAGATGAGTTGCCTTCCACCAGCCAGACCCGGGGCTGAGCATCTGAGTCCTTCTCCTTATATATCACCTGTCGGAGCCCAGTGCAGGGTGAGGGCCTTGGCCTGGGTCTGCTCTGCTGGCCCCTTTCCTAAGTCCTTTCCCCAGGAGCTGAGGGTGGGATGGAGTGGATAGATTTGGGCTCCTTGGAATGGCTTGGCCCCAGGGAAGCACAGGAACAGGAAAGCTAGTGCTTGCTCCAAGAGGCAGGGACCACAAAGACGCACTCAGTCCCAGAGCTGGAAGGTCCCCTAGAGAGCATCCAGGTAGGAAAACAGGCCCAGAGAGGGCGTATGACTTGCTCAATGTCACATGGCCACTAGTGGCAAAGCCAGAACCTCAAGTCACACGTCCCAACTTCCAGGCCAGGGCTGGACTGTGCAGGCAGACTTGGCGTTGGGCAGGAATTTTAGATTATAGAAACAGAAGCTAAGCCCATTGGAGTTGAGAATAAGGCCTGGGGTAGCCAGCATGGCCTCCTGCGGGAGGTGGAGTGCCCCACGGACACTGTGCCTTCCCTGGAAGCCTCCCCACCCCTAAGGGAGGACTCTGGCCACCAGTGGATGGGAAGACAGATTCCCTGTGTCCACTCTAGAAGGCAGCGACTTGGGCACCAGGGGTCACGAGGACAGGGCACCTTGGGTAGGTAAGACGTGTTAGAGCCTGGGCTCGTGCCGTCCTCAGATCCGGGACTGACCTTGTAGCCCAGCACGAGCCCGTTGCGGTCGGCCTCGGGGACCGTGTTCCAGCGCACCAGCATGCTGCTGGAGGTGGTGGCCAGCGCAGACACGTTGGTGGGGCCAGAGGAGGGCACTGAGGGACAGAGGGACCAAAGAGAATGACATCAGGACCCAAAGTGGACTCTGCGGTGGATAGGAGTGGAGGGGGGCCTAGAGCAGAAAGCAGGGTGTGGCCCCAAATGGAGGGCTTCCCCGCCAGGGCTCCTTCTGGCCCTGGAATGCTGCAGGTGCTGTCTCTTTGCAGGTTGGTCCCTTCCCTGTCCCCGGTTCAGCCCAACATTAGGATGAGCCTGCGTTTCCTGCCTGCACAGCAGAGAGGGGTGGGGTCGGGTCAGGGTGGAAGCACCTGCCATGTAAAAGGTGCAAGGAAAAAGCCACCGTGAGGCAAACCCCATGTGGACAAATGAGGGTTGCCTGCAGGCAGGGGCTCACATTCTGCAGGTGACCCCTGGCCAGGCCCCTAGGAGCTGCTGGTTGTGTTTCTGGGGTGCTCTGGGAGCTAACCCAATCCCCATGCTCAGGTCCTCCCAGGCACCCCTGGCGTCAGGGTTAAAGTGAGGGCACAGAGATGGGGACAGTGGCCACAGCGGGCGCCGTGAGAGGCTGCAGGGCAGGCAACACGCAGGGCTCTGCTGGGACCACGCGCAAACAGCACAGGGAGCCCAGGCTGTGTGGGAAGGACAGCTCCAGCTTTCGTGCCCTGGGAAGGCCCTGAGGACAGAGAGACAAAGGTGGGGGGTGTCTGTCACAGGTCATGGGAAGTCACAGGGTGGTTGGCGCGAGGGGGCATTACCTGACTCCCGCGTCCTGCCCATCACCGTCTGGCTCCAGGGCCCGCTCCCGATGGCATTGAAGGCCTGGATCTGGACGCGGTACTCTGTCCACTCCTCTAGGTCCTCGATGGTATACTCTCGCTCCATGCGGTCCTGGACCACGTGGCTCAGGACCTTGCCGTGGCCATCTGCCCGGCTGTATTTAATCTTGTAGCCCACAGACTCAGGGTTCCCATTGTATTCCATCTCTGGGAGAGGCTGTGGAGGGCAGAGGGGGAAGAACTGCTGTGAGGCCAGGCTTACCCTGTATACCAGGGACTGACCTGCTTGTGTACCCTCTGCCAGGGAGCCTTCCAGATTATTCTGCCCACCATCCAACCTGGGTGTGGCTTAGACTGTGAAACTCTGTGTTTCTGGCCACCCCCACCTCCCTATTTTTCCATGCCAGGCTCCAAGGACAGGCACCGTCCATTCTTCATTATGCCCGTGATGAATTAACCACCCTGCCAAGGGAGCGGGACCTGAAAGGCAGGCCCGCCAAGGCTGTCTGCCCAACACACCGATGAGCCAGGCATCTCTGGCCCCAGCTGTCTCTACCACCTAACTCCCTCTCTCAGGTGGCCAACATGTACGTATTTAATGCCTCCTACACGCCTGGTCTCAGCTCGTGCCAGCCTGAGAGAAGTCTGTGTTGGGAGGTGGCATCCGCCCATGGGTGCGGCACCAGTCACTGTCAGGAAGTCCTTCTGTCCAGCAAACCTCAGTCCCTCCTGTTGTATTTTCAGTCTCCTTCTCCTTGTTTGAGTCTCAGTGAAGAGGGAAGATGTGTTCCTTTCTTGGGACTTCTGACTAGGCTGGTGGGGTTGTGGTCTCCGGCTCAAGGTCGTTGGGATGAACTTGGGCATTGCTGACAAGCAGTGGAGGTATATGTACGTTCGGGGAGACTGTGATCTGAAGCAGGTGTCAGCTGAGGGTCGACCTTCAGATTCTCCTCTGAAGGTGGCAGAGCTGGAGCTGGGGAGACCTCAGCTCTCACCCTCATTCTGCTTTCCCAAGGGCTCCCCACAATCTAACCCACTTCCTCCAGTTCCTTGGCCTCTGCCCCACTCCCTGCACATTCCTCCCTCCTGCCGGCCCTGCTGCTAGACCCTCAGTGAAGCAGCGCACAGACCACTCTGCGGCGGTCGATGGGCCTGAGAGCTGGTGAGGGCTGGTGTGCACGCTGCCTTACCTGCTGAGGAGAGGGAGCAGGCCGTGCACCGTTGAGCAGGCCTGGAGGAGCCGGGCAGCAGCCTTTCATTCCCCTCCCACCCCTCACCATCAGACTCTTTAGCCTTTTAGTATTTGGGAACTTGAAAGTGTGATGCAGGAGGTTAGTAGGGGCCAACCTGGAAGGGAACAGAGCCTGGGAGAAAAGGGACGGAAAGGCCAGCGGGGACAGAAGGCTGTCTGAGCCTGAAGCGTGGCCGGCTGACACCTGGGAGGGGATCCTAATTAACAACCAACATTTGTCCAGGGGCGAGGGAGCCACCAGCTCCTTTCATCAGACCGTCCCCACCTGTGACAGGCAGTCTCAGCTCTCTGTCAGCCCCGCCCACGGTGCAGCACTTGGCAAGCTCTGTTTTGTACCACTGGTGAGAGCCCTAACGTGCAGACAAAGAGCCGTGTGGCCGCAGGGACCTGGGGGGTGGGCTCTTCCCAAAGCTGGTGTTCCTGGATTCTCTGAGGGGCCGGACTATGGGGTGTTCGTTGTTCTTCCATTTATTTGTCTAAGAATTCCCACTTGCTCCGAGCGCCTCCCAGATCTCTGCTCTGTGGGATCCGCACAGGGAAACGGTGTCCCGGGGGAAAGCCTGGGGAGCATGGTCCCGGGAAGGTGGGTTGGCAGTGGGTCCAGTGGTGAGGCCGTGAGTTTGGGGCCCAGGCTCCCCTACAAGGCGTGTGGACAGGGTTCAAAGCCTGACTTTGAACAAAGCACCCAGAACAGTGCCTGATGGGAGAGGACGCCCTCCCCAGGTCAGTATTATTTCCTCCTTCAGGGTCACCTGGGGGAGTGACAACCCTAACCTGTGAGGATGTCCAAGAGCCTGACGGCCCCTCTGTCCCCTCCCCCTCAACCTCAGAAACTACCCTTTGCTCCTGACTTGGTGTGGGAACAACCTACATCTGAACCCCAGGCCCACCCCTGGGAGCTGGGTGGCTGTGGGCGAGTCCCCAACCGTAAACTGGGAGAAGAACGTGTCTGTTGTGGGTTTACTGGAAGAATTAAATGGAATTAAAAATGCAAACTGCTCGGCTCAGGGCTATGCCCAACACACTGTTTCTAGCTCCCTCTCCTTGGGGCAGGGTGGGGGGGGTGCATTTGGTTAAGGATGATGGTCAGGCACCTTTCCACATTGCAGTGTAAATGAGAGAGGAGGCAGCTGTAGGGATTCTGGTGGACGCCCCTTGGAGGTGGCCCCTTGGAGGCAATGACAGCTTTGCAGGTGATGAGGATGGAGGAGACGTCCCACCCCCGCCGCCCTCGAGGAGCCTCACCATCCAGCGGAGCCACAGGCTGGTCTCGCTGGCTGTGCGCAGGGTCACATTGGCCGGGGCCATGTCAGGGGGCGCCTGGAGGGTCTGGATCTTTCTAGAAGGCTGGCTGGGTGGGCTGGTGCCCACAATGTTCACTTGGCGCATGCGGAAGCTGGGGTGGGGGGAAGGGGATAAGCAAGATGGTGAGGGCAGGACCTCAGGGACGAAGCCCATCCTGGTTGGTCTGGGCAGCCCTCCCCCTCCCTGCCCCATTACCTGTAGTAGGTGAAGGGGTTGAGGTTGGGCACCTCCATGGAGCGGGCGTCGGGCTCGTTGCTGAGCTGGTGAATCAGCAGCCACTCCTCTCCCTCCCCGATGACGCCCACCTGGAGAAGGGAGATGTCCTTAGACCTTCCCATCTGCGGGCCCAAGGCAGGTGCTCTGAGCTCCAGCTTCTAAGAGGTTCAAGCCCTGTCCCAGGAAGGTCTTGATTCAAACCCAAGGGCTCACCTGGAGGGCCCCAGATGGGGCCACCATGTGTCCAGGCCCTTACACATGCCTTCATGTGTGACCCCGAGCCCCTCCTGCATCAGAATCTCATGTCATAAACCTGCCTCTGTGCCGGTCCTGCCCCTGGCTGACCATCTGAGGCTGGTGTCCGTGCTCCACAAGTTCCCCACACGATTCCCCCAAACACCCTGGCAGGCTTCTAAAACCTCAGCTAAGTCGCTGGAACCCCGAATGCTCCCCTCACGCAGCCACGGCTGAGAACCCTGGGTTTACAGGGCTGCAGGCCTCTTGCCCATCAGTCAACCAACAACGAGCACTGGTGAGGGGTGGAGCAAAGGGAACCCTCCTGCGCCGTTGGTGGGAGTGTGAATTGGTGCAGCCACTGCGGAAAACAGTAGGGCGGTTCCTCAAAAAATTAAACATACAACTCCCACAGCACCCCGCAATTCCACTTCTGGGTATTTATCCACAGAAATCCAAAACACTAATTCAGAAAGAAATGTGCACCCCTCTGCTCACTGCGGCATTCCTAGTAACAGCCGAGGTAGGAAAGCAACCTAAGTGTTCATGCCTAGACGGAGGGATAAAGACGTGGCGCATACGCAGACTGTCACTCAGACAGGAGGGAGAATGGAGCCTTGCCATTTGCGAGAACATGGATGGACCTAGAGAGTGCTACGCTAAGTGAAAGGTGTCACACAAAGACAAACACCAGACAATCTCACTCACATGTGCAATCTAAAAAAACAAAACAAGTGAACAAACAAAACAGAAACAGACCCCTAAATACAGAGAACAAGCTGACAATTGCCCACAGGGAGGGGGTGGGGGCATGGGAATGTAATAATAATGATGATGATAATAATAAAACTTAACAAATAAAGAGCTATGGGTGGCGGCTGATTATTTTCCTGGGCAGCCGGTCACTACTCCCCTGAGGGGACTGGTGTGCATCTGTGTGCACAGGTGTACATTTGTGTGCATAGGTGTACAGGTGCACAGGTATACAGGTGCATAGGTGACATGGGGGTGAGACACTGCTGGGAATGTGGCATTTCGGGTGTGTTTGGCCATCTGATGGTTGCATGTAAAAATTCACACAGGTGGAAATATGTATGATTAAACACCCAAGAGCATGCACATGCCCAGGGACGGGAGTGGGCTCTCCGGTCTCCAGGGCACCCCTCTGACGGGCCTTACCTGGGCCTCCACCAGCCAGCGGGAGATGGAGGTTTTCCCATCGTAGCCTGGCCTGAACTGCAAGGTCACGGAGCGGGGGCCGATGTTGGAAATGCCCAGGTTGGCGGGGGCCCCTGGGAGTTCTGACAAGGGAAGACAGGACGGGAAACGGTCTGGGGTGAGAAGGAAACAGGGCCATCTGGGCACAGAGGGGCTGTGTCGCACTCTCCCAGGGCTTCCTCTGCTGGGGTCTGGGTGTGCGTGAGGTGCTCACAGGGAGCTGGAGGGTGCACAAAACAAGCTGGGCTCAGGAAGAAACCAAACTGACCTCCCCTCCCAAACCCAAGGAGGTGAGAAGGAGGGTGGGGGCAGGAGGCAGACCCCATTTTCAGACCAGGGACCCAATGGTTCAGGAGGAACAGAAACGGTACAGATTCTGGGATCAGACATCAATGAATTAGAATCCAACTCCACTGCTTCCATGCTGTGTGTCTTTGGGCAAGTTAGCTAACCTTTCTGTGCCTTAGCGTCCTTCTTGGTAAATGGAGATGGTAACAGTATCACCTACTTTAGGGACTGAGTTGATGCAGATAAAGCACTTAGCTCTGAGTGTGGTGAGTACCACATAAATATTTGTCATTGTGACTGCTATTGTCACTTGGGGTTGACTGAAACTGGGGTACCTCAGGCACCCCAGTGGGCAGGTTGTAGGGGTCTGGCCAGGTCATACAACCACAGCCTCCCTGATCGAGGCAGGGCCACGGGGCTCTCTGGTCCACGTTCCCATCAATACAGAGGGGACACTGAGGTACAGAGGGGGCACTGACTTGCTCAAGGTTGCAGAGCTTGGCAGGAGTTAGAGTTGAAGAGTAGATCCCAGCTGGCTCTCCAGGCTGGGCCCAAGGTTATTCCCACCCTGCTCTGCCCCTCCCCAGCCAACACTTGCACTGGTTAGAATCTCAACTGGACTTTCTGCGTGGCAGTGGGAATTCTTCCCCTGAGTCATGGGTACTATTAACTGGTGCGGAATCTGGTGTGGAGGAGGGGGGAGTGGGGCGAGGGGACAAGGGTGGGGTCCCTGGGAGCCCATGCTTTTCTGAGAGCTGTGGGAGGAAGCAGCAGGGAGCCCACAGACCCTCCACCCTGAGCTCTGGAATCCGGAGAAGTGGCCTGCTCTGGAGAGGACCCAAGGGACCACGGCCCCGAGGGAAGGGAGAGCTCAGTGGGAAGAAAGCTAACATTCCTGAAAGAGAAGGGACCCCCTGAATGGGGTGCGAGAGGCTTGGAGTCTGCCCGGGTGGGCCCCTACCTGGAGGCACCCCCGAGGAGATGGTGGAGGCGGACACCTGGCCCTGGCCCTTGGCGGTCATGGCGGCCACCTCAATGGTGTAGGTGGTGAGCGCGGTGAGGCCTGTGACGCGGTACTCCAGGGTCACGTTGGGCAGGTAGTGTGTCACGCGGGTGTTGGTTCGGTTATACTCCTCCCAGGAGATCCGGTACCCTGGGGACGCCCCGGGTGGCATGAGCTCGGCTGTGGCCGTGAGCTAGCCTTGGCCCTGCTGCCCTGCTCCTCACCTCTTCACTAGTCTGGCACTTGGCCACACACGTGAAGCTTTGGGGCTGAGGCAGGTTGGGGCATCTTGCCCGGGGCCGCAGGGGTACCCTCGGTGGGATCCCCCATTTATAGGGAGGGGATTGCAGGAGAAGGGCAAGTCATTGGGGTGGCCACTGAGGCCTGTGGCTGTGTCACAGAGCGGAGGGGCTGAGAGCCCCCTCTGAGCCCCCTCTAAGAAAGAACGGCTGCTGGGAGCTTTGAATGGACACTGGGTGGGAGGCAGAGGGGTGGACTAGATGACCTGTTCCTCACCCCGGTTCAGTGACACTGTGGTGCTTACCTGTGAGGATGCCATTCTTCTCCCCTGGCTCTTGCCAGCTGACCTTCAGCGAGGTGTCCAGGATTTCACTGAAGCTCAGGTGTCCCACAGGCCCAGGCACTGTCCCCCAAAAGGGCCCCCCACCCCACCCAATGCCAGTTAGAGCCAGAGAGAGACCACCGTCTGCAAGCCAGCCTGCGGTGTTCCAGAGGTGCCCCAGGATGGGAGACAAGACCAGGACCCCCCTGTGCCTGCCCCTTGGGTGGGTGGGGCAGAGACTGCAGGGACTGAGTGGTGCCTACCATCCTCAAGGGTGCGCACCAGCTGGGGGGTGCTGCGGGGTCCGTCTCCAGGAGTGGTGAAGCATAGCACAGAAGTGAAATACTCGGTGAACTTCTTCAGGCCAGACACGAAGCCCACGTGGATGCTGTCTTGAAAGTTGGGTCGGGCGGTCACCATGGTAACTTCCTCTTCCTGCTCTGGCTCCCAGGCGATTAGCTGGGGAGAGGCCACCAATTACGGCAGGGCAGTAAGAACGTTCCAATAGAAGCGAAGTGCTCTCTCACAGGCTGGGCTAATGGACAGAGGGTCTCCAGGAGCCCAGGTCCCTGTGGGCCTCCTCCTAGGAAGGAATGGCTGTGCAGATGCCCACAGGGCCCTGGTGCACCTGTCCTGGGCAGTCACTCTGGCACGCTGCTCTGCTCTGCTCATAGATGATGGCAGGGCACCATGAGTCATTCCCACAGCGACCCCCCCACAAAGAGAGGTCTGGTCTTTTACCGAGATCAACCGCACAGTTTGCAGATCCAGTGCAAGTTGAAATTGGAGGGCCCCCTTGTGCCAAAATTATTAAGGATTTCAAGATGACGGCAGCGGAGCATTGAACAGAACATGGCGTCCTTCTGAGTGTGGGCCACTGGGTTGAGCACCCATGAAGCCGTCCCCGTTTTTTACAAATGAGAAAGCTGAGGCTCAGAGAGGCTAAGTGACTTAGTCTCCTTCACACAGCTAGTAGGAACCCGAGGATCTCTGATTCCAACAGCTTCTTCCATCTGGGCTGGGGCGGCGGCCCCCTTGGGGTTCTCCCACAGAGCTGGAACTTTGGTGTGCAGATAACTCTTAACTCTTTTAAGCAAGTTCCAAGTTGAGATTTCAATCTTAACTGTCACATTGAGTTGGGAGCCAGCAAGAAAACTCCAGGGAAATCCAACATCTCTTTTTGTTTAATCTCGCCTCCACAAGCACCATCCCCGGCTCCCTGGGCTTCCTGCCCCCCTTCCTTCTCTTCGTGCCTCTTGATCCCTCACCTCACACTCCTGTTTTCTGAGTCCTTCATCTGTCTCTGACAATGACAGCTGGTCTCAGAGATTTCCTCCTTTATTTGAAGTTGATTAAATAGCAATTAATGGTGAAAAGCAATACTTGATGAGTTTTAGTAAGTATGGGTGTTTATAGATAGAAAACAACACCGAGCTGATGTTTCCTGATTAACTCTCGCCCCTGACAATGCTTAATCTTCTCCTTCCACGAACACGTGTTTATACAGGGTGTTTTAAAATTTAATTGGTATTGTGAAAAGATAGCCTATAGCAAGTTAATCAGATACTAATTAGACCCTAAAAATACTAATCAGAAATCCTAAGTGGCATTTAATAAGTATGTTAAATATCCTCCTTATTTTGGTTATCTTGTTTCATAGCAATTAAATTGCTGAACTTCTTTGGAGTAGATTAAGAACAAATTTAATGTTTTCATTTAATTTAATTAATGTAAAGTTGAATTAATTACACCATTAGAATGAATTGTGTGGTGTATTCCCCAGCAAGTGCAAAATCTGGGTAAATATCATATCATTTTATTGGGTTTAGGCCAATTACACTTACTACCCTTTAAAACAAAAAGAGACATGCCCTGGCCAGTGTGGCTCTGGGTCGGCGCATCGTCCTGTAAACCGAAAGGCTGTGAGCTCAGGTTCTGGTCAGGGCACGGGCCTCGGCCGTAAGTTCGGTCCCCAGGAGGGGTGCACAGGACAGGCAACTGATGGCGTTTCTCACATCTATGTTTCTCTCCCTCTGTTCCCCTCTCTCTAAAAATCAATCAGCATATCTCTGGGCGAGGATTTAAAAAATAAATAGAACACAAATGAAAGGAAAAGGACAAAGCCTGTCTTTTACAGGTGCCCTAAGACAATCATCCCACGAAACTGTCCCATAAAAGGGCCCAGAAGAAGCGCACAGGGTACCGGCAGGCGGTCTGCGGTCCCAACGGTGGCTTCAGGCCCGAAGCCCACGATGGCAGCAAAACTGTGGTCGCGTCTAAATATGAGCTCGGGGATTCGGGCCCCTTGGTCGCATCTAAATATGAGCTCGGGGATTCGGGCCCCTTGTCCTTCTGTAGCTGCATCTGAAGAGCAGGAGGCTTCGGGCTGAGACACCTCTCCCTGAGGGCTGGGAAGACACTCTAATTGCCTCCTGCACCTTCTATTGCCTGAGAGGAGCTGGGTTCCGGGCAGCTCCGGGGCAAAATCTCGGGGCGAGCAACACCCAGCAGGCTGCCGTCTGAGAGCTCTGTGGGCCTGGCCCATCACTGACCAGTCGCAGTCCATCAGCACCGTGAGAACCAGGTGGGAACCGCTGTCCTGTGCTGTTATGTAAAAGAAAACTGAGGTTCAGGGGTGGCTGAGGAGCTGGAACCAGGAGTTGGCTTCTGGTTTGGGGACCCGAGACCTATGATGAAGACCACAGCTAGCTGAGGGTCGGGGGTCTCTTGGCCGTCTCCATGCTTGCTCTTATTACTTGTCATGTGACCCCGGGATAGTCACTCAACCTTTCTGGGCCTCAGGCTGCTACAGGGAACAGTCACAGCTACCTGGGGGAAGCATTGTGGGGTTGCGAGTTAGGATGGTGTATATGGCCTGCTAGCTTCTGGAGAAAATAAGAAAAAGGGACATTCTCTGTTTCCCTTCCTTTGTCTTTCCCTCTCTCTGTCTATCTCTTTGCATTTGCATGGATTCACATAAAACACCCTGGAATGTAAGGAAATCACAGCGGTGGTTCTCTGGTGTGAGTGGACCGGAACCAGGCAGATAAGGGACTGGGGTGGGGTTAGGGTTGCTGCTATATGACTGTCTCTTTACATCTGTCGGTGGTTGAATCATGTGAGCTTCTTTCTTGTTAAACAGTTAAAGTAAAAAATTAAAAATATAATGTTCAAATGTGGCAATAGTGGCAAAATTTTATATATACAGATAAAATTTATCCTTTGACTGGAAACCCCCAAAATGTCTTCGCTGGTGAGCGGGTGGGCTGCGCTGCGGGGGACTTACGTAGAGGGGCACGACACAGATGTGACGAAAGGCACAGGGAGCGTTTCTGTGTGGTGCTCCTGGGGAGTGATCTCAGGACGGGACGCAGACGAGAAAGCAAGGTGGAGAGTGGGCAGAGTGCGCTGTCACTTACCCAGAAAGGAGAGGATATACCCTCATATATGTATGCACTCGCTCATGTTACAATAAGGTAAGGAAAACCCCAAACCAGCAGAAATCACACCTGTGGGGGAGGCAGAGGGCCAGAATCCAGGCTGATTTCCCCTGAATTTACTTGGCTCTGTAGGTTTAACTTTGGAGCCGTGTAAAGAGACTACATAATTACAAAATGAAATTAAATTTAAAAAAATCAATCCCTAAAAATCGACACCAAAGTGAAACAAATGAGCTTAACTACGTATTGAGTTGCAGCAAAATGACTCAGTGAGAAACTATTTCCAAAGACTTAGCAGCTCCGTGATGTGTGGTGTGGAGAACACCCCAACTGGGACCCACTCAAAACACGGAAAGAACCGCCAGTGATCTGAGACGCCTTTCGGTAATCACGGCGCTGGTGCTTCTGCCTGCACCCGTGGCGGGCGTCTGTGGGGTGGAGGAGGTGGGTAATTATCTTGGTGTCCTGGGAACTGGATTTTCGGGCGGGAGAAAAAAAGATGCAGACAAAAGACTAATGAGGTTATTAAGGAGCTTGTCGTCTTGAAATTGAATTGGAAGTATCAGTATGTGTTTTATCTGAAAAAAGGTATTTCCCAGCTGTCCTAGAAACAGCGACCAGTGCTGGAATAAGGAGCACCCCCGGGGTCCAGACTGTGGTATCTAACTATCATTCCCACCAGGGGACCAAAGACGCATTGAAGACATGGCTGATCCCAGGCACCATGCAGGCAATGTGGATGCTTTGGACATCTTGTCGTACGGATAGCAAGGAAGAGGTTAAAGAGGTTACTGGGCCATGTCAAATGGAGTCATGAGTCAACCTGAAGAGGCCAATATGAGTAAATTTGGTGTCAATAAGAATTATAATGGGCCCTGGCTGGTATGGCTCAGTGGATTGAGCACGGGCTGCAAACCAAAGGGTTGCCGGCCTGATTCCCAGTCAGAGCACCTGCATGGGCTGTGGGCCAGGTCCCCAGTAGGGGGGTGTATGAGAGGCAACTGCACATTGATGCTTCTCTCCCTTTCTCCTTTCTTTCCCTTCTCTCTAAAAATAAATAAATAAGATCTTTAAAAAAAAGAATTATAATGGCAGTGGATTGAGACATATCAAAGGTATTTAAAAAATCCTTAAGTATATAATAATGTCACCAACAAACAAAACAAAACAAAACAAAACAAAAAGCTGTGTCCCTCACCCCGACCCAAAGTCACCTGTCACTGTCGACACTGCTAAGGAGCCACGTCACCGTCCTGCAAATTGGTAAGTCATGGGAAAGAAGCGACTGTTTCCTGCGCTTTTTCTATAAGAACCGTACAATTGGATAACCAACAAGTTGCTAAGGAGAAAATTCTCTTTTTTGAAAGTATTTTAGCTAATAAATCAAGACAGAATTATAACATTTGACGGTCCCAATTTTGCAACTCCTATTGAAATAATAGATCAGACAAGGACGGTCAACAGTCACATCCCAGTAAGAGACAGCCACCCTGGATGCCATCTGATGAAAACACACAACGCCGTCGAGGGAGTAATATTGTGGGGAAAAAAATCCTCCAACCTGCATCTGATCAAGCTTCTCATTCTAAGTTCCAATTTACTGCAAATACGGTTTTCAGAGGCCCGTGTTCAATGGCCCCACCGGGAGACAATCAGTGGAATCCAGACTGCGGAAAATTCCGTAGTACAAATGACTGAGATTCTTTACTCAATAAATTACTAGAAAAAGAAAGAGAGCCAGGGAAGAGACAGAGAATCTATAGATCAGTTGAGACCTAAAAAAAACCCCAACCAAATGTAATTCCGTGGATCTGAAGGCAAACAGACCTACTAGTAAGAGAAATGGTGTTGCCGTGGGGGAAATTTAACACTGACGGGGACTGTTGATGTTTTAGGCCCAAGAATGATAATATTTTAAATACTTTATAGTATTTCTTTACAGAAATATTTATGCGTGAAAGGCTGCATCCTGGGAATTGCTTCGAACTATTCCGGGGGAGGGGCAGAAGGCTGGAAAGTACATGGAACCCACTTGGCTGTGAACGGTTTGTTACAGGCCTCTCCCTACTTCAGTAGGTGTTTGAAATACTTTTCAATGAAAAGGGGGAAAGTCCATTTTCCCTGGAGGGCTGCAGGGGACAAATATGGCTTTCTTCTCCCTGTGATACTGAGGCCAAAGAAGCAAGAAACAGAATCCTCATTCACTCGTATGCATTTGTACTTAAAAAAAGATCAAGTTACCTTTATTATTTTAATCTAAGCCAAAGGACACATTTTCTTCTTAATGCAAGAAAATGTTCAGGCTCTGGAGCTTGAATCTGAGCTCTGCCATTACTCTGACTTTGAAGCAAGTCATTTGCTGCCTGTGCCTCAGTTTCTTCTTCTGTAAAATGGGGTGATGACTTCTCGGGGCTCTCGTGCAGCTGGCGTGGGAGAAGAAGGCAAGCGTAGCCCTCGCATCTCACGTGGCACGTAGAAAGTGCCCGGTAAGTGTGAGCTCTTCTTACTTTTCTACTGGCTCCTCGCTCACGGTATCTGGGCAGTTCATTCCCGCTGACTCAGATCGAGCGGCTCCTGGGTACTGGGCACCGACCAGGCTTGGGTGGGTGTTTGCAGCCTCCTCTTCTTCTGGGTCATAATGGGTCATTGCCCTAACTGTCCTGACCACTTGGCTGCCCTTCTATGCCCTCCAGGAATCCTTTGCCTTAGAAGCTTGCAGCCCAGCCCTCCCATATGTGGGAGAAAACTTAGGATTGGCAGTAGAAGCTAATTGTTCCCTGCTCACTCCTCAGCACGAGTTGGGCCTTCCCCTTCTCTCCCCCGCCTCCCCCCAGAGTCCCAATTAGCAGGCTTTGCAGCCGGTCAGGCTGCCAGTGTTCAGCCACGGCACCTGCCCCAGGACATCCCACTCAGCCTTGGTGCCCCACTGGCCTGAGATGTGAGGGCTGTGACCCAGGCATGTCTGGCTCTGGCCCATCCCCTCCTTGTCTGCTTAGAATCAAAGACCAAGGACCTAACAGAGTGAATCAACACTGATCCTGAGTAACAAGAGCAGGCACAGAGATGGCCAAGAGGCCCCCTAATCCTCAGCTGGCAGGTCATCCTCTCGCGACTTCATCTCAGTCCCTTCCTGCCCAGCCACCACCAACTTGCAGTCATAATGGCGGAGGCTGGCCGTCCAGGAAGTAGTCTTGGTTGGCGCACGTGTGCAGACACGGCCCGGAGGGGGTGCAGGAGCCTTCCCAAAGGGTCTGCGATCACCAGATCCCTGGGCGCAGAGCCAGAGCCTGCAGTTACCCCGGGCCTGGGCTGGGGCCGGGTCCCAGCTGGCTTCCTGCCGCATGCCCCTCAGAGGCTCGGCCTCCGCTCCCGCCTGCGCCAGGCTGCTGGGGTCTGGCAGTAAATGTGGCATAGATCATGCTCCGTGCTCCTCAGGAGGTGAGAGGAGGGGCCAGGCACAGGGTTCAGGTCTGGGTTCCGGCGGGTACGGTTGAGAAGTCCTGGCTTTTAACGCAGTTACAAGGATGGCAAATATACTGCTGCCACCATCACCGCCACTCCCGCTGCTGTTACGACCGTTGTCACTGCTCTCACGGTTACCGCCTCTCCTATTTGTACAGGGTGAGCTATTCCTCCCTACATTTATACGTCGAAGTCCTAGCCCCCAGGGCCTCGGAATGTGACTGTCTGTGGAGACAGTCTTTAAAGAGGCAACTAGGTTAACACGGGGTGGTGAGCGGGAGCCCTGCTGCTGCCCTTCTAAGAGGAGGAGATTTGGACACATAGACACACACAGAGGGACGACCACAGGGGGACACAGGGAGAAGACGGCTATCTACAAGCCAAGACAGAGGCCTCAGAAGAAACCAACCGACACCTTGATCTTGGACTTCCCGCCTCCAGAACTGTGAGAAAAGGGATTTCTGTTGTCCCGCAGCCTGTGGTGCTTTGTGACGACAGCCCGAGCAAATGAGTAACACAGTTCTGTTATTGCTATTACTAAAGTCATTTTCAGAGCACTTCTTATGTGCTTGTCATTGTGCTCAACAGATCACAAATATTATCTCATTTAGCCCGCACACAGCCCTAAGGGATACGCACTATTATCTTCTTTGCTGGCAAGTGAGGGAGCAGAGCTGGCTTTCGCTTCCCAGCAGCGAGAACAGTAAATAACGTCGGGCTCAATAAATATTGAAATACTTATTGAAGGAAGCTCTGAGAGATTACAGAACTTGTCCAGGGAGCCAGCAAGAGGCAGACCTGGGATTTCAGCCCAAGTCTGTGACAGTCCTAGTCTTGTGCCCTTTACACAGTGTAGGGTCAAGTCCAGCCCAAGGACACGTGACCCAGCAGGATGCCCGTAAGAGCCACAGCTTGGTGGTAAGATGTGGGTTCTGGATTTTTATGCGTGAAACAAACTTGGTTTTGTTTATAAGCCAGGGTCACTGAGAATGCCCCTGCACTGGGTTGCAGCCTGGGTGGCATCTGTGCCCCCCACAGCCTGTACCTGCTCTTGGAGAGGGTCCTCGTGCCCTTTGCCTTGATCATGTGTCCTCTGCCTGGCTCACACCAATGATTCCAGAAACATTCCAGGACTGCCTCCTGCCCCCTCGCTCCCCTGTGGCCTCCCTCTTGCATCTCTTGGCTTCCTCTTGGGAAAAGGACAGGCCTCACGTACCTTGTAGCCCTGGTTGATGCCGTTGATGAATTGGGGGCTGGGGGCATTCCAGGTGAATCGGATGGTTGTGGAATTGGTGGCTTCTGCGTGCACGTTGCCCGGAGGGACCGTGGGGACTAGAGGAGAGCAGAGAGGTGGGGTGGGGGTGGAGGGGCATAGTCAGTCTGTCTCACCCAGTTAAGTAGAGAAATACAAGGCTGGGCTTTGCAGACCCTGCTTGGGCCCCATCATCTGTCCTCTCTTCCCTTGCTGTGTAGACATCAGATGCCCTCTTTCTCTTGATTGGTTTGCACGAATAAAACTTGTCCGACCCATTTCCCAGGGGACTGGTCAAGGAAAGTCACGAATATGAAAATGCCTGGGTGGTTTTTAGGTGCAATGCTAAACCTAAGCTGTTTTACGATCCTGTTAATGTGAATCTTTGCAGAAGGTCCCTGTACCCCTGAAGCTTCTGCCTTCATCATGCTCACCTCCAACCTCTTCCTCTTTCCCGCAGGCCCCTACCCCACGGGGCAGCTGGGCACACCCACCTCCCTGCAGTGTCCACTCGGTGACTTTGCCGCTGTAGACACCCAGCCCGGCGCTGTTGTAGGCGGCCACCTCGATCTCGTAGTTGGTCCAGATGATGAGGTCCTCCAGCAGCAGGTTGTTGACGTCAGCATCCGTGATGTTCTTGAACTGGTACCCGACTGGCAGCCCGGCCAGGCAGTATCTGAGGGGAGGAAGCCAGGACGCAGCGGATTGGCATCAGCAGGCATGCCTCGTGCCGGGGAAACAGTCTGTGATGGTGGAAATGTTCCATATCCCTGCTGTCCTATATGGGAGCTGCTAGCGCCAGTGGCTGCTGAGTGCTTGAAATGTGGCTCGTGCCACTGAGGAACTTTACTTACTTTTACTTAATTTAAACAGCCACAGGTGACCAGTGGCTACCTGACTGGGTAACACAGATCTCGGGGATGTGTCTGGGCTATCCTTTCTTGATGGGGGAGGAGGGGTCAGCTTTGAGGGGTCATTGACAGGGGAGCTCTCTCCAAAGGTTGGGCTCATTTTCTTTCTCCCTCTAATACAGTGGCTGGGTGGCTTGCGCTCTCTCTCTCTTTTTTTTTTTATCTGCAACTGAGGACGTGCTTATTGATTTTAGAGAGAGGGAAAGGGGGAGAAACGTCAGTCATTTGCCTCTCGACTGCGCCTCAATGGGGGACTGAACCTGCAAGCCAGGCACCAGGTGCCCTGACCAGGAATCCAACCTGAGACCTTTCAGCGTATGGGACAATGCTCCAACCAACTGAGCCACCCTAGTCAGGGCTCTCCCTTTTGAGGGTCACTCACTTAGGTAGAGAGAAAAAACCTGAGGCTACCTACTCTAGCCATTTCTACCTGCCACCGGCAAAAAGAACTCATTGTGACTGAAGAAGTGAAACCTACACAGGCCAACGTGGGAGGCTGAGGAGCTCACAGCACATACTTACCTTGGATTCTGAGGACTGGAAAACCAGCGGCCCCCAGTGATGTTAGTGTAGTCCTTTACCCCGTAGCGGGGTTCTCAAAGCCTTGGTGAGGGCTTGTTAAAACTCGGATCACTGGGATTGCCCCCAAGCTTTCCATTCTGATCAGGGTTGGGGCCTGAGAATGTGCATTTCTATCACACTCTCAAAGTGCTGCTGCTGCTGCTGGTCCAGAGACCCCTGTGAGGACCACTGCCCTTCAGGTTCACCAGAAACCCGCCCCAGAAGAACTGCGAACGGAGCAGCCAAGCCAACAAAAGCCTCTTCCAAATTTTGGGAATTCTAATCCTGAGAGGGTCCACGTGCGAGAAAAGGACAGGTGAGCTTGCCTGGCGCTTCACAGGCAGCCAGAACTCGGAATATTGACGGGCGTTCTCAGCAACTTCCAAGAACAGGCTAACGCTAATTGAATGCTGACTTTCAGTAACACTTAACACCTCACTTTAAGGTTACCAGCAAGGTGCCCTCAGTCAAACGTAAACACAACAGTCTATACACCTGGGCTTCCTTGTGCGGTAAGGACCCAACAAAGGACTTCCACTTCGTGAACAGTTCTCGTTCCAGTGGGTCGTCCATTCAGGGTCTATCCCCAGGGAAATCTGGCCTGACTGGGCTATTCTTGGTTCCCAGGTGGATGCCCTCCCGATAGTTAACTGCCTTCCTGTAGCCCCATTTCAATGCAGATGCCCTGGTATCAGTCTTGCCCATCCCCCCAGCCTTTAGGAGATTGTATTGTATCTGGTCTCTCAACCATTTCTTTTGGTTTCCAAGGCTCTCACTGCTGGAAGTTCTTCTAGATGTCTAACTTCAATCCTTCCTACCATAGGGAAGGCATTTCTTGTTGCCGGATCCTTGTTAGATGGAGAAGGACCCATGAATTTGCTCCGTTTTCCAATCCGCTCCTGATACTTCCCCACCTGTTGTTCACCCCAGGCTGTTCTCCTGTCTCCCCCCTTCCGTGAACACCTACCTGATGATGTAGCCCTTGAGGAGGCCGTTCTGGTGGTTCTCAGGAGGCGGCTGCCACTGGATCATAATGGACTGGTTAGTCCGGCCGCTGGCGATGACATTCTGTGGTGGGGCAGTGGGGGGCTCTTCGGGAAGGGAGACCCTAGAGAGGAAAACACCCAGGGTGCTTGCTCTGAGGGCAAACACAGGAGTTTAATGGGATGTGAGGAGGCTGAACCCTGCCCTGCTGTTTTTGGGTGACTGCACAATTGCTGTGTACCTTTTGGGCAAGCCACTTACCCTCTCTGAGCATGTTTCTTTATCTGTTGAAGAAATATAATGAGGCTCCACTTGCCTGTTTTATAAATCCAGTTGGGGCACACATGATGCAATGTACACATGAGTCTTTTGAAAAGAAGGTAAAGTACCAGATGCATGTACTTTCTGTGTGGTTGAGGGACGTGGGCCTCAGTTTCCCATTTGTCAAAGAAGCAGCTGATGGGGCTGATGACATCCGTCATGAGTATTCAAGTGTTTTGGAAGCAGGAGTGTTGAATCCTCGCTTCCTAGTTGCCAGCTGGTGGTGTACTTTACTGGGCTTCCTTTACGTGCCCCCTCCCCCGAGCTGAGGCCAGGCTGGGGCGGGGGTGGGCTGGGTGGGGATGACATGGTGTGTGGGTGACAGCCAGCGATCCGCCTGCTTCCTGAAGCTGAGTGCTCACATCTCTTTCTTGGGCGCTGCCAAGGGGACGCAGTGTTCCACCTCAGTGTGTTTTTCATGTAACTGCCATGCATCCATTAAAAACAAAAGTTAATTATTTTTGATGGATGTCTTTCCCTTTTTTATGTTTTCATGATTCTGCTTTCTGATGGACAGCTTTCCAGAACATTCTGCACAGGGAAGCCTGCAGTGAGGGCGACTTCACCTCCTTCGTGGTGACTCAGGGCCACTTGTGTGAAGACTGATTAGGAAGATGGATCAGTGGAGCCCGAAGAACTGGAGAAGTTATGCGGTGGTTTTCCCTGCACTTTGAGGCCTTTTCTCCCCCTCCTTTTTTCAGTCTAATAGTAGTATTTTGTTCTGTTTGTCCAGGCTAGCTGTTTTCATGGCTACCTCCTCTAGATTGCAAGGGAAAGTAGAGACCATATACTATTAACTTTTATCCCTATGTAATGCCTTGCATATAGCTGTTATTTTATTGTTGAATTTATTGAGGTGACGTTGGTTAATAAAATTACATAGGTTTCATGTGTATAGTTCTATAACACATCATCTGTATATTATATTGTGTGGTCACCACCCCAAGTCAGGTCTCCTTCCATCACCATTTATCCCCCCTGTACCCTCTTCTACCTCCCCCACCCCTCCCTCTGGTAATCACCATACTGTTGTCTATGTCTGTGAGTTTTATTTTTATCATCCCCCCTTTTCTTATTGGGATTCTGTAGCTCTGAAGGACCGGGGCCATATCCACGTTGTCCCCCGCCCCATCTCTAGTGGTCCAAACACAGCCACTAGAGCACAGTAGGTGCTCAGCAAACAGTGAACGAGTAAGCTCTCCTGTAACTGCTCTCCACGCTGGGCTGTTATCTGCCACTCTTCCCTCCTGCTGGAGTGTCGCGGCCCCTGGGGCATCCCCCTAGTGAAGTTCAGAGACAGCTTGTTGGGACTGCGGCAAAACCACAACAACCAATGGAAGCCAGAAGTCTGCGTATACACCTAAGAGCGCCTCGTCTCCCTTGTCAAGTATTAGTTTCATAATAAACAAGGTTTATTTCTGGGCTCTCGAGTCTTTCCCAGTGGTCTATGTGTCTGCTTTTATGCCTATATCATCCTGTTTTGATCACTCTAGTTTTGTGATACAGTTTGAAATCAGGAAGCACGGTACTTCCAGCTTTGTTCTTTCTCAGGATTGCTTTGTCTATTTGGGATCTTTTGTGGCTCCATACAAATTTTAGGCTTTTTTTTTTCCTCTTTCTATGAAAAACGCCATTGGAATTTTGATAGAGATTGCATTGAATTTATAGATGGCTTTAATATGGACATTTTAAACAATATGAGTTCTTCTCAATGGGGAAAGTATTGTCTCTTCAATAGATAGTGGTGGAAAGACTGAATAACCACATGCAAGAGTGACAGTGGACCCCTATCTTACACCACTCACAGGAATGAACTTGAAATGGGTTAAAGACTAACTGTAGCACCGGAAACCACAGAAGTCCTAGGAGAAAACACAGGGAGAAGTCTCCCTGACGTTGGTTTTGGCAGTGACTCCCTGCATGTGACAGCGAAAGCACAAGCAACAAGAGCAAAAATAACAAGTGGGGGCACAGCGAACTGAAAAGCCTCTGCACAGCAAAGGGAGCCGCCAACAACACGGAAAAGGCAGCCTATGGAACGAGACAAAGCATTTTGCAAACCCTGCATCAGATAAGGGGTTAACATCCAAAATCTATACAGAACTCACACAACTCAATAGCCAAAAAACCAGCAGCAGCAGCAACAAAAACAACAACAAAAACACCACCAAAAAATGGGCAGAGGAACCGAATAAACATCTTTCAAAAGAAGACATGCAGATGACCCGCAGGTACAGGAAAAGGTGCTCAACAGGACCAATTATCGGAAAATGCAAATCAAAACCTCAATGAGATGCTACCTCACACGTGTTAAAATGGCTAATCATCAAAAAGACAAGAGATACTGTTGGCGAGGATGTGGAGAAAAGGGAACCCTTGTGCACTGTTGGTGGGAATGTAAATTGATTCAGCGACTACGAAAAACAGTATGGAGTTTCCTGAAAACATTAAAAATAGAACTGCCATATGAGCCCGCCACCTCACTTCTGGGTATATATCCATCCGAAGGAAATGAAAACAGAATCTTGAAGAAATATCTGCACCCCTGTGTTCACTGAAACATTATTCACAACAGCCAAGACATGGAAACAACCTAAGTGTCCATCAAAGAACGAATGAATAAAGATGTGGCACGCACGCACACACACGTGGAATCTAAACAAGCTGAACTCGGAGCAACAGAGAGTGGACTGGTGGATAGCAAGGGCTGGGGAGGGGGGTGAACAGGGAGATAGCAGCCGGGGGGTGCAAACTTCCAGTTGTAAGATTAACAAGTTCTGGGCATCTAATGGGCAGCATGGGGATTACAGCTAATACTATATTATGTGCTCGAAAGTTGCTCAGAGAGTACATATGAAGTGTTCTCACCGCAAAAAGAAAGGGTAACAGGTAATGGGATGGAGGTGTTAGCTAACTAGGGTGGTGTCGTTTTGCAACATGTGAGTGTATCAAATCAACGTGTCGGACACCTTAAACTTACACAATGCTGTGTGTCAATTAGATCTCAATAAATCTGAAAAAAAATAAAACCAAACGTAAAAAATACAGAGCAAAGCCCACGGCTTTGGCATATGCAATTCCCGTTGCTGTCATTCTGACCTCTTGATGTCTCATTCTCATTAGAGGTGGCCGCTCCTCGGGGTGGAGGTGGCTAGCACGCACCTCCTACCTAAGTGGGTTCGGCTGTGTGATGTTTTAAAATGGATGACCTGCTGTTTTTATTCAATTCCTATCGTTTTAAGAAAGCTGTGTGGAAAGCCTAATAGGGCTGGCGTCCTGCAAGGCGCTGGCTACGGGATCCGAGCAGACCCCACCTCCCTCTGGCAGCCTGAGGGCATGCCAGGCAGAGGACTAGAGTCTTTGAACTTGCCTAGCTCACAGCTGGTGGGACAGCTAAATTTGGTCGGTGCTCACGCTCCTAGCCCGCTCACAGCGCTTCTCCGCTTCTCTCTCTGCTAAGGCCTCATTTCATCCTTACCACAGGCCTGTGAGGCAGGAGGGACTGCTGCTTCCTGACCCTGCAGACACCGAGCCTGAGGCCTGGAGGGCTCCAAGACCCCCAGCTGGGCCCTGACGGGCAGCCTGGCCCCACTCTGCCATATTGGATTTGGCAACAGGCAGCCCCTCTCGGCCCCTCCCTCAGCCAGAGTCACCGAGACCTCTCACCTCTCTGTGTCTTTGCTGAATTGTCCTTTCCCCACGTCGTTGACCGCACAGAGACGGAACTGGTAGGAGCGCGCAGGAACCAAGCCCTTGACCATCACTGAGGTAGCCTCGGGGTCCACACTGGCCAGGAGCACGGTCCAGGGGGCGTCTATAGGGATGGAGGGTGGAGGCAAGGTGGGCATCTTGGGGACCACACTTCTTACCCCTGGTTCCCAGCAGGGGGTCCAGTCTCATTTGGGGTTAGCACAGACCATCCCCTTGGCCCAGTGGAGGCCGGTCACGCCATGTTTTAGGCCCCCTTAGCCTGCGTGTGTGGGGGGGTGGGGTGGGGTGGGGTGGGGGGGAATGGAGGGTGCTGGGGGGAAGCAGAGTTCACTGGAACTGAGAAGCATCGGTCCTTTCCATCTTTTCTCTCCCCTTCACATCGATGAGCTCTAGGCAAACTGTATATAAAACACCATTCAAGCGTTGCCTGCTAATTTGGAGTTCGCAGCCTGGGGACTTGGAGGATAAAAAGGAAAAGAACCGCCATCGTCCAGGAGGCTGCTGGTGTGGCAGGCTCTGCATACTGCACCTCCTGGGTGTCTTGTTCAATTGTCACAGCGACCCCAGGGGTCAGATTCATGCTTTGACAGCTGAGGAAGCTGAGGCTTCCAGAGGGAAGGGTCTGCTCCAAGGTAGAGTAGCAGGAAGTGGGATGCTGGAATCCAGCCGGCCCATGTGCCCCCTGCACCCCCTGCCCCGCCGGCCACTGTAGAGCTGAGCCTTACTGTTCTCCGACATCTCCAGGACATAGCGGATCAGGGGGCTGTTGCCGTCGAAGGGCTTGGCCCACGTCAGGTTGATGGCCCGCCTCTCTGAGGTGCTGAGAGTCGCCACTGGGCGCTCGGGGGCGTGAGGTAGTTGCCTGGAGGAGAGACACGTGGTGAGGCCACAGGTGAGGTCTAGAGGCAGGACTGGAATTGAACTTTTAGGATACCTTGTGCTCAGCCATAAAACTTGGCCTTTGGGCCGTCTACCTGCAGATCCTTCTCTCTGGCACTGGAGCCCACCTGTCCAAAGCCATACCCAGATTCCCCAACTCTTGCAGGGGCCCCAACCTGGAAGGATGCCTGGGCATGTCGTGAGAGAAGGTATGTGGTCCCAGGTCACCTGGTGGCCTACCAGAACTCAGCTTCCCATTGCAGCCTACACCTGTTTGCTTGGGGCCTGGGTAGGTGGCCCTCACCTGACACGCAGGTGTGCACTGCGCGAATCGTTGCCCCCAGCTGACAGCACCCGGCACGTGTACGTGCCGATATCCCCCGACCACGTCTGTGAGATGTGCAGGGAGCCGTTTTTGTCCAGGCGGATGCGGGGGTTGCTCTCCATGCCCAGGGTGGCCCCGTCCTTCTCCCAGATGTACCTAAGTGTAGGAAGAACCGGTAAGTAAAGAGAGGTAGGGAGGAAGGGGTGCTCTCGGCCCAGGCTGCTCTGCAGGAGAGAGTTGCGAGGGTGGGTCGGGGGCAGTCTGGGATCGGTCTCCGCACGGGCACCGGGAAGCCTGACGTCCATCATCCCTGAGGGGTGGGTGCCTGTCCTGGGGGAGAGTTAACACAGTAAGTCATGGCTGCTCATTGACACCTTCAGTTCAGGTCGAGGTCAAAGCCTTTATGCTTTTAGCCAGAAGCCATTGCCCAGCAGCCAGCACAAAAGATCTGGCAAAAAGGTATTCTTCCCAAAAGGTTAAAAGATTACAGTTGGAAAAAGAATGCAAGTTTCTGCACAGACTGCATTTTGGAATTAGTTTTATGAGGAGAATCATTAGATCAATGAATCACTGTGACAAAATGACTTTCGTGTCCAAAAAATCTCTTTAGCTTCGTTCAGTCTGTACAAAGGGGGACTTGAGGAATTACACACGTGCCTGTGTCTGACAATAAGAAACATCTTCTCTGAAACTGTTCTGCAGAAAATACGAACTTCATTGCCCTTAACACACGTGGGGTGCCAGGTCCCCCCCCACCCATCCAAGGTCCATCAGGGTGTCCAGCGCCAGGGGAGGGAATGGGGTGGGGACAGAGATGCTTTGTAAATGACCCATCACATGCTCTCTGGGGCAATGGGGTGGTAGGCCCGAGCCACAGGGTCCTGGAATTCTCTGGGTTAAGAGAAGGTAAGACAGCTAAAGAGAACGAGACTGTAATCTTTTTAACCTAAGTTTAAAAAAATCAGAAAGGTGCAAGTATAGAAAACAAGAAAGGAAAAGGGAACTGAAAAGTTTCCCTGCAGCGGGAAACTGTGATTGGCATCTGTGCGCACACCTTCTAGACCCTTCTCGCCGCCCCCATGGGCCGCTGTTCTGCTCTGGACTCAGCCCCCCTAAACCCACTCACCAGCCCTGTGGTACCGGGTATGCTTATTCACCATGCTGTGCCTCAGTTTCCTCATCTGTCATATGAGGAAGATAACACCACCGGCCTCATAGGGCTGCTCTCTCTGGGCTGCTGACACAGTAAGAACTGTGAGTTCATACCAAATATTTGGTGTAGGTTGGCCATTATTGTACAGTTTTCCGGATACAGCGTATTTTCACATAAGTGACCTAGCGATCTGTCTGCGGATGGAAAAGAGGACTCATGCGCACCTGACAAGCTCAGGGGAGGCCTGCCCGGTGGGCGGCCTCATACACTCAGGGATGGACAGTAACCCACGCAGGACGGTCTGAACAGAAACGTTCCTAACGAAGAGAAGGTCATGGCGAGGAGTCACGTCCTAGGCCCGTAGCTTCCTCGACAAAGGTCAGTCTTTACCTTTGGTGAGCCAGTCTTTTCTTT
Source organism: Macrotus californicus (assembly GCA_007922815.1). NCBI lineage: Eukaryota > Metazoa > Chordata > Mammalia > Chiroptera > Phyllostomidae > Macrotus > Macrotus californicus. The sequence continues at coordinate 199,594 of VMDR010000093.1, read as the reverse complement.
TTGCATCTAAGATGACATACGCCTTTGAGATGCCAGAGCAATTTTCTTTCCCAGACCCCTCAGGGCACAGCCAGCACAGAGCAGGAGACCAGAGACCCCTCACTGTTTTCCTGTCTGCAGCACACCACCTCTGGGTGCCGTGCATGTCAATGGCTAATCACCCCCTACCCACCAACGTAAAATAAGTCTGCGTCCCTTTGTCCCACTTTTTATCCAACTCCACAGGTTCCCCCACTTTGCTTTCTTGCACCCCCTTAATCTACCACCAATGGATTTCATGTAACCCTCCTTGAACTTCCTCCTTTGATTCTAATATATAAAATAAGCTGCGAGACGGCAAATCTCCAGAGCATTTTTTCAATCCATGGAGACTTTGCTTCCCGGCAATTGTCAATTTGGCTCCACTAAACTCATAAGAATTCTCCACAGGTTTGGACATTTCTTACTTCAAAATATCCATCCACCCATGGCTTTCTGCACCCAGCATAATATCATCAACTTGTTAGCGAGGCATTCCCATCCCATGGCTTCTGTCGGCGGCTTCAAGTACGGACCCTCTGTAATTGATCCCGGAAAGCTGGGGTCCCGTCTTGCTCCTGGTTTTCTGACGTTATAGTTAGTGCTGTAATGAACATCCTTGCAGCAAGACATTTACATGCATTCTAGGTCATTTCCTCAAGGATAGGTTCTCAGCAGTGCAGTCGCTGAGTTAACTTCTCAGGCTTTTTATACCTATTTACACGTTGCCAAAAGCAATCACTTTCAATTCATCTCTAGAAAAGAATCATCCTTGCCAGCGTTGATGGGTTGGGTACAATTTTGCTTAAAAGCATATCGAGTTGCAGAGAGTAAATTCTGCTTAAGAAACAACCCATGGCAAGCAGACATCCTTGGTCCCAAGATGTGGTGCATAGAGAGGATACATCTCCATCTGTGACGCGTCTTTTTGGCAAAACAACTCAGCTGGCATCGAATGGGCAGTTACGTGTAATTAGGAAGATAAGGGATAGGAAAACAGGTGAACCACACCATGAAAAAGTAGCCAGCCAAATCCAGAAGGCGGGATAGTCTACAGCAGGGGTCGGCAACCTATGGCCCCGCTGTCTGCTTGTGTAAATAAAGTTTTATTGGAACACAGACATGCCCACTTGTTTCCATAATGTTAATGAGTATTTTTTTCATTGGAGTTAGGGTAAAAAAATTTCCAGAATACTCTGTAATTATATAGAGTAGCTGTGACAATGCCCCTCAGAGCCTAAAATATTTACTCTCTGATCCTTTACAAAAAATGCTTGCATCACCCCCAACAACAAAAAAAAATAGTTTACAAAAAAAGTCTATAGACCTCTGTCCTGTAGAACTTGGTTTCTCCAACAAGTCGGTTACATGAAAACAAAATAAAGACAAAGATACAAATAAGGGCGAGGGGGGCCGTGTAGAATAGGGAAGACACACCAAGCAGACACAATGGGTACACGTGGTTTGGCCGCTGTGTTCAGCCAACAACTAGGAAGACACCCTTGATTCAATCAGGGTGACTGGAATGCGGGCTGGTATTAGCGGACCTCAAGGAACTGCTGTTTATTCTGTAGGTGTGACGAGGGGGGGGTGCATGGTGGTTATGTTTAATGAAAAGTCCATTTCAGTAAGAAACGCACATTGACCTATTTAAGGGTGAAATTACATGTTGAGATTTGATTTTAAAATATTGTAGTCATAAAAAAATGTGTGTGGGGAGACAGATGAAACAAAATGGGCAAAATGCTGATAATTGTGAGGCCGAGAGACAGGTACATGAGGGTTGATGATACATTTCCCTGTACTTTGGGGTATGTTTGAAAATTTCCGTAATAGAGCATTAAAAAAACCCATCGGTCCATTTCTCTTCGGGTAAAACATTTCTTTCAGGCATCCCCTCAGCTTGAAATAGTATCAGATAGTCCTCAAGAAGTCAAAGATGTGCACAAATATTTTGTTACAAGGACATTCATAATGATATTCTTTAATATTAATAAGAATTTAGAAATAGCCCAAATACCCAGCATTAAGGAATTGGTAACATCAATGATATGGTATCCACAAAATGGATGGCTGAATAACCCTATAATTGAGTTTACACAGAAATATTTATTGATGAAGAACAGATTCATAACAGGTTCTTACGGGAAAAAGCAGATCAGTAAACATTGTGTTTCTAGTTTTAGAAAATGGCATCTAAATACTGAAACATTACTATCTCCAATTGACAGAAATAGGTAAATGTGCTTTTCTTATTCTCTCTCACCCTCTTCATTTTTTCCCTGGCTTATCTGCATTTGCTGTTTTCCTCCTAAAACGGGTACCTATTAGCTGTATAATAAGAAAAACACCACTAAAATGTTGATTAATATTAATAGTGGCCAGAATAGATTGCTCAGATGGGGTCCAGATCTAGAGCTGTCCGGTAGCTTCTCCTGCTGTGAACCTCCACCTGCCGGCCACCACCCTGGACCCCATGTGTCTCGAGGACGCATGGTGCAGGAACCAGTGGCCAGCACGTTGGTCTGACCTGGCTGTTCGGGTCCTGTTAGCCTGCCCACTCAGGAAGCCCCAGGGTGCAGGACAGAGTTTTCAATCCTGGCTACACATTAGAATCACCTGGGGACTTTTAAAAGCCACTGAAGTCCGGGGTCTACCCCGCCCCCAAGGCTCACCTCAGAAGGTGGAGGGCAGCCAGAAAGTCCCCCAACCAAGTCCCAGGAAGATAGGTGTGTGTGCGGGGGGGAGGTGGGGGTGGCCTCGGCCGTATCTAATTTTGGGAGTATGAGGGACGAATTCTCCTCTCTCCTCCCACCTAGAAAAGATTGTCCTAGATAGGCAATTCCGTTCTAAGACAAGGACCCCTCCAGTGAACTGGAGCAGTGACCTGGAGGTCACTGGGGTCCTGGAGTACAGTCTGTGTGTATATTGTAACAGGTCCCCGAATCCCTTTGTTCATAAAGAATTGTGTACAGAACAAATAAAATGTGCAAGTAGCTTCCAAATTTTAGTAGATAACATTTTTATAAATAAAAAAACCAATTTATTTTAGCGTTACCGAATTACTATAGCTTCTTGGCATAAAATTTTTCAATTAATGGGTGCTAAAATTACAGCTACTATTTATTACAGGTCTGAGACCCAAGCAGTGTTTTGTGTGTGTGTGTGGGGGGAGGTGTGGGTTCTCTTGGAGGACATTTCTACAGCTGGTATATTAGTTCCTAAGACAAACATCTAATAAACTCAGGAAGAAGCACATTCTGGGTGATCTGTTGACAATGTTCTAGCCACATCTACGTGGTTTCAAGGCTCCTTTTTGCATTTGTGCTGGCACCACACGGTGACGGTCCTGCAGGGTCAGTGTTGAATGTTAAGTGAGGTGCTTTTCAAACTGGGGCCCGACATGGATTCTCTGAGAATAAACGGGTGTTGGCCTAAACGTCTGGTACCCCTTATGCCAACCGTGGCTTCCAGGGTGCCTGTGGTGTGGCAGTAGACTGTCACATGCCCAGTGGCCACCAGATGGCGCCCCAGGATGCAGTTGGCTGGTGCGGAGGCCCCCTCGCTCCAAGTGGCATCTGCCAGGCCCCTCCCAACTTCCAGGCCAGTTGTTTGTCAGTGGTATTGCCCATAAAATTCATAAGCAACATGGAGGGAAAATTTATTTCTAAGGAAGCAGTTAAAATTTTTACTTGGTATCCCGGAGCTCAAAGGAGAGCCCAAAAGGACAATTTTCTCCTGGTTGTATTTCCCCAGGTGTCCTCATCCCAAGCTTTGGAGAGTCCTGGCTTTTCAGCCTTTCTTGGCTGCTCCTGTCCTGGGCTGCCCGTCCCAGGGGGCCTCTCCAGCGGGTTCCACAGCTTGTTGCTGAGGTCCCGGCTCCCCTGGTGGATGGTGGGGGTGGCCTCAGTGTGGGCCCTTTCCCCTCACGGTATTTCTCTGAGGGTTGCCCCAGGGCCCTATCTCTTCTCCCGCACCTGTTCACCAAGACCTCTCTGCTGTCCCCTTAGTGAGCAGAGGATCTGGGGGAGCCAGCAGCCCCCAACACCTCTTTCTCCCCCCTTTCTCCCTCCTTAATCCCAGCAATCCAAAGCTGGGAGCCTGCCCACTCCCACCCCCCAGAGCAGCCCACACCCCTTCCCTTTCCCTCTCCCCTCTGACACTGCCCCATTAAATTCAGGCCTGCTCTGTCCCAAGGCGTATGCCTCAGCTCTGTGAATCATCCCCGTAAGGATATTCCTTGGCCCCTCAGGCCATATTTAGCTCCTTGGTGTAGACATTCACCTAGCCACCAGCTACCCTTACAGCTGCCCTTCCCCTTTGCATCCCTGGGGCCACAGCAGAGGGAGTACCTGATGGTCACTCGGGGGTCATGGGCCACGCCACACACCATGGAGGCCTGCGTACCCTTGATGACACTCTGGTCCTGGGGAGGCTTGGTGATACGGGTCCGGGCTGAAAGACAGCAGGGCGTCGGTGTAATGAGAAGGGGCATAGGTTCCGGACTAATGGGGGGAAGGTGTCTGGGTGAACCAGCCTGTGTGGCTGCCTGTGTGGGTGGAGGGGGGCAGACCAGCAGGTGAACAGGTGGGCCATAGTGAATGTCCCAGCATGTAAAAAAGAACAATGTGCTTCCATGAGACCTGAATTCTTGAGAGCCACGTTCCTAGTGGGGGCTCATTTCATTTCCCTTCCACGCCCCCACGAGAGGGATAAAAAAACAGAAACCTGAGGAGGATCAGGGTCATATTCCCAGCACATCGGTGGTCCAGCTGAGGTAAAAGAGGCTCGCCTGGTCTAATGTACTGCTTAGTAGTAGGCCACCACCCCCCAGCCTAGACAGGAGGCCCTCAGGTATGTCTGTCTTGGGTGCAGGTCCCAGCAGGAGCAGTCAGAGAGCTGGAAAGGACTCGAGACCTTTCCTTAAGGCAGGGGTCAGAAAAGCACAGTGTGGGGCTAAGTCTGCTGGGGGGCTGGCTGGGCGAGCGCCCTTGAACCAGAATGCAACCACACTCGATGATCAATATCGTCTACGGCTGCTTTCCTGAGTTAGCTGAGGAGTCCCAACTGCCTGGCCCACATGCCTAAATACTTACTATTTGATCGTTATAGAAAAAGTTTGCCGGTTTCTGGCCTAAAGTGTATAAAGACAGCTGTCCATTGTTGCCTCTACGTTCTCTCTACTTGGCCAAGCACGGCAGAAGACCCCCTTGATCTCGTGGCACCAGCCACGGAACCTTGGCCTTCCTGGTCCCTCTCCTCTGAATTAATTTGTCCGAGTTCCTCTTGTAAGAAGCCCCTTGGCCAACAGACATGGGCATGTGGAGCTGCTGGCGGCGTGAGTGTGTGCTCTGTGGGGGGGTCGAGTGTGCTCAGCACACTCTCAGGCATAGACGTGTAACACGCTTCTGCTCTGCACACTCACCCCACACGACCAGGTCGGCCGAGGCTTCGTCAACCCCCCGAGAGTTGGTCGCCAAGCAGGTGTAGGTCCCGGCGTCGGAGATGTGTGTGGGGCTGACGAGCAGGCTGCCCGATTCCAGGAGTGTGAAGCGAGGTAGCTGGACAGAGCCGCTGGCCAGGATGCGCTCCCCTGTAGACAGCACGCGGTGGGCTCAGGCTGTAGTCTCAGGCACACTGAGGTTGCCCTGCGCCCGGCCGCACACCCCACCCCTCTTGCTCTGGGGTGGGTGGTGGCAGGCAGCCTTCTGGGGTTAGAAATGCTGGGAGTGCTGGGATGGGGCGGTGGCAGGGCTGCAGTGGGGGCTGAGGTTTCTGATTGGTGACAGGCGCAAGGGCACCTGGTCACAGAGTGGGCATCCTGGAGCACAGGTCTCCTGACGTCTCGCACCCACCACTGTCTGCCCTTCACCAGAGATGGCCAGGGACTATCTCCTGTTTCGGCAGGCACCTGGGCTGTGGGGAGGAGGGGCAGACAGCTCTGACAAGGTGGTGACAGGCATCCTGCAGAGGATGCTTCTGGAGAGTCACCTTCAGGGGGGTGGAGGGAAGTGAGGGGTGGGAACAACAAGGAGTGGGGGGGGCAGAGAGGGATAGGGGACAGCTGTGGCCAGGACAGACCTCCCTGTGCAGTGGGACCTAGGGAGGCCTGGTGCCTGGAGAGAGATAGAGGGACAGATGGAGAGAGACAGAGGGAACGTGCCATGTGAGAGAGCCTGAGAGCAGGTTTTTGTAACAGTCTCTGTTTCACAGAAACCCACCTGCCTATATGAGGGAACTCTGCAGGTGTGAGCCTGTGGGTGAGTGTGTCTGCTTGCACACCTGTGCAGGCTCACTGAACTAGTGAGCATGGTAGGTGGGTGTGTTTATTTCCATGTCTAGGCACACACCTGGATGTGCTGATAGTCATTCTACAAATATTTATTGAGCACCTACTATGTGCCAGACTCTGTGGTAGGCCTTGGGGAGATAGCAGTGGGCAAAACTGAAACTCCTGCCTTTGTGGGGAGACAGGCAATGAGCAAAATCAGTTATCTTATTGGTTAGAGGGTGAGGAAATAAGGCAGGGAGGGGTCGTGGGGAGGACCTGGGGCATGGGGGCCAGGTGAGAAGGTTCATCTGAACAGAGGCTTGAGGGACCGACTGTGTGTGTGTACACGAGTGTTTGTGTGTGTGTACATGGGGAGAGTTGTGAAGGAGAGTGTGTGACACAGGGGAGAGAAGGCACACAGGTGGGTGGGCTCAGGTAGATGGCTGCGCTTTGCAGGGTCAGGTGTCTGGGGTCCCCCACCTGTACCAACTACCCTCGTAATATTAACCGGCAGACAGCTGCACCCCTTCCTAGGCCTTTCACATGTGCGGGCCTTTCACACGCACTTCCATCTACCCTGACAGCCCAAAGCACACTGTCCCGTTTATAGATGGGGACCCTGAGGTTCAGAGTGAGGAGACACCTCAGCAAAGGTCACAGGTCTCAGAAGATGCAAAGCTGCGCCTTGAGCCTGGCAGGGTGGCAGGTGGTGCTCACTGTGTGTGACAGGCGCCTTCTTGAGTTGTGCAGGGCACAACCCTCACACCTGTATGTGAGAGCCCACCCTGGCTAGCTCCAGCGCTGAGCACTGAGGGCTGCCCTGGACCGCCCCAGGGCCTCCAGAGTGGCTTGGGCTCACCTACCCTTCTGCCACGTGATGGCCGGCCGGGGAGCCCCCGAAGTCTCACAAGCCAGCACCACTGACATGCCGTCGATCACCGTGCTGTCCAGGGGGCCCCTGGTGATGTTGGGGGCGATGCCTGCAGGTAGAGACAGCAGGGCCTCTTAGCTGCACCCTGGGAGGAGCCGCCAGGGCCAGAGGGCCAGGTTCTTGCCTGCCTCTGCTACTCTGGCTGGGTGGGTCTCCAGTGGGGAAGGATGCAGGTGCCTTGACAGAATTCCAGCAACGAGAAGAAGCCCAGGGACCTCTGAGGGCTCCCCACGTCACCCACCCTGTGGAGGGACCCAGGTGACACCGGTTCCTGCTCTGCCTTGTTTCTCAAGCCTCCATATCGGGGAACCTGAGGACTCCCAAGAACACCCTCCTGACAAGGTAAATGGATTCATCCTTCATTGAACATGACACTGAGGCTCTGGCTTCTTAAACAGAACACAGTTATGGCCAATGAGAGAACATCACCCACTTCCTAAAAGGCCCGGGCCTAGACAGCCCATCACTGGGGTGAGCTGCGGCTCCTCAGCCATCAACAGACTTTTTTTGGTCTCCTTTCCCTCCAGGAGCCACCCAGCCCGTCGTGTGTGGGTGCAGGGCTTACACACAGGCCAGCCCCACCCGCGTTCATCCAAAGCTGCCCTACCCCATTGCACCTGCGGGGCAGGCCCAGCTCCCCTCCGCCTGATGGCCTTCCTGCTGCTGAGAGGGGGGGCCCTGCAGGATGCCGCATTTGCACAGAGTTTCCATGTGGCCACTTGTGATGTCATCTGAGGGCTGAGGCAGCTCCATTAAGTGAGCAGGGCTGCTACTATCACCCCCAGAGAGACTCCCAGGGGGGGATGGGATTTGCAAGTTGGGGAGCTGAGGATAAAGTGCTGGTTCTCCTCTTTGGGGAATCAAGCAGGTCGGCTGGGCTGGGATGGGGTCACGACAGCCTGCCAGGGAGGGAACCGGGGATGGAACCGGGGACAGCTGAAACACCCGAGTGTTTCTCAAAGAGCCAGGGAACGTGTTCTCAGCTGCAGGGCACCGGGAAGACAGGTAGGGACCAGAGGCTTCCTCCGGCACTGGGCACAGGGCTGTGGGGGCAGTGGGCGTAAGTGGCTTGTGCCACCCCGGTGACTGCCCGAGGGACAGTCCTCTGGGATCCTGCCTTTGTTCTCGAGAGGCCTCTGGCTTGGAGCAGAGCTTAGTCCTGGGTGGGAAGTGCTCAGGGGAAGGGCAGGAAAGGACTTACTGGTGACGGCCAGGTAGGTGGACGTCTGCACCTCGCCGGCGGTGTTGTGTGCAAAGCACTGGAACATGCCCGTGTCGTCAGGCACCAGCCCGCTGATCTGCAGGCCCCCGTCCCCACGCTGCCGGAAGCGGCTCAGCCTCGCCACCTCCACCACAGCTGCGTCCTTGTACCAGGTGATGGAGGGTGGTGGCACACCTGGGGGAGAGGGGGACCCACAGTCAGCTGCCTCCTGCGTGTACATGGAAGCCAGGAGTCCATGAGGGCGTCCCTGGGTGACCTGGTCTCTAGAACCTTCTCAGACGGGCACTCATGGCCTTGGGAGAGTGAGAGGCTGTTCTCAGAGTCAGTTCTCAAATTCTTACATGGTAGGCATTTCAAGAAAATTTTAAATACCCGGGATTAGTTTAGCTTGGGAATGCTGCATTGGACAAACTGCGTGTTTTTCTCAATGTTTAGCAGAGCCTCCTGGGGACTCTGGTGACCTCCAGCTGGGGACTGGTTTCCCAGATCCACTCGACCACACAGCCCTATGTTGAGGAGCACGCAGTGGGGACCAGTGGTCCTTGGGGGTCTCCAGCAGCCCCTCCTACCTGGTCTGCACCGAGGGGCTCCCCTCGCCTCTCAGCCTTGCCCAAGCTGCACCCCCTGGCCTGGCACACCCTTCCCACAGGCACCCCCAGCCCTCCCCACTCTCCCTCTGGGGCTCTCTGCTCAAACGAGATTTCCCTGGAGCACTCCCCACACCCGTTCAAAAGAGCACGCCCTGGCTCCGCGTCCCCTGAGCCCGCTGCTTTTCCTTGCCAGCACTCTTCACCCTGACGTTCTACGGTCCCGTCTGTCATCCACTCGATAATGCACATTCTTCCGCTGCAACATCTCTGCGATCAGGACGTGTCTCACAATCGACAGGATGTCATAATTTAATTGGCGGTCTTTTTTCTTTCTTAGTGGTACATAAAATAATGGGGCATCTTACAACCCCTGGCATTTTTAGATGAAACAAAATAAGGCATCTTTATTTGCTTATTGGTTTCTCTGCTCCCCGTGCAGGAATGGAATGCCAGTTCCGTACAAGCCGGGGTCTGGCTGTTTGGCCCCTTCCGTGGCTTCCCCAGCTCCGAGGACAGGATCAGCACGGAGGGAAGCGTCAAGAAAAGGCTTGTGGAATGAATGAATGAATCCTGCCTCCCTGGTGTGGGGTCCCCCTCCACCGTCACTCTCCCTCCTGCTTGAACTACGATCAGCTCAATAATAGGTCATGTCCCACCAGGGCACCCCGAGTCCACCCAGGTTTCAGGCTCTGTTTGGGCTCAGCTGCAGCAGGAGGAGGGAGGGTGGGGATGGAAGAGCAGAAATTCTCTAGGAGCTCTGACAAGGGGGGTTAAGTAGAAATGGTGGGTGAGTGGGGGAGCAGAGTAGCCCAGAAACTGGGCGGAGCCTCTGAGGCACCCACATTCTCATAGTCTTAACATCACGGTAATTCGGCAGTGTCTACAACTCTCAAATTATGGGCAATTTGGGTCTGTCACCTATTCTGAAATAACAGTAATTTGGGTTCATTTGTAACCCTCAAGTTATGGTAACGTAGGTTGATTCCCAGTCCAGAGATTACGGTAATTTGGCCTGTTTGTTTCCTGGGTGTCTGCTCAGGGCCAGATTGGCTCTCTGCTCAATCCTGGTGCCTGGGGAGGGGGTGGGATTCAGAGAGGCCAAGGTGTTGGGGGTTCTTGCTCCCGTCCATCCATGCCGCCCGCTGGGTTACCTTTGGCCCGACAGGGAATGTCCACCACCTTCTCCATCTCCGCTGTGATGTGTCTCTCTGGCTCCTTGACAAACTGAGGCGGCTCTGCAGGAAGAAAGGCAGGGGAGGGGCTCAGAGCCGTGCTCCTCACTATATAGCCACTGCTTGGATTCCCCTTTAAGTAGGCCCCAGCCATACTGCCCCTGCCCTGGGGGGCGCCCAGCCCCGTCTCACCCAGCACAGACAGGTAGGCTCCACGGATGACAGAGGGGACGCTGCTGCTGCGCAGCGCGGCCTCGCATGTGTAGAAGCCCGCATCGCTGCCCGTGGGGTTGGGGATGGTGAGCCGGCGGTTGTAGTCGCTGATGCCACCTGACAGCAGCACCCCGTCCTTCTTCCAAATGATGTGCAGCTTGATCAGGGGCCTGGAGGGGGGCAGGGAGCAGGCACTCATTCACAGGGACTTCCGGAGGGTGGGGCAGGGTGCTGAGTTCGCCCATGTTCTAGGTACAAACCCCTGGACAAATTTCTTCAGTGCCCTGGGGCTGTTTCCTATTCTGTAAAATGGGGCAACCGTGCTCACCGGGGCTGGGGTGAAGGCAAGTGCATGAATGCAGATACAGCCCTCGGAACAGGCCCAGCCCCGGGAACAACTCTGTGCCCGGGGCTCTTGAGAGCAGGGAAGCTGCCTTCACTGAACCTTTCTTCTGCTCTCCCCCATCCACACAAAAATCAGTGGACAGGAGACTGCTGAAGGTGAGGGAAGTGACAAGGAGGAATGTGAAAGAAGTGCCCAGAGTTTGGAAATGGGGACACAAAGACAGGAGGGTGGACGTACCCACCCCCAACCTTGGATGGGGTGAGGGTGGGGGTTGAGCCCTTTCCCGCCATCACTGACCCCAGCACCCCGAGGCCCCTGGGACTGGGTTTGCCTGGCTCTCCTGTTTAGCACCTGGAGGATCCCCAAGGGCCGATCTGCCAAAGGTGGGGGGTGGGGAGGTCTGTGTTAGTTGCACACGGTGTTCAGAGTGGTCCCAGGAAAGAGGGGTTCCGAGGTCAAATAAGTTGGGGCAAAAATGGCTCAAGGGACATTAGCAGGCTCTTTCCTGCGGGCCTTCTCTGCATCCTTACTGCACCTGCTTCATGTGCTCAATTCTTCCTGGTGGCCTTCCCCACACTTGGGAGAAGCTTGGATTCTGAGGAACGTAAACCCTGCTACAGGCACGTGCTGTCTGGGAATCGGCTGGAGGTGACCTCCTTCAGGGTCACTGGCCTCACTCCCTATCCATCACCCTTCCTGAGCACTTATGAGGTGCCAGGGCAGGCTGAGCTCAGCCCTCTGCCGACACACCTTACCGGTGAGGTAGGTGCTTGGATTATTCCCATTTCACAGCCCAGGAGACTGAAGCCCAGCGCATGGCAGTAAGCATGGGCCTTGGGGTGGCCTGTTGTATTTTAATTCTGCTATCAGCCAGCTGGGGGACCTTGGACAGGTTGCTTGCTCTCTCTGGGCTTCAGGGTGGTGAAATCTATGCTGGGAAGTTGTTGTTGGGAGAAAAAAGGTTGTGTGGGAAGGCAGTGAGCACAGCACCCACACAGGGTGGAAATATTTGTTTCCTGTGTGAGAAAGTGAGGAGCATGTAAGGCTAGGAAGGGGCTTCGACTACACCTGATGGCAGGTCTGCCCTCCTGCAAAGTCCACCACAGGAAGTGTCTCCCAGCACAGCCTCCCTCTTGCACATGCCTGCCTACAAGGCGGGTGCCATGGGCAGAGGGCCCTGCCCCTCTCTAGGCTCTTCTGAGGGCTAGAAGTGAGAGGACTTCCCCGTCCCCCATATCCTGGGCTGAGACCTGTTGCCCCACAACTTCCACTCGGAGCCTGGTGTCTCCTCTTGGGCCACAGAGAGCAAGCCAGCCCTGCTCGTTTCTGATAACCCTGTGACAGTAGCTGGCATGGCCACCCGCTGTCCTTCCTTTGGGCTTAATACCCTCTCTCCTGTCATGGGTCCTGCTATGACACTCCTGGGCCTTTCTGAATTCTGACTGGTCTCCCTGGAGCCCACAGGTCAGGAGCAGCCCCTGGAGTTAAGAGTGACAGGGAGTGGGAGAAGCACTGCCCACCTTGCGTTGGCTACGCACTCCATGGTCACCTCCGAGGTCCCGGCCACCACGCTGGTGTTCTTTGGAGGAATGATGATAGTTGGAGCGATGGGGTCTGCAGGGCCCCCTACATCTGGGGAGAGGGCAGGTGTTAGCTGGGGACAGAGCGTGGAAGTCCTGCCTCTGCCCAGCCCCCCTTAGAGACCGATGTCACAGAGACAGTTGTCCTTGTGTAGTGGGACAGGTGGCCATAGGGCAGCCACCCAAGCAGCCTGAGCTGAACCTCCAGATGCTGACCCCAGGGACCCCCTCGCCTTTCCTCCTGTGCTGATGGTCTCTGCACAGGGTCCATGGAGGGTCCACGGGACATCTCCAGGGCCTTCCCTGTTCCTCCTGCCAACCCGCCTCCCCCTGTCCTCCTGTCCTGTTCTTAGCCTCCCAAATCCTTTCCTCCACCTGCATTTATTTTGTTGGCCTCTCCGTTTTCTACCTCTTCTACCAGAATGCAAACTCCCTGTACTGGTTTGAATAGTGCCGCCCCCCCCGCCCCCCTCCCACGTCCACAGCAGTTATATATGGAAAAAGGGTCTTTGCAGATGTCACCAAGGTAAGATGAGGTCCTCCTGCACAGGGTGGGCCTTAGAGCCAATATGACGTGTCCTTATAAGAAGAGGGGAATTTAGACACAGCCACACAGACATGCAGGGGAGGAGGCAGGGGAAGCCAGAGGCAGAGATTGGAGTGGTGCATCTGTAAGCCAAGGAACGCCAAGGATTGCCGGCAGCCACCGGAAGCTTGGGGAGGCAAGGGAAGATCTTGGGCCTGTGGACACCTTGATTTCAGACTTCCGGCCTTTGGAACTGCGACAGAACAAAAGTCTACTGTGGCAGCCCCGGGAAACTCATTCGTTCCTCGGGACAGGAAACTCATGGATCTCTGCTTGCTTGCAACTGAGTTGCCTCCCCTCAAATTCATATGTTGAAGCCCTAACCCCCATGAGACTGTATTTGTGGATGGAATGTTTAGGAGGGAATTGGGTTAAATGAGGTCATAAGGGTGGGGTCCTAAGAGAAAGAGACTCCAGGGCTTTCCCTCGCTCTCTGCCACGTGAGGACACGGTGAGAAGGTGGCCATCTGCAAGCCAGGAAGAGAGCCCTCACCACAACCTGACTGCTAGTAGCCTGACCTTGGCCTCCCACAACTCTGAGACACAAATGTCTGCGTGGATGCCCCTCGTCTGCGGTCTTGTCCCAGGAGCCTGGGCTGACTCAGACAGTCCCACGCACCCCTGTGTCTCCAGCACAAGGAACGGTGTCTGGCACAGGGTGGGTGCTCATATATACCTGTTAGGTGAACAGATGAGTGGAACTATCACTGAACCACCCTCAGGGTCGATGGTTGAAATGAATGACAGCCAATCGTGAGTGAGCTTTACTAAAACAGAACAACACCCCGATACTCCTAAGACGAGGCAGCAACACCTCCTCTAAGAAGTGGCCTCACCCTCATCTTTGCGGGTCAGTGTAGGCCCAATACCGGCAGAAACTCCAGCATTCCCTGGATACCTGCTCATGGCTCCTGAAAATACATCTGAGGACTTTTCTGTCACTAAAGGAATCCATCTCGTTGGCCCCTTTCTAGGAGGCGAGGAGGGGGCAGGCCCTAGTGACATGCACAGCCCTGGGTGACAGCGGTCGGTCATCCTTCATGGCGGGGGGCATGCTGTGGCTCCACTGCCACCCCGGTCCACCCCGGGCAGGTTTTCCTGCCTGGCCTCCAGGCCTGGCTGGTAAAGGCCCAGGTCGAATGGGAATAAAATGTCAAAAATGAAGTAAAATGAAGTGGGGGGGGCACAAAAGGAAGCATATAAAACAAAATAATCGCAACAATATAAAAGCCTCATGTAGGTGCCATAAAGAGCGATTGGACTGAAAGCTGCTGATATAGCCGAATCCATAAAAGCTTGCTCTCCGTTGTTTGTTATGTGCTGGGTGCACAGGTTCCAGGGCCCAGATTGATGGGGCCCGCGGAGGAGACAGACAGGGCCCAAGCGGTGCCCCACAGCGTGGCCGGGAAGGCAGAGCCCTCAGAGCTTAAATATATGAGGCTGCCCCAGGGCCTGGGGCTGGCTTGTTGGCTACGGGCAAGTAGAGGGATGGCTGACCCCCCCCCCCCACCCCAGGAACCCTGAAGTTCATGTCCAGGCCCAGGTGACAGCCTGTGGGACTTGGAGAGAGGGACAGGCAGTGGCTGGGGACCCTGGACCCAGTGAAGGAGGGCCTGGGGTTCAGGAAGACCTGGTTCAGTACCCTGGTCTGTCCCCAAGCTAAGTTGGTCTGGGATGAGTGCAACTACCAACACATAGTAGGTGCTCAGTAAATGATAGACAGTCCCTCCTCCTGGGGATTTGCCTGCCTGTGCTTGGGGGCACCTGGGGCAAACCAGAGCAAGTAGGAGGGGCGCCTTCCGGGGGAGCTCCTGATGTGGATTGCCTTGAGCCGGGAGGGGAGGAAGCACAGGGGCTGCCCACATACTGGCACAGCTGGGTCCTGCTGTCCCAGGGTGATTTTGGTCACAGGCATGAGGGTCACCCCTGAGGTCCATTCATCCAGAGTCACCTCCTTCACTCTGCCCAGCTACACTTTGCCACAGACATTATGTTACAAATGAGGAAACTGAGGCTCATGGACCACATGACTCACCTTGGCCACAGGTCAGGTGAGTGGCAGCTGGAGGGGGTTAGCTGCTTCCATCCTGGGCAGGTTGCAGCTGCCCAGGAGCAGGGGTCCGACCTCTTCCATCCAGCACAGGTGGCTGTGAGCTCTTGAAATGTGACCCATGCCTCTTTGATTCAATGGGACTTCATTTTAGATAATTTGCGTTTAATTAAAAACAGGCCCCCAAATCAAGCTATAAGATACTTCTAAGTAAGTGTGGAACAACCTGGCGTGTGGCTCCACCTTTCCAGCAATAAATTTGGTGAACTCTAAATACAGGTCACGCATTTCAGATGACAATTTTGCATCCAAATTGAGAAGCACCGGGTGTAAAATACATGCCGACTTCAAAGACTTGGTATGAAAAAAATGAAAACATCTCATGAATATTTTCCCATATTGACTGTATGTTATAATGGTGCTATTTCAGATATGTGGTTAAGTAAAATATTAATAGAATTAACTTCACCTATTTCTCGTCCCTTTTTAAAAAATCCTAGCACTTGGCAGATTTTAAATAACATATGTGGCTCACATTATATTTCTGTTGGGCAGTGCAGGTCTGATCGTTAGGTGTGGGGCCGCCACCAGCTATGGACTCTTCAAGAGCTGCGACAGCCTGTGTGAGGTCACCAGGTTACACCTGGGCAGGGGCAATGCCTGGGATCACTGGCCTGGCTCTATTTCCCAAGAGCATGGGTGTGGAGGGGGGATGGGGGCACCGCTGAGAAACTGCGCTGCCCTGACAGAGGAGGGGTGAGGGGGGAGGGGAGCAAGCAGAGAGAGGGGGCAAGGTGGGGGTGGGGGGGTGAGAGAGTTGAGCTAGTGGTGGGAGAAGCAGCATTTGCCTCTGGCACACTGGATGACAGGTAGGCAGGCTGGGGATTTGGGTCAGTGACAAAAACAGGATTTTGAAGCATAGTCACTTGTGGGAGGAGAAATTAGCTGAAAATCAGCTGATTCTGCTCTCCATCCCGCATAAATCACGGGCTGAGAGCAGGAGGCAAGGGGCCATGGGGAGGGAGAAACAGACAACTCGGGGAGGCTTGGTAGACGTGGGGTGTGGAGGGGCCCTGCCTGTCTCCCTTGGGCCAGCTGGAGGGTTGCGGCTGTTAACACGGAGAAAGAGTGAATGATCCCCACGGATGGCCAGGAGAGTTGGGTGCTTGGGGAGGAATGCAGAATGGGATTCTCTAACTTCTGTTTTCAGGGTAAACTGAGTCACCCAGGAAGACAGCTGGCCTTGACTTGGACCATGAGTATTCCTTCCTATCAATGACTGGAATCCATTAGACTCTAGGTATTCTGATAGCTAGAAAATATATGGGGAAAAACATCTTCTGGTGATTAAATTCCTTTTCCCACAGAAACAGCAGCCTCACTGTGACCCTGGCCCAGGTCAATGTCAAAGGTTACACCTGTGACCCTGATAGGTCAGTAGTCAGAAGGGAACTCTCTTCCCTACATCCAGGTCTCTTTCTAGGCAGACGAACCTGCCTTGGAGGAGAGAGACCTCTGCAGAAATGGGAGGGGCTTCTGTGAGCACTCAGAAGGCCCAAGAATGGGGATGGACAAGTCTGGGAGGTGTTCTGGGCTTTCCAGGCCCTGGCAGACAGACAGGCAGATGCTGGGATTAGAGGAAGAACTCGGGGAGGCCCCATGCTGGCCCACACCCTCATCTTGCTGCTGGCGGTGCGTCCTCGAGCGACCATGGATGATAAATGAGACTCGGGTTTGGAGCAGGGGTGGTACAGATGTGAAGAGACGTGAACATCTGGCTCCCCCAGCTTGTGAGGCTGCTCAGCTGCTGCGGGAAGCTCTCGCCTCATCCCACACACTCTGGGATTCCTGGCCTGGGCCAGCTGCTGGGGCGGCACCCACCTTCTCAACCCCAGGGGTGGAGCAGGGAGGGAGGGGGCCAGCCTGGCCAGGGAGGACAGCCCAGCATTTCCATCCTGGCTCAGTGTTAGCTGGACAAATGCCTTTTTGCCAAAGGAAACTCAAGGAGCTTCCCTTTTAATCTGCTACCCTCTGCACCTGCCACTGGGGAGGGCTCCACCTCTCTCTTCCCAGGCACTGGGTGGTCTTTGGGGATGGACACAGAGGCACTTCCAGACAGGAGTGTAGCAGACAGCCTGTGTCCCCATCAGTGAGGATGCCTCGGCTCCAAGTAGAAGCAGCAGTTTTACATGCTGGCTGAATACAGGCAGTTAGTCTATTAGTTTAAAAATGAGCTACCCACTGCCTGGCGCGTTCTCTCTGTCTGCACCTGAGCCCCAGGTGGCTAGCCCTGCATGCAAACTCTCTCCTACACTCTACACCTTCCCTGGACCTCCAGCAGCCCCGCTGACCACCAAGCTAGGCATTCCCTCTCCTGATGCACAGGATGGGGCCCAAATGCAGCGCCCCCCTTTCTTCGGCTCTGACACTGCACCCCAGTTGGGTCTCCCCCTCCTCAGGAGGGCTCCTCCCCTGTGCTCCCCCAGCCTCCCCCTCCAGCACCATTCCATCTTCCTCATGACCCCCTGGAGTCCCATTCTCAAGATTTAATGATAAGCTCCGCAGCAGTCCCAGGCCCTGCCGCTTACTTACTCTCCACAGCGAGAGTGATGGGCTGGCTGGTCTTGTTATCCCCGTTCTTGTCATTAACAGCCTGCACGTAGTAGCGGCCTGCGTCAGGAGCCACCGTTGACAGGATGACAAGGGTGTTCTCCAGGGTGATGGCTCTGGGAAGGGGAACAGAACTCATCTGACAGGGGCCCGCGGGGCTCTCAGCCTCCGGGGATGGGAGTGAGGACACGAAGCTGGTGGTTCCCAGAACCCCTCCTCCAGCCCACCTCCCAGAACCCCTTATGCCTGAACTCCATCCACACTTAGTTTGTGGAGAGCATGGTGCCAGCGCTGGGGACCAGACCCCAGTACAGCCCATGTCCAGAAGTCCCAGACGGCCGTCCATGTGAGATCACCCTGTCCCCACCCCAAACCCGGGCAGGGGGCTGTTCTCACAAGGTCCCTCAGAATTCTGCCCTGTCCTGTCACAGCATCGATGGCTCTGTGTGTGTGTGGTTGTCTCATCTCTGTGGATGTACCAGGAGCATCCAGACACTGGAAAAAGTGTCCTTGAATGAATGATGAATGAGTGAATGATGAGCAATGATAATAAATTTAGAAATGAACAGAACCATTCCAGACACAGTGCCTTAACCTAATCCTGAATTTGTTTAGGTAGATTCAAAGGCCACGGGCCTCCAGTAACACGGACTTCTGGGGTTCACGTCCTCCAACAGCCTCCTTTTATGGTAACAGTTTCCGCCTCCCCAAAGCTGGCCCACAGGGTGGACCAGCTGGGCTGGTGGAGAGGGAAAAGGAGATTGCCGGGCCGTGGGGTGCAGATGTGGGCGGTTGGTTCCCAGTCCCGCTCCCTCTGCTGGCCCCCATCACACAGCCCCTCAGCAACCGGGTCTGCAGGCAGGAAGGAGGGCTTGTCCAGGCGGGGCGCCGGGGACCCCATTTGATGTGGGTGAAACAGCGCCAGGCACTGCCCAGGCCACTCTGCCTGTCATCTCCTCGTACCCATTCTCCCGATGACAAACAAAACCATTAGTTTGTCAAGTCTGTCTCTGGGTTTTAACGTGATGTGCCCGAGACAGCTGTTAAATATCCTTAATGTTAGTTTAACAAGGACAAATCCAGTTGAATTGTTTTCAAATTTTCCCATTAGGTGAATGTTACAGAGTTTTAAACAAGCTCTCAAATAAACAGCCCCGCTAATGCCTCTCCCGCCTGCTTTCTCCCAGCCTCTCCTGGTTTGGGGGGGTTCCTGTGCAGTTTGGGGGAATTCTCAGCAGAGGGCTGGAAGTAGGGAGGCAAAGCCCTCCTGCCCCAATTCTTGGGCACCCTAATAATGTCCATTTCTTTTTTCTGGAAAGCTCTTGTGACTTTCAGCTAATGAAGCAAAGGGAGGGGGGATAGAGCAGGGCTGAAAGAGTTAAAAAGCAATGAAACGGACCAGGGATGATGACCATTTCCCACCTGGGAGTCTCCTTCAGGGTCCCCGCCCTTCAGTGGAGTTTGTGGAGTGGACAAGGGTGGGGGAAGGGAGGCTGGGCTCTGGCCGGGGTGAGGGGAAGCTCGGGGACGGAGCTCTGGCCCATGAGGCCCAACCTCCTGCTTCCTGGGCCTCAGTCTCCTCATCTGTGCCAGGGGTGAAGGGACATGTGTGTGCGAGTTCCTTCCAGCCCTGAGGGTGAGGGGTTCTGATTCTTGCCACTGCTTCAGTTCTGTACCCATTTGGCCTGAGGTATCCCCTCTCTCACACACAGCCCTTACCTGGCACACAGCCCAAGGTCAGGGCTAATTTAACAAGAGGTGTGTGTGCACTTGGACCACTCCCAGCCACTCCCACTGTCATGGCACCGTGGGAGCAGGCCGAAGGCAGCCTTCGGCGGTGGGGCACACTGGGCACGGCCTGGTCCCACTGTCCAGTGCATCTGCCTGTCCTGAGTTCCCTTTTGGCCTCCAGAGAAGGCTTCTACCCCCCGGTTCCTTCTCTCCCTGACCAAGAAGACTCTCCCACTGCCTGCTCTCCTTTTAGCTGTGTCTTGCCTCTGTTATAACTGGTCTTTCTAGGTCAGGGGTTCTCAACCAGGAGTGGCTTTGCTCTCCAGGGGACACTTGGCAATATCTGAACAACTTCTGGTTGTCACAGCTGTGGGGCTGCTACTAGCAACTAGTGGTAAAGGTCAGGGATCCTGCTAAGCATCCTACAATGCAGCACACAATGAAAATTTACGGGGCCCAAAATGTCAATTGTGTCGTGGCTGAGATACCCTGTCCTAGGTGGGGTGGCATACTGCGGAGGCAGAGACAGTTGCTGTCCGCTTCAGCTTCAGGGGTGCCCTCCATAGAGTGGGGTGGCTGCCGGGAGGTCAGGGGCCACCCATCCCAGTCCTCCTTGCCTCCAGGGGCAATATGGTTGAGCTAGCGGAGTATGAGGGAAGGGATATGCACCAGTTCTTGGCTTGGACCACAAGATCCCCCTGAGCGACCCCCATGTTCCTGCTGCCCTTCTGTCAGAGCAGAGCAACTGGGGAGCCCAGGGCCCCTGAATGACTGTGGAGGGGACCACCCCTCCCATCTCTCACCGGTGGTGGGCCTTTAAATGAGCAAGAAATAGGCATCTATCGGGCCAAGTCCCTGAGTTTGGGAGTCTGTTATTGCAGCTAGCGATGCTTTAAGTAGCACCAGAGGATACTACTCTGGACCAGGGCCCACGGGGCCTGGGTTCGCGTTCTGACTGTGGAGTGGAACTGGAGGGAGAGACTGAGAAGTGACAGTGGGCCTTTGGCCTGCCCTCCCTCTGCCCTCAGCAGGGGGCTAGGGAAGGTCCCTGGGCTTACAGCCCTCTACAGATAGTTCTAGAACAACCCTGGATCTCACTTCCAAAGTGCACAGGCTGTTTCTGGCCCTCAGGAGGGGTCCAGCTGGCTGCCCCCAGATGCACCCACATTGAAAGAAGCCAGCAGAGTTCTGTGGCTGGCAAGGCTCAGTGCGCAGGCAGGGGCTGGGTTCTATTTTCAGCCATACTCCTCTGGTTTCAATTTACTAGGTCTCTGCACCCCACCTTGCATCCAGTACTCCAATAAGCCGGCCTAATTTCTCGGCTCCATGGGGGCTCAATTGATAATTTAATTAAGAATAAGATACATCAGCTGAGAACCTTCCCCAAGCCCCCAGCACGCGTCTTTGTTAGGAATCTTGTCTCCTAGTCATCAGTGAGCACCAGGGAATGGAAGAGGTGTTGTTGCTAATCACCGTCTGCGCCCGGCAGTGAGAGCAGCACCCCGCACACCCCTCTGGCTGATAGCATTCATCAGATATGTATCTCTGGCAAACAGACACCAGAGAATTTGCCACCAGGAAACTCTCCTCCGGTTATGAATATTACTCCACTGTAATTGCTGAGATAAAAGTCACCACTGTGTGCGCTCATGTCTGGTAAGAGTGCCGGAGACGGTGGCAGGGCGGGGGTGTGCCCCGAGTGTGCTCCCTGAGACGGCTTGTCCTGGGCCAGAGGCCGTCAGGAATGAAAAAGGGGGTGAGAACAGAAGCCAGGAATGAGGAAAGGAGGTGGAAAGGAGTCAGGAAAGGGGATGACGGGAGTGAGGATGGAGACAGCTGCACAGCAATGTGTCCCCTCCCGCAGCCAAGGCACACATTGTTAACCCTTCGTGGTGCCCTTTCCCACGAGTCTGGGTGAGGCCGCAGAATCCTCCTCGACACAGCATTCCAGGAAGCCACGTCCAAGTGGGTGACTTCCGGATGCCACCATTGATACACTTTGGACATGTGCTGTAACTTCAGAAAAGGGAGTTA
The DNA here is from genome assembly GCA_007922815.1 of Macrotus californicus. Lineage (NCBI taxonomy): Eukaryota > Metazoa > Chordata > Mammalia > Chiroptera > Phyllostomidae > Macrotus > Macrotus californicus. The sequence goes on along the minus strand of VMDR010000093.1, from coordinate 178,240 downwards.
GGAAGGGGCAGGACTCACCTGTCTCGGCACCTGTGTGGCACAGTGCTCTATGACTCAACCTCACTTTCGCTGTTAATGGTTGTCCGAACTCTGATGTATGTGCTCAGACTCACCCGGCAGGAGGCTGCCTGCCAACCCGGGCTTTTGCTCTAATTCCTCACCTGCTCTGTATCTATAGCCTTTGCCATGTGACTTAGCAGATCCTCTCATGCAAGAGGCAGACTTGGTTTCTCTGCTACTTTTTTGTTTTTATTTTCATGCCCCCAACTAGGGACCTGGCCTGCAACCCAGGCATGTGCCCTGACTGGGAATCGAACCAACAAAACTTTAGTTCACAGGCTGGCACTTAGTCCACTGGGCCACCCCAGCCAGGGCTGTTTTTCTGTTTCTTGAGTCTGAGTGCTACCATGTGACTTTCTTTAGTCAATGAGTAATTAGCAGAGGCTTGCAAAATCTGTTTCTGCTTTCTTTCCTGCTCCTTTGCAGTTGCCCAGAGAGGATGCTAAGGCTAGCTGGCTGGAGGGTGAGACACGTGGAGCACAGGTGAGTCACCTGGCCATTCTAATCCACCGATAGCCAGCTGACCCCGGACAAGTGAGAGAGCCCAGCCCTAATCAGATTCATTATGACAAATAAAGACCATTTGTTACACAGCATTATTATGTCTATAGGTAACTGATACATTCTAGGACCGTGGTTCTCAACTGTGGCTGCACATTAGAATCATTAGGGAACTTTTAAAAACCCTGATGCCAGGGTACATCCCATTTAATGAGAGCAGAATGTGTGGGGGGTAGGATCTAAAGGTCAGTATATTTTAAGTTGTCCCAGATGATTTCAATAAGTCACCAGGTTGAGGATGGCTATACAAGGACCGATTCCTCCCAAGTGCAATCACTTCATTGATGGCAATTAAATCAAAACATTTCCCCATCACTTTGAACCTCCTCTCACATAATCACTACGCACGATGGAATCAAGGACCCTGACCCTGGAGTCGGCAAGCCTAGAACCAGCCGTGGTGAGATCTGGCAAAGTAAACTTTGGGGGCTTCCCTTTACCTCCTGTAAAGTGGGGTCACAACTAATCTGCCTCACAGAGTTGTTGTAGGGATCACTCTCTCCACACCTCTTTTTGGAGCGTGCACTCTGGGGACTGAGAAGGGAAGGAGACACGGCGTCTCTTCCTCAGAGGGGCGCGCCTGTCCCAGAGGGAGGGTGATGTGTGGATGTGCTTAACACAGGCCCGAGAACACAGCAGGCGCCCCATAGGTGACAGCCGTTGTTATTATTATTAGCTTCCCTCACTAGATGTCAAGGGCCCCAAAAGCAAGAACTGTCCAACTCAGCTCCCCATTACTATAGAGACCAGGATGGGCTCCACCCACAGTCGACCTGCCACCCCAGGAGACTAGGACAGGGTGATCCCGCTCAGCTCCGTTTCTGGGAGTAGGGGAAAGCTGGAGTGTAGGAGGGAAAGCCTGGGCTGGCTCCGGAGCCTGAGGGGGATCAGGAGGCCCGGGTGTGTCCAGGGAGGAAATGCTTGCCCCCCTTGCCCTCCCACTGGCCCTCTGTGGAGGTGCTGGCTCCTTTGCTCCTGCCCACAAGCCAGGCTGCCACAACCGACGCCTTGGGTCACACAGAGGGGTTTTGTTAGGGCTGAAAGAGCCGTGTGTTCTCTTCCTGCTGGGCCCCCTGGCCTCTCCGCCTCCGGGCAGCCAAAACACACAGAGGCCCAGCACACCATGGACACCCAGCCACACCCGCACACCGGAAACACCCAGGGGCCACCCGTTCTGCCTGGGACGTGCCAGGGTGCCCCACATCCCCCGGCCCTCGCTGGCCTGAGTCCTGGGCCTACAGCCATAGGGACAACGCTTCTGTCTGTGCCTGTCTGGGTTTTTGAAGTGCTCTGGGACACAGAACTGTTTTCTCTGAGAATGGAGTCAGTGCCCGGGATTCCCCAGGAAGGCGACTGCGCTGTCCTGGCTCCAAGTCTTCGCATGTACATTCCCAGAAACCAAACTCTGTCATCAGGGAGGTCCCCAGTCTGGCTGTGCCCCAGAAGAGCTATAAAAGTCTGCTTCAGGGAATAGGGCCCCACTCAGCATCTGGGGGCTTTATCTGGTTCCAAACCCCTTCTCCCAAGGCCAGCCCCTCCTTCCATTCCGCCCAGAGCAGGGTGCTCACATGCGGCTGCTGGGTGGGATCTTGCGGCCATCCCGGAACCAGGTCACCTGCGGGCGGGGGAAGCTGGCTATGCGTGGGGCACGGATGACAGCGGCTTCTCCGTGGGAGACACTCTGGTGCTTCTCGCCCTCCTCGAAGCTCCCCATGTCTGCGAAGGGAAGAGCACAGGCAAGGGTCAGGGGCCAGGGGCAAGGCCAGCAGCCAATACTGCCCGGCTCCTGGGATAGGTGGGACCCAGATGTTGGTATTTCTAAGGACAGTTCAAACACGAGCTGAGGTTGAGAACTACTGTTTGGGCTCAAGCCTGCGGTTCTTACCCTTTGGTGGGTCTCAGAATCCCCTGGAAACTTCATGAGCCCACAGATTTCCCCCCACCCCTCCTGCCTCCCCAGGGCACAGAAAGACCCCGCTTCACTGCCCCTGGGCCTCTGGGTCCCCCACTTGCTCTGGGAGTACTCAGCGGCAGGGCAAATTTTGAGAAACACTAGCTCGCACTCTCGTTTTCCAAAGCCCTGAGCTTGACTCTCCTTGCCTAGTCTACTGGTTTTGACCCCAATCTCTCTGCATAGTCTCTCGTGTCTGCTCAGGCTCCTCCCTGAGCTCCAACAGAAAATATTGGGCATTTCTTACGTCCTTGCCAGTCCCTCTTTCTTGCTTTCAGAGTTGTTAATAGCTCCCCACCTGCACCTGACTAGATCACCTCTGCTCAGACCCTTGGAAACTTTTGTGGTGCTTCACTTCCCTGTCCCCTACAAAGTCCTTTGGCTCTTCCTCTGGGATGTCACCTGCATTTACCAAGGCCCATCTGTTCCCGCAGGTCCCACCCACAACCTAAGTGAGTCTGTCACTCTGGCTACATGCACTGACTCCCAAAGTGATCCCCTCCGTCTCCACTGTTCCTGATTAATTTTTGTCACTGACTTGCTCAGAACCTTTGGAATCCCCTCATTGACCCAGGAGAGTCTAAATTTCCTTTCCTGAGTTCAAAGTCCCTCCCTAATCTGACCCCAACCAACCTTTCCTCTGTTAATGCCCAGAACACGTGATGTGCTCTTCCCGCCACGTTGAATTACTTACAACCTACGTCTCACCTCAGGGCCCTCTTTGCGTGGGGTCCCAGCTGGAATGCTATCAGGACAAGCCATGATTCACCAAGGCATCATGTCAACAGCATCCCAGAGGGACCTAGCCAATTAAATGTCTCAAGAAATAAATCTGCAGTTGGCCTCTATGTTCTAAGTTTGGCAGGCAGTGGATGTAAGGGTGGTGGCTTTGGAGTCATTGAGACCTGAGTTCAAGTTCGACTTCTGTTACTTACGAGGCATGGCCTCAGGCAACATTTTGATCTTGCTGAGCTTTAATTTCTTCTCCAACATGGGATTAAGAAGGGTGCCTCCCTCCTAGGCTATAGTCGGGGTCATATGATAATAGATGCGTCAGACTGTATCTTTCCAAAGATGGTGGCACCAATATTTATCTCCCATCCAGTGTGCTCTTCTGTTGAATAAATATGCTGGAAGTGGATCTGTGTGACCTTCAGGGTTTAGACCATCCAAAGGAGACACCTTCTACTTGGATCTCTCGTTCCAGATGCTCTTGCTTGGAACCCAGCCACCATGTTGAAAGAAAGCTCAATCTAGTCCACACAGAGGTGGGAACAGCTCAGGCGGGAAGGAATGGGGGGTCCCCAGATGACAGCCGGCATCCACATAAACACATGAATGCATGTATGAGCCCCCAGATGATAGCAGGCCCTGGCCTTTGAGTCTTCCAGCTGAGCCCTCAGTTGTCACTGAGCAGGGACAAGCCATCCCTCCTGTGCTCTGTCCATATTTGAGTCACAGAATCTGTGAGCGTAAGAAATGATTGGTGTCCAGGGGTGCCCAACCTTTTGGCATCTCTGGGCCACCCTGGAAGAAGAGTTGTCTTGGGCCACACATTAAATACATTATGACACATAATCATAATAAAAATATAAAAAAATTTACATATTAAAAAAAATCTCATACTGTTTTAACTAAATTCACAATTTTGTGTTGGGCCGCATTCATAGCCATCCAGGCTGGACACCCCTGCTCTGCACCATTATGTTTTGGACTAGGTTGTTCTGCAGCCATGGAAACTGGAAGAGTATATTAAAGTGCTAAACACTATGTCTAATATTGGTAGTGTTAAAATATTAGAATCCTCTATGTCTTTCCAAGCTTGGTTTAAACATTAACTACTTCAACAAAGATCACCCCACGCCACCCAAACAGAATGAGAGAACAGAGACATGTCGAATGTCGACCCTATGTCAGGGTCCTCTCAAGGTAGACTTCGCATGCCTTGTCTCGCTTGGTCATCATCATAACATGAGAAGCTTGACTTTCATGAACAGACGTGTTTAGTTGTTTATTAATTGCTAGTCCTTGGCTCTGCCTATAAAAAATTGCATCAATAAATCACATTGAGTCCAGTTCTTACAATAATTTTATCTATTTAAAAAAACTTTTCAGAGAACTCTGAAGATATATTTGAACAATTTAAAGCAATTTCATGGTAATAGTGTTTCTTTTTCCTCTCTCAAGTTTTATTAGCTCCATTTCGTCAGTGAGGAAATTAAAGTTCATGGAGATGGAGTGGCTTATCCAATGCTAAGCAGTTGGGGCTGGGCCGGGCCAGCACTCAAGCCTGGCCCCCCTTTGCATTTCCTCTCCACATCTTTCATGACTCATACCCAGCATTAAGATTCTTCATTCACATTCTTTATCTCCTTCTACTACATTGTAAGCTTTAAGAGGCAGTTATATTTGGTTGTACGCATGAGCAAATCCCTACAAGACACCTGGCCTGGTGCTTTGCACACAGGAGCTTCTCTCTAAACTCATCAGATGCCATCAGGTAGTGACTCTTCCTGAGCCCTCTCTGGGCCAGGTGGGCTCTGGGGTGGTGCTGAAGAAAGACCTGGCCCCTGCCCTCATGGAGATTCTACTCCGGTCAGGTTAGGGAGACAGGCATCATCAGCAAACCAACCCACAGACAAACATTCAGTGACATGCCGTGATGACTGTTAGGAAGAAGAAACAGGGTCCTTACGTGAGAGGCAGCAGCAGGGGAACCTACTTTAGATGGGAAGGTGGGGTGAGGCTCCTGTTAAAAAGAGACGTAAATAAAGAGCAGGAGTCGGCTAAGTGTTCGTGTGTGTTTGCTGGGGGTGGGGGATGATGGTCCAGAGGGAAGAGGGAATGTGAAGGCTGGGAGGTCAGAGAAAAGGGCTAGTTAGAGGAAATAAAAGAATGCCAGTAGGGCAGGGTCATGGGTTTGTTCAGCGGATGGATGGATGTTTGGATGGAAGAAAGGAAGGATAGAGGATGCATAATTGTATGTATATGTGTGTGTGTTTGGATGAGTGGAGGGAGGGATGAATGAATGAGTGAATGGAGAGATGGATGGGTGGATGGATGGGTGGATGAGTGAAGGAGGGGTAGATGGATGGAGGAAAGGAAGCATGAAGGGATGGAGGCATGGACAACTGTATGTATGAATGGTGGAATGGATGGGAGGGGGAAGGAAGCCTGGAGGATGAATGTGCAGTTGGATGAGTGGAAGGATGAAAGAATGGATGGATGGATGGATGGATAAATGATGGGTGGAAGGAGGAGGGTGGGTAGATGGAGAGAAGGAGGAAAGAAGGAATGCAAGCAGGGAAAACTGCCTGTCCGTCTGTGTGTATGTGTGCATGTATGTGCATGTAGTTGGATGGGTGGAGGGATGAATGGATAAAGGGAGGGATGGAGAGATGGAGGCATGGACAGTTAATTGTATGTATATATGTGTGTATGCACACATGTATGTGCATGTAGTTGGATGAGTAGAGGGATGAATGGATAAAGGGAGGAATGGAGAGATGGAGGCACGGACAGTAAACTGTATGTATATATGTGTGTATGCATGCATGTATGTTGGGATGGAAGAATGAAGGGAAGGAAGAATGAAAGGATGGAGGCATGGATAATTGTATGTCTGTATGTGTACATGCATGTGTGTACCCATGCATGGTGGGATGTATGTAGGTATGCATGCATATACGTATGTATGTACGTATGTATGTACGGTGGGATGGATGGACAAAGGGCAGGCACCTTGTTCCAGTGTTGCGGTTGATGCTGTCCACCTTTCCATCCGGCAATCTGTCTGCCTCACAGTGGCTCTTAGGCCCCCAGCACCATCCCATTCTTCCCATTTCACTTTGTCACATGGGCTTCCTGGGTCTACTCAGGGAGCCCCTTGCCTCTGCTCACGGGCCCAGGGCACAGCCGTATATGTCCAGAGCAACAGCAGGAGGGGCAGCTAAGAGGGAGTCCACTCAGCCACCCTGTGTGGGAGAAAGGCTCCAGGGCAGGAGGGCCACACCCGGACAGGGGTTGGGGGTCCAGGATCCCCCAGGAAAGCTCCCTCACACTGAGGCAGAAACAGATGAGGCTGACTACACTTCCTCTCCAAGGTTCACTCACGCCTGTTAAAACACCATGTTTGCCCTGCAGGGCTGATCCAACCTGCCGAAGCAATGCCCCACGAGCAAAGAAGCGTGGGCCTAGGACACAGTGGGAGGTGACGCCAGAATTAGTCCTGATGTCTTCGTTATGTCTTACAAGTCTTGTAAAGTATGCGCCCTGAAGACTATATTCACTGCTTTTATTTATTATTAAAACAGCTTCTACCATGGAATATGTCCTCACAAAACACAAAAACATGAATATAATTACAAGTATAGTTTAAAGAACAAAACAAACACTCGTGTGCCCAGCACCCAGCTCAAGGATGAGAACGCTCACAGGCCTTGCCCCCTCCCCCACTGCAGTCCTCTCCGGAGGGAGTTGCCGTCCTGCACGCCACGTCAGTCACACCATTGCTGCCCCGCTCCACCAAGTGCCACCACATAGATGCCTCTGTAAACAATTTATGGTTAATTTAGTCTGTCCCTCAGCCCTTCACACCTGGGATTATTCTGTATGTCATCTACTTGATTTGCCTTTTTGGTGCAACATGTTTTTGGAGCTCTGTCTGTGTCCCTGCACTGAGTTCGGTCATTTTCGCGGCTGCGTGGATGCCCGTGGATGGAGGCGGCACAGCGCTGCTGCCGGCTGGGTTGGCGTGCGGTGGTTTGCTGGCCTGCTGAGAACCATCCCCAGAGTCTGTGCCTGAAGGAGGGGCTGCTGGATTGTAGGCTGCGAATGTAGTAACTTGACAAGATCGAGTCAAACTGTTTGCCAAACTGGCACCCATTTAGCTCTTTACACACTCCCACCAGCAGAGCTGGGAGTTCCTGCCAACGCTTGGTCTTGCTAGACTGGGTTTTACCAATCTGGTGGGCATGGGGTGGCATTTCCTTGTGGCTTTATTTGTTTATTACAAAATAATGCTTCTCCCTCCAATCAAATGGTATCATGACACTGTCCCTAACCATCCGTGACTTCTGTTGCATTCTGAGTAACAGCCAAAGTTCCGACCACATCTCAGATCGCCACTGTCTGTCCCCAAGCCCCCATCTCCTCCGCCACATCTTTTTTACTCTCCACTTCCCTCACTGTGCTCCAGCCACCCTGGCCTCAGACACCCAAACCCACCCCCAGGCCTTTGCACTTGCTATTCCCCGGCCTGGAAAGACCTATCTCTTTGTGAGGCTCACTCCCTCGCTTCCTTTGAGACTGTGCTTAGTGCCACCTCCTCAGACGGCCTCTCTCAGACTCCATTTCAAATAGGACCCCTGCCCCAGCCTCCATCTGCCCCAGCTGGCTTCATTTTGCCTTGTAACATTTTATTTTTCTTCAGGGACCTCCTATTGCCTATATTCTGTTCTATATCCCCCTTTTATCTTGTGTCACCTCCACTATTTTCCTTGAGGGCAGGGACGAGTGTCTTGGTTTTGTCCCCTGTTGTCCTCATGGCCTCAAACTGAGCTTGGCATGCAGGAGGTAGACAGCCGTAGTTGTTTCACGAGGGAATTAAATACTCAGGTAACGTGGGTGCTCCGGTAAGACTCAGTAATGTTACCCTGAACCAGCACATGGCGCCTAAATATTCTATGTTCCGTGCACGCAGGTTGAGAGTTAAGAAAAACGAGTCCATTGGTGACATCTAGGGCATCAGCACCAGCCCACGTGACGACAGGCTTGATGCCCTTAAGTCCCATTTTGTAGAGGTGACTGAGCCCCCACTATAATGGGAAGCAGCGTGGTTCCCCATGGAGCAGGACCCCTTCGCCCTGCAGAGTGTGGGCAGGTTTGGTGCTGGGCTTGGAGTCGGAGTTAACCGCCAACCGGGCTGGGAGGCTGCCCAGGGGAGGGGAGCACAGAGGTGCCCAAGGGGTCTGGATGTAGACACCTGGAGGTCAGGAAGGCTCTCCCAAGCCTCTCAGCCATTCAGCACAGTTGTTGCGTGACAGAAATTTATGGAGACTTTAACAAAACAAAGAATAGACTAGGATGGGGACAGAAAGGGAGCTGGGGAGGGGTTGGTGTTTTATTGACTTCCCCTTAATTGCTGTAATTAAAAACATGTAAAGAATCTTTTTGTAATGACTCTGCTATTATCAGTAGTTGTTAGCACAGCTGCCTTATTCATTTCTCATTAGAACCCAATTCACAGTCTCTCTTTGGGGAGGGGTAAAGAGGGGGGGTGGGATCCCTGGAGAGAGCCGCTAGGGCAGCAGGTATTGGCACTGGCTGCTTCTCATCCCAGGAGAAAACCTCCTGCCCGGGGAGGCGGAAACTGCCAAGGAGAGACACGAGGATCTGGAGAAACCGCTGCCATACCCCACCCATTCTCAGACTGTGTGATCGTGTAAGAGACAGATGGACAGACAGACAGATGCAGGAGGACTGGAGGGCACACAGCTGGGAGAGGCCCAGGACTGGGATAGGGTGATGAGGTGAAAAAATTTTTTTTTGAGGTGAAAGATTTAAGGAGGCACCCACTCTCACGGTCCTGTAGGTGGACGGTGAGTACCTGAGAGGGAGCGCCTCCTTAAGTTTTGTACCCTCCAGGCCTCACTTGTCTCACCCTCACCCCAGCCCTGGACAGCCAACCCAGCCGTGCATATCTGCATACATGCATGCATCCACAGTCACACACACACACACACACACACACACACACACACACACACACATGAACACACATGTTCTCTCCCACAAATGGGGACAGAGAAGCAGACGAATCCAGACACACACAGTCACACACACATGCATGAACCCACACCAGTGCCCCTACACTTGCACATGTGTGCACACACACACACACACATGCGCCATCTCTCTGGAGGCTGCCCCATAGCTGCCCTGCCCCTCAGGACTCTGGGCACCAGCTAAACGAAGCTCTGAGGGAGTTCTCCTGCTGTTTCCATTCAGTGCGTTCCCACTCTTTGGAGTAAGTCGAGTTGCCTTTAGTGCTGATTTATGGGGACAAGCTGTCCTCCACTTCTGATGATGGTTGTTTTCCATAATTATTATAAACATTCTTTGTCTCACTTGAGGTCTCCTATTGGGTTTCTCTCTCCCGCTTCTCTCCAAGGATTGTAGCTAGCTCTTTCCTGCACGAAGTTGGAGGCCAGCCCCTGGGCTCTGGAGGAGTGGGCATCCTTGGACCTCTCCCCCTAAAATGCCCAGCATGAAACAGCCCGCGTAGGGCTCATTTCCTGCACACGACAGCTACTTTAGAACCAGTGGCAGGACAGGGAAGGGGAGATTGAGTCGCAGGGGAGGGTGTGACGTGTGCTCTGGGGTCCAGGCCCTGAGAGGCCCTTGGGTTCTTCTGAAGATGCCTTCCCATTTCTGTCTGTCCTTCTGGGCGTTGGTGGCACTTGGGAGAAGGTTGTTACCCTGAAGGCTCAGTAAGGGCCTCCCACTTTACCTTCTGCCCACTGGCCCCTCCTAGGAACCCCAACTTGTCATCTCCCCTCTTAGGGTTACAGAGCCCACCATGAGGCACCTCCCAATGCCCTCTGAGGGTCAGGGGGCCTCCTGCACTGTATTGCTCCAGGGCTGAGCAAGTTGGAGGATGGGAAAGTTAGGGTTATAAGGGGCCCCGAGATGTCAGGCAGGAGAGATTCAGGTTGGCCATTAGGAAGACCCTCCTCCAAGGGGGCAGCCAACCCCGAAAGAGACCCTCAAAGCAGGGGACGGGGCCTCCTTTTGAAAAACAAAGCAGCTGGTCCCATTTAAAGAATGCTAAACTTAGAGCCAGCAGGTGTGTGTGTCACTTATCAGCCAGGTGGCCTTGAGAGCTCCTGCCACCTCCCTGGTCCTGGCTGCATCGACTGCAGAATGAGAGTACTGGCCCCGGAAAGCGGGGCGGGCCACCACTAGCACCCAGTGAACACAGAAGGAGTATGGCCGGTGGATGCAGACCCTGCAGACCCTCCCCGGCTGCTCACCGCCCTGCCCCGAGCCACCTTGTACTCACAGGCCACCTGGACCTCGGTTTGCCTCTGCAGCAGGGCGCCCATCCGGTTACGCACAATGCAGCGGTAGAAGCCAGCATGGGTGCGGTCTAGGCTGGTGATCATGTACCTGGGGGCAGATGAGACAGCCAGTGAGCAAGCAGGCAGTTGCAGGGACACAGGTCAGACTGAGGTCAGAGAGCAGAGGTCGCCACATCACCCTCTTCTGGTATGAAGAGCACCTGGGAGCTCTTGACTCTCTGGCCATGTCATCGGGTCACAGAAAGGTCTTTATCATAGGAGAGTCCCACCCACAGGCAATTTGCTCAGGTGTTCAAGAAGTAGCCTGAACTTTCCCAAAGAGGAGAGGTGCTGTGACTGAGCCCTTAACCCTGGCTGTGACCAGGCCTCCCAGCACTGTGTCAGGTCTTTTGGAGGCTCCTGCCCTCCCTTTCTAGTGACTCACATGACTGGGAAAGGTGGGGGGCATTTTCTTCTGGCCAGGTAGGGGACTGTGCTGTAATATTAATCGAAACGGATGGAGGCAACAGACACAGGGAAATTTACATGTTTCCCCAAATGCCTTGCCTGGCACTGAGACCTGGGTGCGTGAGGCTGTCTGGGATGGAGCTGCTCGTTCCTCTGGCACCCCCTCTGGGCCCACCTTTCCTAGCCCCGGGGGATGAATGGCCTAGCACAGACCTCAGTGAATTGAGGGGCTTGTGCCTAGGCTATATCCCCCATCCTTGGGTGTCCTAGGACTTGCCCAGCTGCCATGGTGGATAAAATCACTGCCACCCGCCCCTAGGCTGTGCCAACCCTGGGACAGAGTGACCTTATTCCCAGGAGTTGCCAAGTCTATTTGTATTCAAATTCCAGCTGGGGCCCATCATCATCATCATCATCATCATCATCATCATCACCATCATCATCATCATCACCATCATCATCACCACCATCACCATCTCACAATGATGACGCTGTATTAAATACTTTTCACACATTTCTTCATTTCACACAGCAGTTCCCGGACGAGTGGATATCAGGGACCAGTAACACTTAAAGAAATAGGGGTTGACATAAGATTGTCCACTTTTTATTTTGCTAAGTAAGATCATTAAAATCAGCCAACCAAAAAGCAAACAGACAAAAAAAAAAAATTGAGGATCAAATCAAGAGAGAGAGAGAAAGTGCCAGGCAGGGAGAGAAAAATAGAAATGGTCAGCATTTTACATAAAGGACATTTTTGAGACCACAAGAAAGAAATGTAATCTCAGCATAAAAGCCATTTGAGCAAATTTTAAACAAATTTTCTGCAAAGTTCACTACACTAGCTTCAGTTTTCTCATTTTGTGTGGACAGGTGTAAATAGTCGTGCGCCTGCAATTTGGGAGCCTTTCATTTAATTTCCGTGCCAATCCCATGGGCGCTACCCTCCCTTCAGAGGTGAGGAAATTGAGGTTCACAAAGGTCTCCTCAGTGACCTGTGGTGTTACAGGTAGTGGGAGGCAGGGCCAGGGTCCCACAGAGCCTTTCTGACTCTAAGCCCAGTTGCTAACCAGCCCCACTTTCTGTCCTGGGACAGAGCCCCAACTCACTCTGGCTCCCAAGCATTATCCAGAACCTTCTGGCCATCCAAGCCTCTTATCTCTGCCACCAGCTGCAGCTCTTATCTGTCTGTCCTTACTGTGCACAGCGCGATGATGGGGAGAGAGCAGGTGCCCCAGCTCCGGCAAGCTCCTGGTTCTCCTCAAACCCACCCTCACACTCATCAGGGCTCTCTCTTGTCTCTGCCCCCATCTCTCCTGCAGGGCAGGGGGACAGCTTCAGGGAAACTGTTTGGGTCTCAAAAGCGATGGGGTGACCTGAGAGGGGAGATGGAGGGAGAGATTGTCTACAAAAGCTCTCTACCTTTGGAAATGGAGCTGGATATTATTAAATAGCACCAGGGAGAGGAAAATGAGCAGAAGTGACCAGCGAACTGTCAAAAGAGATGCTCAACCTCTGTCACAATGAAACAAAGCCCAGTCAAAACCATGCTGACACATGAGTCTGCCAGAGGCTTTCCTGTCTGATCACACCCCATGCTGGCAGGAGCGAGGGGGAGGGGAGGCGTACCGTCAAACAGGCTGGTGGAAGTGGGAATTGATCTGGTCTTTGGACAAAAGATGTCAAGATAAGAATATGCAAGCCTTTTGACCCAGTGGTTGCACTCCTGGGAGCAGGGCTTTTAGATGTACTTTGCAAAAATGTGGCAAAAAAAAAACAACAGCAAAAAAAAAAACCCAGGTGCAAGGATGTTCGCTGTAGCATTGCTGGTAATGGCAGAGGTAAACAAACAAAACCCTTGAAGCAACCTAAGTGACCATGAGAAATGGGCTGGCTCAACGCACAAGGCTGTAGCCACAGAAGACACAGGAACCCCTGCATGGGGTGAGATGAGAGGGTCCCCAGGATGCACAAAGCATGGGACGGAGGCTGGAGGAGGGGGCTGTTTATGGAAACAAAAGCATGAGGACGTAATAAGCTAAACAATATCACAGCTGAGTGTTAGCGGCGAGAACGATCATGTCTTCTCAACTCTCTTGCTAAGTTGCTGCTTATCGGTACATGCTACTGAACCCTAGTTTAATGTTTTGGGTCAGCAAATTGACCCAATAAAAGTGATTGGAGTTTGTGGTTGAAAAAAAAGTCAAAGAATAGTGTAAATGTCTGACCCCCTCTGGGTAAACTGAAAGAGCATATATTTGTTTACACACAATCACACACATACCTGGCATGTATGTACGGTGTTTTCAAGATGGATCCTGTGGTGTGCGTTATCTCCCTTGTGGGAGAAGTACCAGGGGTGGGGAGGGAGAGGAACTTCTACTTTTGATTTTATGCCTTTCTATGCCAACGGAATTTTCTTTATTGGATGTATGTATTGGTTTTATTTAAAAAATAAAGTTAAAAAATGCACTGCGAGCATGTAATTTAAGTACACATTATAAAAAAGACACCGGGGACTCATTGGGTCTGGGTTTGTTTGCTGATGTCAGTGATGTGTGGTGAATTTTAAACTTTAATAGGAGTAGATTTCTGCAGAAGGTTCTACGGCCATTTGCTTCAGCCAGAAACCCTCAGGCTGCACCTGGGGCTCCAAGGCAGGCCAGCTGGCTGCAGGCCTGCCCCTCCCTGAGGTTGGGCTGGCTCTGGACTTCCCGTTGGTCCCCCCACCCCTGCCCTGTGGTGGGGGGCAGGTCTCCTTGGCCAGGCAGGGCAGGGCACACAGCCTCTCTCTTGCTCTTCCTGCCTCCCTACCCCTGGAACACCTATTTCTGGCTTGTAGGCACATTACAGTAATACCACTGCCTTTCGCTAGCAGGGAAATCCGCCTCACGCCACCCAAACTGCAGCTCTGTTCCCCCCCGCCTCCCAGGCCAGCAGCAGAGGCAGTTGGCCAACGTCTCAGTTTGCAGTAAGCACCCCTTGATAATGACAGTAACAGTGATCATTATCCCAGCAGAGCTTCCTCCTGGGCCCTGGGGACACACTCAGCCGGCTGCTCAATCTGCCCCACCCACCTGTGGCTGCCAGCCTGGCAGGGACCTGGACAAGCCCGGCCTTTCCGGTCGCAGGGGATGGATGCAAAGCCCTGTGCAGTGGCACACCCCCGACCCAGCCTCGGGGGAAACATGGAGAAAGCGCCACTGCTTCTGGTTCAGAGAAATTTAGACTTGACTTTACATCTGCTCTTTCTTAGGAGTGTGGCCTGGGCATGTTGTGGCACCTTGAAAGCCTCAGTTTTCCCATCTATAAAATGGGGACAATGAGGGCTATCTTTGATGTGAGCATTACGAGAGGACAAAAACGCCTGTCAAATGAGAGGGCAAGTGTATGAGTCACTGGTGGGGAGTGGAAGGTGTTGGGGTGAGGTGGGGAGGTTCAGGGAGGAAGCCAAGGGAGGTGTGGCAGCACCCTCAGAACCCCACCCGAGGCGGGGCTCATTAAGGGCTCTGTGCCAAGCACCATGGGATTGCCTGGCAAGTTCTTTGGCTTCCTCATGGACATGAAGCCCAATGGTCCCCAGCCACCAACAAAGGATCTGCTATGGCCCCTGGGTTACCCAATGCTCCTTACTGATAGAGGGGCCTTGCATCAACCCTCCGCTGCCAGTGGAGACTGTGTCCTGCTTTCTCAGGGACACTGGGACAGCAAGGAGATGACAGTTCTCTTCAAAGGCCGCCCCTCTCGGCCCCTTGACTCCAATGAACCTCTCTTCACCAGCCTGACCTCCCAAACTCCTGGTCACCCCTGTTTATGTGGTCCCTCCAGGGGCCGGGACCCAAGCCTGACTCCTCTGGGGTGAGGAGCAGTGAAGGTGGGCAGGAAGCACGGCTCCCCGGCTGACCTGCAGCCCCCTTCTCCATCCCGTGAGGAACAGTCTCAGGGGCGTGGCCCCAGGGGCTTCTTTGTTAATTTTTTATAGGGAATATATTCCCAGGATGTAATGTGCAAAGAGTAAAAGAGAAGGTGCACAGTAAATGTCTCTCCCATCCCTGCATCCCTGCTGCTTGGTCTACCCCAGCTCCCTACACACTGCTACTGGAAACCACTGTTCCTAGTTTCCTGAGTTTCCTCTCAGAATTTCTTTATGCAAATTCCTAATCCCCCTACTTTTAGGCAGGAGACAGGGCTTCCTCTCTGAGCTGTTCTGTTCCCTGCTTTGTGCATGTGACAAGATATCTTGGAACTCTTTCCATAACTGCACTTAGAGCTTCCCCAGGCTTTCTGACAGCTGCGGAGGAGCACGAAATCTCTTGGGCGGAGGAAGCTTTGCTTTCTCCCAGTGATGGTCAAAGGGAGCAGGCAGTGGAGAGAGCCTTGGGGGCTGGGCTCCAGGCTGGGCTGGGAAGGCGGGAAGGCACCCCGGGAGTCTGTTCCCTCTGCCCCATCACAGGGTGTCCTGGTTTAACCCACACGTCTACACAGTTCCCAGATGGAGAGATGAGCTCTGGGCGAGGGCACTTGACAACAACACAGGGAAGAGCCAGGACAGACAACTGGATTTTTAGAGACATGAGACAGGCCGGGGAGAAAATCACTGCCTAACAAATGCGGCATCTTCTCCAGCACGGGGAAACACACAATGCCCTTTTTGGTTCGAGTCCTTGAGTGTCACAGTTGATATTTAAAATGATTCTTAGTCATATTAAATAAGATATTTCAATTCCACGAAGCTGTCAGGAGCTGATGCGGACACCAGAAATAATAGGCACACTCTCCTTCTATTGTCCTTGTTAATAAATCAGGTGCCCAGAGATGCACGCAGATGCTTGCACGGAGAAAAGGTATATGTGTGCACGCACACTTGGGCACACACACGCACACCTGTGCATACACACTTGTGCACACACATATGCTCCCACCCATGTGCATACTCCTACACACACCCACATGCATGTGAATGCATGTACACATGTACAGAGCTGTATACACATGTGCACACTCATGCAATCCACCCCCATACAAACTCACATAGTCATCACACATGGGTGCATACCCATCACATTCACACATATATGCATGAACATACCCTAACATGTGCACACACACTTGTGCATACTTACCTACATGCATGCATGCACTCAGGCACAACACATGGTTGTATACACACATGCACACTTACGCAAATACACTCAGTCGATGAGCAACACTCCCAGGGTGAATACATGCCCATGGCTACTCCCATCCCCAGGTCACCTCGGCACACCCAAGTCCACACTGCCCAGTCCCAGGAACCCCTTCTCTCATGCTGAGGGCACAGCAGGCAGGCACCTGGGCTGCCTCATTGAGATGCACTTGAGAGAGACAGATGGCCAGTCCCAGACCCACACATAACTCCCCGCCCAAAGTACATTTTCTAGGTTCTAGGTGGTCCTCAGGGACAGAGATTTCTAACTACCGACCCCTTGGTCCTGAGGCTTTTCTTTCCAAAGGTTCTATGTTGGGGAGGGAGGCTGGGAGAGGAGGGAGGCCCAGCACTGAGGTTTAGGGCAACAGACCACCCCCAGGCCCCTTTCCCAGGCTCCCTCATGGAGGGGCTCTGCCAGGCACCTGCCAGGCCTCTTCTCCTCTAGGGAATGGGGCTCCCAGAGTAAAGGCAGCTGGGCCTCCACATCCCCAGGGGGACCAGCCGGGACCTCTGTGTGCTGCCTGCAGGTGTCACTGCAGATGGCCAGGGCTGACACAGGCTGTGAGGACAGTGACAGGCAGCTCAGCTCTGGGGACCCAGGCTTCCCTCCATCTTTCTAAGGCCTTTTGGGCAATGGGAGAGGCAGCAGACCCAGGTACATGCATGCCCATGTGTACCGTGTCCTCAGAAACCTGTGGGCACACACGCCATGCCCCCGCCTGTAGTAGGGGGACAGTTGGTGTTGGTGCTCCAGAAACCCGCCCCAGGGGTGGTGGCAGGCTAGAAGTCGGTGGGTTTGCTTCTGCAAAGGATTCTTCAGGAAAGAAGGTGAAACTGCAAGGTGATTTAAGGGGAACAGTGCATGTGCCAGGTAATAAATAATAATAATATTGCTCTATTGCATAATTAACAAATTAGTGGTAGTATAAGATACGTACTGTTCTAAGGACCTCAGCATACATCAACTCAGTTAGTCCTCGATGAACTGTCAGGGGCTGTGCTGATAGAAACCTTGGTTTACGGGTGAGAAGACAGGCCCGGAGTGATTAAGTAGATCGTCCTGGTCACACAGCTGATGGGTACCTGGGACAGTCCAGGTACCCATTTGGGACAGTCCAGGCCATAGAGAAGACGAACCTTGATTGACTGGATACACACCCAATAGTTTGGGGTTTGTCATTCCTGACACTTGCTTTAAAGAAGGAGAGTTTTGACTGTCCCATTCTCCCCTGACACACAGGCACTCTTGGCGGTGGAGGGAACAAGGGTGCTTCTAAGCAGATGGGGCCTGTGGGTTTGGTCTGGGGCATGTCACAGAGAAGCTGTTGCTAAGTGCTGGCCAGTCTAGCCACGGGGAGGACCCAGGAGGAAGGAGCTTGACTGATCAGGAAAACCGTTCAGTGGGACTTTGGTGATGGAAGGGATCAGGGATGGAGTGGTCAGGGGTGGAGGGGTTCGGGGTGGAGGGGTCAGACGGAGCTGACATAGTCACCGGAATGTTGAGTTTCTCCCCTGGCAGCAGTTTGAGGAATCCTGAACTCACGGCTGGTAGGGAGCAGGAGAAAGGGAGAGAATGAGATGGGGGTAGGGAGAAGGGACAGACTGAGAGGCAGAGAAAGACAGACAGAGGGAGGGGGAAGGAGAAACAGAGAGACACAGACACAGAAGCAGAGAGAGATCGGGGACACAGGAAGCAGAAGCAGCCTGGGGAGGGCTGGCCCCGGGCGGATGGCAACGGGAGGTACACACACACAGTGGTGGGGACAGACAGGCCATTCAGGAGCAGTGATTTCTGTTCTCCTGGAAGCTGTTTCCATCCTGCACTGTGACCCCTCCCACGTCTTCGGCAAGTCTGTTATATGCACAAGTGGCTTCTGCTAATGGTGCTTTGGGGAAGGAGGGGAGATGCTGTGCTCCTGGCCAGGGGACAGGTGGCCCTCTGAGGAGGTAGCAGCCTCAGAGGTGGGGCTTAGGAAGAACTGAGGTTCGACTCTGGGAGCAGGAGTGAGAGCAACAGCTGTGAGACCCAGGAAAGGTAAGCGCTGTCCTCCAGAGTCCCTGGAAGGTACGAGAGGGTCATGGACTTGTCCCCTCGCAGACTGAGCATTTGGCTAGTGCAGGACTCGATGGCCTTGGAGATGGGGGACTTGGGCACAGTGGGCACCCCCAACCTGGAGGCCTGCAGGTGGAGGGTGCTACCACAGTGAGTAGGAGAGGGGCCCCAACGGAGGACAGGGAATGGGGGATAAAGTGACTCTGGGTCACAGGTGTCTGGTCTGTGTGCTCATCTCTGCATGCCGCACAGGGGTGGCTGGGATGCCTGCTCATGGTGCAGGTGAGCAGCTGGGACTCACTCCCATCCTTAGGCATCTATCTGTAGCACGTGCAGCACACAGGGAATAGCTGGGCACGGGGCTCCTGAGGAACCCCGCCTCAAGGAAGTAGGAAATTCCCCACCAGCCTCCCTCTCCAGCTCTACCACCTTTTGGCGGTTTCTGTACCCCAGCCTGCTGGGCACTTTCTGCTTTCCACCAGGATGTCCCCCTGAGGAAGCCTTCTCAAACCTCCCCAGAGCCACCCCGGGGTTCTCTCCTGACAGGCCTGGTACATCCATCACAACTGAATGTCCTATGTACTTGTACATGTCTCCGCCAAGCCATGTCTTGTACTCTGTCCCATGCCCCCATGTGTCACACCTAGAACAGCACATGCTCAATGAACATTCTCTGGGTGAGTGAGTGAAATGGCTGGTGGGGAAGGCCAAATGCTGTCCCCACCCAAAGCTGTCCACATCCCATTTCCGGAAGCCTTCGGACATGTTGCCAGGTATGATGGTTGGACTGTGTCCTCCCAGAATGCATGCTGACATCCTAACCCCAGGACCTGTGAGTGGGACCTTATTTGGAAATAGGGTCTTAGCAGGTATCATCAAGTTAAGATGAGGTCAGTAGGGTAGGCCTTATAAAAGGAGACAGGTGTCCTTATAAGAAGAGACATGATGACACAGATGTGGAGAAGGCCGTGTGACAGAGATTGGGGTGATGCTGCCATGAGCCAAAAGCACCAAGGGTTGCCAACAATGGCAGAAGCTAGAAGGAAGGCACAGAATGCATTTCCCTGGGGACCCCGTCGACACCTTGACTTTGGACTTCTGGCCTCCAAAGCTGGGAGAGTGTGTATGTCTGTTGTTTTAAGCCACCAGTTTATGGTACAAAGACTTTGCAGCCATGATTAAGTTAAGGACCTTGAATGAGGAGACTTATCCTGGTGGACCCACTGTGATCCCAATGGTCCTTTGAAGGGGAAGGCAGCAGAGTCAGAGTGAGAGGAGACGTGGAGAGAGAAGCAGGGGTGCAGGGCCATGAGCCAAGGAATGCAGACGGCCTTCAGAAGCTGGAAAGACAAGGAAATGTCTTCTTTCCTACAGCCTCCAGAAGGAGCACTGCCCAGATGACACCTTGATTTCCAGACTGACCTCTAGCACTGCAAGAGAAACACTTGCCTTGTTTTAAGTCACTAAGTGTGTGGTTATTTGTTACAGTGGCTGTAAGAAACTCATACTGCCAGGTTTCCTCCAGGTTGGGGATGAAGCCAGGGCCAGGAAAAGACTCTTTGACCACATGGGAGGGCGAGTACTCGCAGGATGGGGGGTGAGAATGGTCACTGCACAACTCCTGTGGACCCTTAAGAAGCAGGTAGCCTGGGGTGGAGCTGAGCTACATGCAGAATCGCCTGAAGGAGGCTGCTCAGCCCAGATGCAGCTTGTGGGCTTGTCTGAGCACCTTCTGATGAATGGTAGGTTTCAGAAGTGGGGGCCTTCCTGCTCTGCCTTCCAGGGCTGTCCCTGAGCCTGGTGTGTGGCCTTGAGCTTCCCTGCTCCCCCCGGGGAGAACCGGGATGCACTGATTGATCCCAGGGCCTGTGGTCAATGGGAAAGACAGCAGCGTTACTGAGCTGGGGGCGGGTAACACCGTGACAGCCTGGCTTCTTGGCTGGGGAGGGCTTCTGTCTGCTCTGTGACCTTCTGGACAGAAGAATTGCTCTCAGTGAGCAGGGAAAAGAACTTCACTAAGGATTTCCATCAGCAGGGTGGTTCCTCCAGACTCTGGGTGAGTAGACAGATGGGGAAGGAGGGAGGCCTGGGAGGAAACTGAGGGGCCTGAGATGGCCACTCAGCATGTATGTCATGGCTGGGACCCTCCCTCTGATAACAATAATAGCAGCCTTGGGTTCAGAGCAAACACTTGACATACATTATCTGGCTCACCCCCACATTTACTGTGAGGGAGGGGACTCTTATCCATTTTATAGGGGACTTGGGCTCAGAAAGGTTAAGCAAGTTGCCTGAGGTCACCCAGCTCAAGGGCAGCAACGTGAGATTCGATTTCAGGCCCATCTGACCCCAAGTGTGTCCCCACCCCACGCATGCCCCCTGACCTGTCCCGGGGTCCTCAGTCTGCTCAGTGGTCAGTTCTCTCCCATCCCACAGAAAGATGCTTCAGGGAGGCTGGCTGCCCAGTCCTTTCCCTGACCCAGGAGCCCCGCTCCGAGACAATAATGAGCTTTGGGGATCATTCTAAAAAGGGGAGTGTGACATGGGACATGATATTACCAGGAACAGAAAGAAACAAAAAGACAGGGAAGGCAAGATCTGTCCAGGGTGCAAGGAGTTAAAATCTGAGGCTGTTTCAGTTTGGATTTTTAAAAAAGTGACTGAGAAAGAAGAAATCCTGAGGGTTGAGGGGGGCAGCGTGGTTACTTAAAAAAAGAAAAGAAAAAAGAAAGAACGGAAAGGCAAGAAAACAGTCTGCCTCTCTTTTTGCTTACAAGGATGTTCTGGAATCTCCCCCATGGCTCCCTGCTTCCTCCACCTCTTGGGGAGCAAAGGGGGCTCCTGTGCCCTGTCTCCTGACACCTTCCTGAGATGCCCCTGGCTCCTTTGCATGCTGAGGTGGATCAGAAAGAAAGCAAATTAAAACAAACCCCTAAAGAGGCTCCGTGGAAATCTGGCCTCAAGGAACCTAGTGGCTTGTGCTGTGTGGCCTAATCCTAGTGGTGGTGGTGGGGAGGGGATGGGGGCCATGCAGCCTGATCTATTTGCTTTCTCCAGGCCCTCCCCTGTCTGCCAGGTGTCCAGGGGAGAGGCTGCCTCTAATGGCCTCTCAGGCCCGGTGGCCAGAGAGCAGTCTCCTCATTAGATCTGCCCAGGTGGAAGGAGGATAGTCTAGGGTCCTGAGATGCCAGGGGCCCCGCTTATTTAGGGGAAGTAGGGGATCAGGGCCATGTCTTAAGGTGACAGACTTGGAGCTGATGAGACTGGGGAGGGTGTGTGTGGAGGGGGTGGTGTAGGGGTGTCGGAGGAGGGCTGTTGGGGGCTGGGGCTGCAGAGGACAGGAGAGGCTTTTAGGAGAAGGTGCTGTCCAAGGTGGGACACACCGGGAAGCCAGGGTGCCAGCGTGATGAACAGGCATCAGAGACAGAAGTGAGACTGGGAGTCACTCAGCGTGCTCCAGCCAAGGGAGAGGCTGGCTTCGTGGCTGGCACCAGTCCCCAGAGGGACTGTGGGCAGGGCTGAAGTATTTGGGCTTTTTTTAAGGACAACAGGAACTTGTTGAGGGGTCAAGCAAGGATGTGAGCAGGCGTTGGCTGACTCTAGCCCATGCTATGCCCAAATCTCCGTCCCACCCTCTGTCATATGGCGAGGTATTTACTAAGAACAGTTTTGATATTTTCAAATTGGTAAACAAAATCAAAAGAAGAGCAATGTTTCACGACAGGTGAAAACTGTATGAACTCAAATCTCCGCCTCCGTAAGTGAAGTCTTCATCAGAACACGGCCAGCTCGCTCACTGATGTGTTGGCTTTGGCTGCTCTTGCTCTGCACCCTCAGGGCTGAAAAGTTGCAACGGGTTGTATGGCTCGCGAAGCCTAGTCATCACTACCTGGACCTTTCTGGAGAACGCTTGCCAGCCCTTGGTGTAAAATAAACAGATGCACGCTGTGACAGAGACGGCTCTGATTACAGGGCGGAGAGCGAGGGGGAGGCAGTCAAGGCCAGGCGGCTGGAGGCCAGTCTGGTCTTTACCACGAACCTGGGGAGCGATGACGGGGCTGACACAGAGTCTGCCTGCTGTCCCGAAGAACTAGAGTCTTTAAGGACATTGCTCTGGCCTCAGGTTTACCTCAACCCTAGCTGCTCACTTACTCAGCATGTGACCTTAGGAAGGGCTGGACCTCGCTAAGCCTCGGGTACTCCATCTGTACAACGGGGTACAATAAGGGCAGTGCCTTATAGAAAATACAAGTCCAGGCAGTTTGGGGCTGAGGCTTTTGTCCCAACACAATTGATATATTCGGAGCCTTCCTCAAATTTTGTGTTTGCTCGTGCATGATTTTGTCCACAAGAAACACTAGGGAAATGTGGACAGACACACACAGCTGAAAGAAGCCGCAGTGACACCCCCCAGCCTGAGGTATCTGCAGCTCCCTGAGCACAAAACAAACTCACCTCCTCTGATCTGACATCTCTCCTTCTGATTCCAGACTTACCTCCTTCCACCCATCACCACTCACAAGCTGCAACCCTCCCATGCCCACTCCCTCAAGCAATTCCAAACCTTTCCCAAAGCAAAGCGCCATATTCATTGTAGTATTTACGCACTTCTGAGCCACTGGATATGTGCGGGACCGTGCGATCATCTTTATTAAGTGTCTCTGATGAAGTTTTTGACTGTTGTTCCCTCACCCCATTTCCCCCGTTAGCCCTGTGGCTTTTATTGTGCAGTTTTGCATAGTGTGGTGATTTTTACAAATGCTTATATCACATATTATAGCATAACTGACTGCGGAGTGCTTAGCATGGTGCCTGACATTCGGTAAGCCCTCAAAGAAGGCTGTGACCTTACGTGATTACTATTATTACTGATCAGTCAACTCAGACCGGAGTGCCTACAGCCTGTCAGGCAGTGTATTAGACCCTGGGTCTCGGCAGCAATAATAATAACAAAAATAGCACACCCGTGGCCTCCACGGCACTGTACAGTCATCAGCTCCTTGCGTTCAGATGGAAATGTTATTCTGCTTAAAAACGTCCCGTCCCCGGGTCCCCTCCCAGTCTACTCACTTCCTGCTGTTCCCCTCAGACAACATGCTGCCGCGGAGGCTACAGGGAAGAGTTCAACATCGGCCCCTCGGCGTCTCTGAATTGCAGAGAACAGAAGGGAATGAAGACTTGCTCATCTGTGAGCAGGAATGACTTTGTCATGGCCCCATTAGTTACCACAAAGGATAATGGTTAATTAATACTAAGGAGGGTGGGGTGGATGTGTGTAGGAAGCATCTACTTGGGGGGGGGGTGGTGGCGTGAGTGGCAGTGTGTACCCTGCCAAGTTCTGGCCAGCCAGCCCGCCCGAGTGTCCTGCCCAGCTGAGCCCTGCTCCCTGGTCTTTACCTGGCCCCTGATTTCCCCAGGCCAGATGTTTGTGGGATTAATGAATGTTGATAAGCCTGGAGGATGCGCCAGTCTCTCTGGGGCTTCCCCCAGCTTGCCAGGGCAGGTCAGGCCAAGGGAAGCTGGGAAGAGGCCTCCCTGGTCATCTTGCAGCACCTGCTGTTGGCAGCCCTGGCAGGGGAGGTTGGGGGTGTGTAGTGAGGTGCCCATGCCCTTCCCTGGACAGACCCGATTCAAGGTCAGAGCCAGTGCTCTTTCTTATTACCTGTGTTTCTCCTGCCTGAGTCCAAGGCTAGGCTGTCCAGGCAGGGAACTTACTCCCTGGGCCCTCCCCTGGCTCCCAGCTCTGGGCTGTATCTTCCTTGAGGAGAGTCTTGGTCACCCTGTCACCCAGGTGAGAAACATGCACCAACTACTCATGTCCAGGGGCTGAGCTGGGGGCTTCGGGGGCAAATGTGACCCGACACCCTTCCCATGAGAAACATATGAATGGTCTAGCAAAACTTAGCACTTCCACAGACCAGTAAAACTGCCCGCTCACCCTAAAATCCATGTCCATTATCCATACCCAAATCCATGTCTGTATCCATATAGAGGGGTAGGTAGGCGCGGCTACCTCTAATTCGACCACAAAGGATACGAAGCCAACGAGAACAAAATACCTGTCATGCAGGTTTCATTGCATTTTCTAAAGGACACTTTTAATACCAAAGGAGTAAAAGGGATGGAGAGGGTTGTATATTGAATCAGTTTGGCTTTATGAGAACCCGTTGTGTTGTCCTGGCTTCTGTCACCACACAGCACACCCGGCAGAACTCCACCCTGGACCTTCCTTCACTCCCAGGTCCCAGCGTTTGAGGTCCCCACAGAGGCACAGAACTTCCCTACCAGGCTCATTCCCAGTTCTTCAGTCGCTTGTCTTTCCTTCCCACTGTAGCATCCCACTTGGTGGTCAGCCCTCTGCCTCACACAGCGCGGCGCTCTCAGCAAGCCTGGCTAGGCAGACCTCTTGCACAGTGCGAAGACACCCCGCTAAAGCACCATGCGCAGGGGCCCCGACTCACCTCAGCCTGCTATGCTCTGCCTAAGAAGTTCCGTGCCAAGGGCAGGGGGGTGCAGGTGGAGGAGAGGGATTAATGACCGTCTGTGTATTTTACTTGCTGTGTGACCTTGAGCAAGTTGCCTAATCTCTCTGTGCCTCCATTTCCTCATCCATAAAATAGGGGTAATAATACTAACAATAATCATATATTGGCCAGGCACTGTTCTAAGCACTTTACATATGACAGATAATTCAGTTACTCCTCATTAACTACTCTGGGAGGTCAGATTAATTGTATCCAAATTTGGCAGATGAATAATATGAGGAAACAAAGGCTCAGAGAGGTCCAGTGACTTGCCAAGATCACAGAGCCAGTGGGTGGCAGAGCCCCAGGAGGCCGCCTCCAGATTTTGGGCTGTCCTCCACCAGCCTGTAGTCCC
The DNA here is from genome assembly GCA_007922815.1 of Macrotus californicus. Lineage (NCBI taxonomy): Eukaryota > Metazoa > Chordata > Mammalia > Chiroptera > Phyllostomidae > Macrotus > Macrotus californicus. Next base: position 153,020 of record VMDR010000093.1, on the reverse strand, counting down.
TGCCGGAAGGCACTCTGGAGGCCGAAATGAGGGAGCACTGTGAAGTGCTCGGCCGGGGCCTGGTGTGAGGCATGTGGCGAACCCTCCCGAGGAGCTGGCTGGCACTGGGATCGCTGGCATTATTATTATTCACTTAGTCATCTGTCCTGGGAGACGGGACCACCGCCCTCAGCCCCTCTCGCGGCCCCTCCCACCAGGCCCAGTGCCCACACAAGCCCTTCCCAGTAGGCTGCCCCAGGAGCAGAGCCTGAGCAGCGGCTACCATGACATCCAGTGTCACTGTGATGGTGGCTGCCCTGAGCTCCGGGGCCCGGAGCCAACTCCCCACTCTGCCTTCCACACATCTGCTTGGCCCCTGGGTAGCTGGCCCCGGAAACGACTCCACCTGCCCTACCTTTCTGGCCTTCGTCCAGCACCACTCACCTCCAACCTCTGCCCGTTCTCTTTGGGTTTCAAAGTCACCCTCGGAGTTGACTTAGGAGACACTTGGTGGGGGACCCAGGCCAGAACAGCATTAACGAGGCCCTGGGGACGCCCCGGTGAGCCACCATCTGTAAAAGGTGACCTGAGCGGCTGCCAGGCCAGGACACTGAGGCGCACAGCCCTGACATTTTATAGCAACTCCAGTCAGGATGTGGAGTCTGCTCTGGCCCCCACCCCCAAATCTGGGCTGGCCTTGGGACTTGTTTCACTGAGAGAAGGTGGTGGAACATTCTGGAACCTAGGACCCAAGAGCCTTGCAGCTTTTATATTCACTCCCCCCAACCCCTGCCTGGAGACCGGAGTCCACGAGGGACAGCGAACCACAGGAGGAAGGAGGCCCGACACCGCTGCCGTCCCAGCCCAGCCCCGGCTGACTGCCAGTCCAGTGCAGCTCCGTGGGAGACCCAGGAGAGACGTGTAGAGAGGTAGTGAACCGTGGTTGTGGAAGCCACTAAGGTTTGGGATGGTTTTCTGGGCAGCAACAGCTAACTGCCCAGAGGCTGTGGCTGGGGCCAGGCTGTGCCTGCTCCTTCAGGCTGGGCCCCACTCTCTGTGTGTTCCCTCGGGGTTCAGGGTCAAGGAGAGGCTGCAGTGGCTGCAGCTTCTGGACGTGCTATGGGTTTATTGCCAGGGTCTGTACCTGTCTCTTTTGGGGAGATTGCCTTTTTGGGTTACAATTCCTCATTCTGCAGGATGAATGGCCTGTCCCTTCCCTAAGCCCTCCCTCTGGGAGCCCCCACCTGCTCATCACACACTGAACTGAGAACTGGCCAGCATCTCCCAGCAACCCCACTCCAACCCCGGGGCTGCCAGTGGGAGCTGAAACCTGTGCTCCCAACCCCACACCCTCCTCCAAGCCCGTTCTCAGGAGCCTTTGGGCCCCAGGGGCTTGGGCAGCCAGCTGGGAGCAAGCCTCTCCCTGGGCTGGGTGGAAATCCAGCCACAGACACCCTGGTGCCCCATTAGTCAGAGAGCAGAAAAGGGGGCTGGGGCAGGGACTCCTCTGTGGGGCACAAAGACAGGGAGAGAGGCCACTGAACCCTCCCACACTGAGAGTCCCATGAATGGGCCAGAGAGCAGCTCCCAGGGGGTTGGGTTGGGGGGAGGAGTCGAGCACCCAGCAGCCCCAGGAAGCAGGGTCATTACCAACTCCCCAGGTGTCTGTCCAGACTGCTTGCCTGTCTGAGCAAGTAACTGAGTCAAGGCCTAATTAGTTTCTGTATCCTGGCTGAGAACCAAGGAGGGGGGATAGGAAGGTATGTGGGGGAGGGGAGGAAGAGGGCGATCCCTGGGGGGTGGGGCCCCCAGCCCAGCTGTGTGGGGAGGAGGACAAAGACCTCACTTCCATACATTGGGGTGCCCCAGATAAAAACATACATGCCTCCCCAAGGACCTGGGTCCCACCTGCAGGACCACCCTAGCCCATCCCTGTGCACTGGTTACCAGGGGTCAAGGTCAAACTCAACCCTGTCAATTTCAGGTGATGGATGATTAAACCATCCCTAATGTGCACATTAAGTTTCCCTGGGGTTGAAATAAAGAGCCTCAGTTCGTCAGAGAAGAGCTTTCCTTCATTAAAGGTGGCAGCCAGGGCTTCATCTACAGGCTCTACTCCGTACTCTGGGGAGTCTGCATGCCGCCTGTCCCCAGGGCTGCCAGGGCTGGCTGAGGAAAATCTGTCAGTGTCACACAGCGGGAGGAGGGAGGAGGGAAAAGAGAAGGTGTGTCTTCAGCGAGCACACCTGTGTATTCTGGACAGTTCTGTTTGGTGAGGTCAGCCACAGTTCCGAGTCCCTAGTTCTACCCCTAACATGCAGTGACCCCGGATGTGCCCCTTTCTCCCTGGACCTCAGTTTCTGTGTTTGTAAAATGGGAAGCCCAGTAACTGCTCTGGACTCCACAGGCCACCCGGTGAGGTGAGCAGCAGTGGCACTAACACGGTGTGTGGCTGTGTGGGGTTGTGCTGGCGCCCCACGCGGACCGTGAACGGGCGTGCAGAGCTGTGCCCACTGAGCACGTAGCTGAAGGGAGGGCACACGGGGGCCTTTGAGAGAGTGGCCCCTCCCTGCCTGCCCCAGCTCCAGGGGACCCCCAGCTGCATGGACCTGTGCACTGACACCTTGGAGTGATGTTCTGAACCATGGGGACACAAGGACACCAAGAGAAGTCAGTGGACATCCAAGGGGAGAGAGAGGTGGGGGCAGGACTGGTGATCAGAGCACCGGCCTTGATCTTGCAGGGTATGTCCCGACACAGCATGCACCCCCATATCCTAGGGTGCTCAGCCTGATGAGGGAAGTGTCGCCAAATCCAACTGGGTCTTGTGGCCTGTGCCTTCGACCATGCCTGAATGCCGCAGAACTAGGTGGCCCGGTGAGATCCATGCAGCCTGGGGTGGGGACTCAGGGGTCTGGGTTTGAATTCTGACACTAACTTGCCCCCATCTCTGAGAAAAGTCATTGTCCCCTCAAAGCCACAGAATCCCAACAGTAAGGCAGAGGGGCTTGGCCTAGGTGCCAGCTGAGCCACTCTGTGGCCGTGTCACTCTCCCAAGGCCCTGGGTGTGTGCTCCCCAGACCTCTCTGCCCTCAGCTTGGGTCCTGAGAGGTGACAGCCACCATCCATCTCTGGCTTCCTCAGGAGTGGGGCCCTCTCCCTCCCTAAGCCAGGACCCATTGATGAGAGCGTGAGGATACAGGTTGCTATGGAAACGAAGACAGCCAATGTTTTAGCGATGTTTGCTTCTTCCCCATCTCTTTCCTCCTACATTTTGAACTTATTTGTCTTAATTGACATAATTATGGCAATGTTAACCTGAGGCCCAGGGAGCCAGCTCTGCCCTCACTGCTCGCTACCTGCCCTGACCACCCTCCAGGGTTCTCCCTCTGGTCTGCCTCTCTCTTGGCTTCTCCTGTTATCCGCAAACCCTGAGGCTTCAGGTCCAGGAAAAATCTGTCCTAGAGCAGGGGGAGGCTTCCACCACAGGGTGGGTGGGTGGGGGGATAGAGCAGGCTTTAGGGCCTCAGGGCCATGTAGGGAGGCATTTTCGGGCATCTGTTGGGGCTGGGCCAGGGCTGCTACAAGGCACCGAGATGCCTTGTTCTTCCCCACCAGTGACCTCGGCCCCTCCAGCATCAGCAGGCTTTTAGCAGGGCTGCCCAGAAGGGACCGGCATGCATTGTTCTGCTTCAGGGAGCTGGAGGCTTCTGCTCACGGTGCATGGGCTTGGGTCAGGTGCTCCGTCTCTCTAGCCTCCTTCTTCCTTTGTGCAGTGACATTGTCATACCTGCCGTGCTCATCCTACATCGAGGACCTAGTGAAGCAGCAATGAAAGCCACTCTGCACAACTCTGTGAAGTACTGTCTACTGGGATTGTCATGAAAAGTCAAAGGGGGGCAGGAGACCCCCCAAGTTGGGCCCTGGCCTGGCCAGACCCCTGAGCTGTGCACAGCAGGTTGCCTGCATGCAGAGGGCCAGTCTGGCTCCCACTGGGAGAGTCTGGTGAGGGGGCCACTGACACCTCGCTCTGGGAATCTGGCTGTCAATGGGGGTGATGTGGGCCCCCTCCCAGGGCACATCTGGCAATGTCTGGAGTCATGTTTGGTTGTCACATCCAAATGTGACAACCAAAGGGGGCCACTGGTATGTAGTTGGCAGAGGCCAGGGATGCTGCTAAATATCCCACAATGCACAGGGCAGTCCCCTACAACAAAGAATGATCCTGCCCTGAAAGCTAGTGGTGCCCAGGTCTCCAAACCCTGCTGTAGTCCTTGCGTTCCTCACGGCAGCACAGGGTATTGTCTGAGGGTCCCTGAGACTCTGCCACTACCCTGCTGCTGGAGATCCCCTGGGTGTGCAGAGGGGCAGGCAGGTCAGCCCCCCTCCCTCTGGATCATCCGTCTGGCTGGGGGCCTCGTGCTCCCCCGGCCCACCTCCCCCACACCTCCCTGAGGATTCGCACATTTCTAGACTCGTTAACTTTTAATTACTACCTTCCCTCTGCCTGAGTACACTGGCTCCATGCCACGTACATCTCTATTAAAATTCAATTTATGCCCATCATAACCAATTCCTGCACTTCAGCTCTCTCACCAGCAGCCTTCAATGTTCAGACAAGACATCCAAACTCATGGACGAACTGGAGCAAACCTCCGAAGAGGCTGGGAACTGGGCAGATGGTATCTGGCTTTGTTGAGGAAGAGGAGATCACTTCCCAGGAGGGTGGGAGTGAGACTGTGGCCAGAAAGAATGAGGTGGGGACAGCCTGCCCACTGAGAGGAGAAAGGTGGGCGGGATTTACCTGGTGGCTTCCAAGCCACCCTTTTGATTTATAGAAACACTGATGACCAGACACCCTTCTGCATGCTTGACCTCATGTGACACTCAGCCCTCTGGGAGGTAGCTACTGGTTTTATTAGTCCCATGTAGCAGACATGGCAACTGAGGCAGGGGTTAACTAATTTGTTAAAGGCATACAGTGAGTCAGATCAGGACTGGGATTCATATCGGGGGGTCTTGGTGCTGAATCTTGGAGGAAATAAGGACAGTACAGGTAGATTGGTAGCAGAGACCACTGGTAAATGACTCATTCAGCCCACTAGCAAAGGGGGTTGGTGAGAGAGGAGCCTGGAAAGGGGGGGTTCACGTTACACAGGGTCTTGAGCTCCCTTGACCAAGATCCTCTAAAGACTACCAAGCACCTGCAGGCTGTAGCCCGGAATGTTTTTACTCGCCTTCACTGTCCTTCCTGTCACCCTGTGCCATCTCCCCCCTTCTCCAGGGTGTCACTGTGTGCCAGCTGGTCCATCATGTCTGTTCATCCCTGCCTCTACTTCTTCACCCCGACCGTGCCTGTGAGGATCCCATAGGCTAACCGCCTCCCCATCTTCCCCCCTTCCCTCTTCACTCGTCTTCGCTCTTCCGAAGGTCACCAGATGTCTGTGTCCCTAAATCTAGCCCACAGATGCTAGTCTCCAGCAGCAGTTAACACAGCTGGCCACTTGGTCCTCCTCAAAACACCCTCTTCCCTTCTGGGACACCCCACCTCCAGGTGTTCCACCGTGGCCTCCTGGCTTCGTTCCGCTGGGCTGCTTTTCACCTCCTTTACATCCTTACTTTCTAGGCCCTTGAAATCTTGCCTCCAGTGCCATGCCCATTCTCTCTTCATGCCCATTCCCAATTTGTCAACTGCCCCCTTGACACTGGTGACTCCTCAATCAGGCTCTTCGGCTCAGGCTTTTCTTCTCAGTTCCAGGCACACATCTACTTGCCTGTTAGAAAACATCTCCACCTGATGTCTTGCTGAGCACCCAAAACCAAGCACCCAAAACCTAGCACAGTGATTTCCCACAAACCCCTGCTTTTCCAGGTCTTCCTTCACCAACTGCCTCGCCAACTCCCTCCTTCCCTCACCCCCACGTCCAGCTGATCATCAGATCTTGCCAATTCTACCTCCTAAATATGTCTCACACCATCCATTCCTCCCATCTCCACTGTCACCAACGTGGCCCAGGCCATCACCCGCATCCACCCTGACCGACCAGCCCAGCTCTCAGTTGCTCTCCTCCAGCACACTCTCCACCCCGGCTAACTAGTTTTTAAACGTACATCTGATCACATCCCTTCCCTGTGACAAACCATTCAAGAGCTCCACATAGGTGTCAGCATAAGATAAGAGCGCCCTAAGGTAGCTCAAAGTTCCCACTTGGTCACCCCTGTCCACTTCTCCAGTGTCCCACCCTCCTTGTCCCCTCTGGACGTCTTTCAGCTCCTCCTACCTCAACATGTTCACACATGGCTCCCTGGGCAGCCACTTCCAGCCCTGGCTACCTCCACACATTCTGTAGGTCTCAGTGTCTCCAGTGACGGCTTCTCAGACCTTTGCTTTCCCTTGATAGCCCTTATCGAAACTGGAATCCATTAATTCTTACAGAATTATTGAAATCTGCTTCCCCTCTGAACTGGGCGCTCCATGAGGGCAAGGGTCTTCCTGTCTGACTTAGCTACACATCACTAGCATCCAGCATCTGCATGCTAGGAGGGCTGCCCCCCCATTCATAGCCTGTTCAGAATCAGTGGCTCTTCCCCTCCATTCAAGTTTGACATCCTCCAGAGGCTGCCCCAACCTCTCGAGGATGTTCTCTTGGCCTTTATCACCTGCTGCAGCTTCTCAGCCCTGATGTTTATGGGCCATGAGACCACATCTTGCTCCTCAGCTAGAAACAAATGTCTCCAAAGAGTGGTTGGGAGGGCAGGACTGGCACTGCTCTCCTATTGTCCTCCTGGTCTAGCTCTGTGCCAGGCAGGCGGAAGGTCCGAAATCTCTTCCTGATGAAGGAACAAACATCTGCATCTCCTTCAGGACCTTGGAGGGGCAGGACCTGACTCTTGTCTCAGTTCTGTGGCTTCAGGCCTCGGGCAGGGAATGAACCCACGAAGCCTTGCACTCCTCACTGTGCCACTGCTGCCCTGCAGGGGTGTTGGTGTGCAGGGCTGGAGGAAAGAGCCCAAGTGGAAGTGGCCGGCCTGGGCCCAGTGCCACACAGATGACCAGAGTGTTTACTATCGCGTTAACGTATGTGAAACACTTAGAACAGGGTATGTTTCATGGGTTGGCGGTGAATCATTCCCCTTCTGCAGCTCTTTAGAAGGCTGGCTGGGCCATCCTCAGAAAGCTGAGCCTCGGCAGTGCCACTGCCCTGGGAAAGGACAGGCATAGCAAGATGCACAGAGTAGGGAGAGGGTCCCAGGCTTGGGGTCTGAATGATCCAGGTTGAAACCTGACTCTCGAAGTAGTGCTGTGTGACCTTGGGCAATTTGCTGAACCTCTCTGAGCTAAAATTCCTAGCTATACAGCAAAGATAACAATAGCATCAGTTTCTCAGAACAGCTGCCAGTAAGAGCTTGGCTCTGCTCCTGGCACTCACGTGGCATGTGCTCTGGTGCCCTCTGGGAAGCCAGCCCGCCTCTGCCTCCCCAGCCTCTGCTGCCCACTCTCACTTCCACTCACTTCTAAGGGGAGGTCAGGGGATAAGCGAGAGACAAAGCCACTAGCCCGGGGAGTTTCTCTTTATGCTTGCCTTTGAAGAATTTCAAAGGCTGCACCGTCTCTCTGTGTTTCCCATGCTTTGTACCCTCAGCAGGGCTGTCACACACATGGGGCTTTCTTCTCCCCACCACTGAGCCTGTGCAGTTTCCTGAGACACACCTGGGCACCCAGGCTGGGGCCAGCCACACACCTGGCCTAGCTCACCTGGTCTTCTCATCCATACACCTGCTCTTGTCCATGTCAACCAGGGGCTACCTGGGGCCGTGGGAGCAAGACTCAGCCTCAGCTGGTCTCATACCCTCATGCCTGTCCCTCAGAATGGCCGCAGGGAGCCTCGTGCCAAAGGGGCCCCATCAGGAGCCTGTGTGTGTCTGTGCAGGAAGGACAGAACACAGTCAGGCCAGACAGATCTCTGGAGCTGCCACTTGTTTTGTTGGTGACCTCAGGCAGGTCCTGGACCTCCTCTGAGTTTCAGGGCCCTCGTTCACCAAAGGAGGGTGATGATAACACTTCCCTCCTGGTGTTGCTGTGAGACGATGTATGGGAATACCTGGCAGCAAGTGAGCCTCCACACACCTCCTCTGGGTTTGCACCCTGATTATGCTTGGGGGGGGTAGAGAGAGAGAGAGAGAGAGAGAGAGAGAGAGAGATCTGCCTAGCTGACTGCTTTTCCTATTTAATTTTAAGTGTGAGCATAATTATGGGAGAAGGCATCATCAGGGCGGGACAAAGTGATCTGGTTGATGACTTTGCCATGATGTGGTCACAAGGGCAGGTGGTTGCCATCCATCTTCCCTCCCTCCTCCACTGCCAGGGCCCGGCCTGCCAATTCCTGAGCTGGTGGGGTTGCCCACAGCTTCAAAGCCCTGGCTGGGGTGATGGATGCCAACTGAGGCTGCATTGATGCAGCCTGGGGTGATGGCCCCTGGGGGGTAAGGGAGGGGCGGGGAGCTGAGAGCAGGGAGTGCGGGGCTGTAGTCTGACGAAGAGGCTCCCGTGGCAACACAGATGGCCCGCCCTTTGTGTGAGTTACCATTCCACAAAGTCAGGAAGTTACACACACACACCTACCTGCTTTGCACAGACACGTTCAAAACCATTAAACATGCATACAAGCCTGTGAAGGAATCGGGTGCACGTACACACTCTAACAAACACATGATACCATATATGTCTGAGTATTGCGTTCAGCCTCCTCCCCATGCCCTAACACACACCCATAGTCCCTGGGAAGGTGTGAACTGTCCCACCTGTGGGGAGGGCTGTGGGGCCAGAGCCCGCACTTTTAGGAGGGTCCTCCCAGGTGATATCCCACCCACAGGGGAAAAGAAATCTCATTTTTTCTAAGAATTAAATTTTGCTTTGTACCCAAGTGGTACCCCAACCATTATAGCCCCAAAGTGGAAATTTAAGGCCGGCTTCAAAACGGATAAAGCATGTCACCAACAAGGGGCTCAGCACTTGACAAGAGGAGCTCTAAAAAAGGGCCCTGGATGACAGCGGTGTCATTGGAACGGGTCTACAGAGCCCACGTGACCACCTGCACATGAGATTGGGTGCGTTTGTGACCAGATTTGTCCCCATTATCCTATCAAGCCAGGCATCTTGTATAATCCTAACAGGTACCATTTATTTCATGTCTGTTGCCCCGGGGACTGGTCCTGTCTCGTAGAATCTCATTTAACCCTTACTCTAACCCTCTAAAATAAAGTAGGCATTGCTGCACCCGAATCCAAGACGGGGACATAAGGACAGGTGGCTAAGTAATCCTGCCCAAGGTCACAGAGCTAGTTAAGGGATAGCAGCATGACTCAGGTGGTCCATGCTGCACAGCCCATCTAGTCCCACTCTGCCCCCCAGAGACGGATGTGGGCCCACAAACTTGCCACAGCTGCTTGCACTCAGAAGGATGCATAGGACTTCCTCCATGCAGACAACACACACACGCACACATACACACATATGCGTGTGCACGCATACACGGCCCATTCTATTACAGATCCCACTGAGAACAAAGACCTCTGGAGGCTGGACATGAATGCAAACTTCTTCCTTTGGCGATGGGGTAGGAAACATAGTTAAATTTATGGCAGCACTTCCAATCTTATTTTCTCTCAACCTGCTGAGTAAATTCAGCCATTTTTCTGCCTGAAAATTGGATATTGTCACCTGACCTCCAGCCTGGGGTTTGCAAGAGACAAGGAAGTCCTCAGCAGCAAGCAGTGGCCGGAGAACCATGGGATGCGAACTGGCCAACCTCCTACACAATGGATTTTCAGGATGCATTTATTTAAAAGCTGAATCTGGAACATTTTGTTTGAGCCAAAAAGCAAGAAAGCACAAGAAAGGCAATGGGGACATGTCCGAAGGACCCAGGGCCAGGCTTGAAGAAGCTCCCCTGGCCAAGTCTGGGGTAGTGTGTGTGCCAAAATGAACAATGACAGGGAGGGATAGAAACACACCGAGTAGGAAAAATTATCCATGAGCTCATACTGATGCTAAATTACTTTGAAGGGGGTGAGAAAGGACAGCTCTTTTCTGACAGAAAGATGCCAACCAGTAGAAGTAAAGGGAATGGTAAGCCAAGAAAAGCTGCTAATCACAACCACCACGCTAGTCATTAACTCAGGTCCGACTCATCGGTATCCGTGGGCGCCAAACAAGGGGTGGGAGCCTCCTGGAGACAACAATATTCACACAGACTTAAGTTGTCATCCAAAGGGGAGCAAATACCTTTATACTTTGACAATGGAGAAATCTGGTGAATGCCACCTTGACCAGCTGATCCAACCTACTGTCACTAATAATCGGTGCCTTCGAGTGTGAAGCACGGAGAAGGATGCACATCGGTGTGATATTCTGGCCCCGAAAGGCTTAGTGTGAGTGAGGTTATGAAGCTATGACTAAACAAATCCACACTGGAGGACAAAAAACTCCCTGAACTCTCAAAAATGTCAATGCCGTGAAAGATAGGATAAAAAAATGAGGAATAGTTCTGGGTTTAAGGAGTCTAAAATCTAAGAGTCGTGACAACTAAGTTCAGCGTGTGTTCCTTCCTTAGCTCCTGTATCAAGCAACGACACTAGATAACCACAGAGGAAGTAATTGGGACAAATGGGGAAATCTGGACGGTGCAGTAGACAGGGGCATGGGATCCATGTGAAATGTCTCGGGGGTGAAGACTGTATTGTGGTTCTATAGTGAATTCTACTTAGAGGGAAAGGAACATCACGTCTGCCATCAGTAAGTAACTCGGCAAAAAAGTGCATGCACGTGTGTGTGTGAGGAGACAGTCAAGAGCACAGATGCTGCCTGTGAACAATTGGTGAATGGTAATGCATGCACAGGCATTTGTGGTACTATACTTACAATTTTTCTAAGGCTTGAAAACCTCAAAATTAAAAGGAAAGATAAAAAGAAAGCAAAAGTACCTGCCGTGAGCCAGGCCCTCACTTGGGGATAGGGGTGGTGACGTGGGCATTGGTGACTTTTGTCCCCCCTTCCCTTCTGCCACCAATAGCTCTCACCCTCCTTCCCACTATGTGGCTCTAGTGTGGGGTGGCCACTCAGTGTCCTGTGGCCCGATAGAGGCCTGGCCCATCACAGTACTCCTCAGCCAGCCTTCCCGGGGGCAAGGAGGCTGGGGCAGGTGCCCCTAGTGGAATCTCATTTGTGTCCTCTGAATGGCTTCATCCAGCCAAGTTCTGAGATGGCATATTAGCCATCTCCCCACTGCTTTGTTTTCTAGAACTTGGAGAGCACAGCTGGCAGACAGATTGTTTGGGATACACAGTAAGGAAGCGGTCCTTCCTTGATGAGAGGTCATGGTGGATGGTAAAGAACTCCAGCTGGAGTCAGACAACTTCTAGTTGAAGCCCAGCTCAACAATCTGACCCTGGGTAAATTGTTTGATCTCTCTAAGCCTTGGTTTGCTCCTCTGCAGAATGGGGGAAACAGGATTGCTCGCAGACAAAAATTGATAATCACAGAGTGCATATCACAATGTCTATCACCACACTGGGTCTTTTTCATTGCCAATGATTATTATTGTCATCGTGACCACTGTCAACAGCTGGACTCTGACTATGAGCTGGATGCCCCCAGAACTGACTGTTGCCAAAGGAAGCCCATTCTGTTGTGGGGCAAGTCTCACCCGCACACTGAGCTGTAACCTGCTTCTGAGGAGCGCCCATGCTTGCATCCTTACAGTTCCCAGGCACCAAAAGACAAAGGACCAGCTCTCTTCCTCCCAGATCCTGCCTCCAGCTCCTGCCAGTAGAAGTCAAGGGCAGGTTGGGAGGCTCTGGCACCCCTGCCACCCGTGGTGTGCCATCTGAGTGCCTTTAGGTACATGCTGCACCCAGGAGGAGGCAGGGGCTCCTCACAGAGGCTGCCAAACTGCCCAGTGCTGCCAGACAGTGGCCCGGAGCACCTCCGGGTCCTCCACACTATAAACCACTGCAGGGGCTGTTCAGGGAGAACCCCCCTCCCCAGTATCCTTGTGGGCTCCCTGGAGACCTGAGGCCCAGAGTGGCCAGCAATGGAGGGCCTCCGGCTTCGTGGTCCATCTCTCAGCATCCAGAGGGGAAGGTAGTCCTCCTGTCCCGGCACCCCTGCTCCCTCCTTTGCCAAAGAGGCCACACCCACTAGCCGATACAGGCCAGGGTCGGGGACAGAAGGAACCTGGAAGTCACCCCAAACTCTGGTCTCCTTCTTTGTAAAGAAGAGGATACTTCTCTGGAAAGGGCAGATCCCCCAGCAATTGAACCCCCTCCTCTCATTTGCATTCCTGTCCCTGGTGGCAGATTTGTATCCACATCCTCAGGGATAGAAAAGCTTGTTTCCCCCCAACAAAACCGATTATGCACATCAGGCTGGGGATTACTCACCAGCCGCAGGATTGGAGGCCAGTAAGAGGGGAGGAGAAGAGCTGGAGAGGGGCCCAAAGGGCTGGAGGCCAGCTGGGCTGGGGGAGTAGCTGCCCCACCATGACCACTTCTGGCAGCAAACCCTCCTTCTGAGAGACCCTGTTCTCTTTCCAGCCTCTCCTTTGTCCCCACTCGGCAGTGTCCTGGGGAGGTAGGGGCCAGCCCAGCCCAGAGCTCAGTGTGAGGGCACAAAAAGGGAGTGGAGATAACCCAAAGACCCTGGGTGGGCCACCTCCATGTCCCACCTCAATGGTTCCCACAAACACATGCTCCTCTCTTACTGGCCCCAGGGTGCCTCACACCGCACTCCTCTGCTGAACCTGGGCCCCGCCTATAGTGACCCTAGACACAGCGAGGTTCTTCTCAATGAGGAGAGAAGGAAGGGGCTCTGGTCACAGCCAGGGCAACAGCCTGGCTGCTGACGGTGAGAGCCCTCCCCCCATCACTGTCTCGGCCCCATCCACTGTTTTGAGGGCCACCCTGCCTGGGCAGTACCCTGGCCCACCTCCCAGCCCTTCTCTTCTGGGCTCAGCACAGCAGGGTCTTCTCACCTCCTGGGCAGGGCTGTCTTTGGCCCCTACTTCCGCTACCCCAGACTCCCAGCACCGGAATGAGAATCCCTGCCCTGAAACTGCTGCACGGGACCCCTTCCCTGGTACCCTTCCAGGGCATGGTAGTGACCTTGGCAGCCAGGAGGAAAGGGAGGGGAGGCGCGGCTTGCCTGTACTCCAGGGAGAACTTGGTCAGCTCCCTGCTGTTGTGGAGCCACTTGAACTCCAGCGGCCAGCTGCCCTCGGCCATGCACGTGAGCACCAGGCGGTTTCCCTCCAGGTGCACCTGCGTCCGCACTGGCTCTGTCTTGAAATAGGGGGCCACGTCATCTGTGGAAAACAGACACAAAGCCATGGTTATCTCTGCTCACCTTTATTCAGTTACTTATTTAGAGACCTAATGCCCTTAGGCAGAAGGAGCAGGTGCAGCCAGGTAACTTGCCCAAGGTTTCACTGGGAACGACTCGAACTTGGGTCAATCTGACTTCAGGGGAATCCAGGGCAGAGTCCATCCAAGGGGTCTCCTCCACTGCCAGGCTGCTCGATCCTCCTGTCCCTGGTGCTGTGCCAGCCTGCCTTGCTGCCCTATTCACACACCAGGTCAGCTCCCTGGACAGAGGAAGCGCCACTTCCCAGGCTGTGGGTGTGGGGTCCAGTCATTGCTACACCTCTGCAGAGTTACCATAATCTTCTGACCTGACTGAGTCAGCCCAACCAAGCCTGAGTCCTCCACAGCTTCCCTCCATGAACACAATGCACTCCAGGTCTGGGACTCCAGGAGAACACTTACACCTTCCTGCTCTTCTGGTTGGTAGGAGAGAGGGGTGGTGAAGTAGACAAAGGGGTGGCAAAAGGATAGGGAGAAAAAGAGGAAGGGGGAGAGGGCCTCCACGTGCATCACGGAGCCTGCCTGCCCTTTGTGAAATGGGGTGGGGCGGGGGAGACGCTGGCATCTGGAACAACAAAGACTAAGGCACCTGCTAGTTTCTGGACTATTCAACGCTTTAACAATGCTCATTCACTCCACATACAACCCCACAACAAGACAGGATCACAGTCCACCTCTCAGGGACGGGTTAGGAACCTGCCCAGGGTCACACAGCTGGGAGGGGCAGAGCCAGCCCAGAGGCTCAGCACCTACCTGACCCTGCACCTGACTTGAAGGAGCTGGGGATGTGGATGGCGGAGATCGCTTCAAGGCACAAACACAGACTCCCGGAGTGTGTGCCGCTGAGCCCTTGCATTTGAGAGACAAAGGAAACAAGTTCCAGAGAGCACCCTTCAACAGCTCATGTACTCATTTGATGCTCACAGCAGCGCTCCTGCTGTGACAAGGGGTGCAGCTCAGTGACCTCATGGCCACATGGCCACTAAACCCAGGTCCAGACTAGCCAGGCCAAGTCCAGCACATTCTGCCATCACTCTGTGCCCGAGGGGTGGGATGTGCTCAAAGCCGGGCAGGAAGCTGCTGGCAGGACAGGCAGTGGGTGTCCTGTCCTCCAGGCCAATGGCGACAGTCCCATCACCCACATCCTGACTGTGCTCACCCTACCACTTCAGCTGTGGGGGTGAGGGCAAGTATTCATTTCCCGAGTCTCAATTTCTCCATCAAGACATACAGAGAGAAATCAGCATCTTGATGTTGTAAGGATTATATGAAATAATAATTGTGAAAATGCTAGGGTAGATGTTCTGCAAATGTTCATTTCTTTCCCTAAAATAAAAGCATGAGTGTCCCTCCCAGGGAGGGGGCTGCCATCTAGTGCTGGCTGGAGCCCCACGCATGCCTTGGCCCAGAGAAAACTTTCCCCTAGGAACGTAGAGGATAGAAACCGTGACACTATACTTTTTTGGCCCAAGAAACTGACTGAAGCCAGGGAAGCAGAGAGGGGGCGAGTGTCAGGGGCTGGGTAGAGGGTGATGTAAAGGTGGAGGGGAGTATACTCAGATGCTGCTGGTCAGCCCGCTGGGAATGGGAGAAGCTGGGCCCCTCCTGCATGGCAGGTTGACCCCTGAGGGACTCAGTGAGGCCTGGAGCTCTGGACCCCAAGTCCATCCTTTCATTCTCAGATTTAACCAGAATTGGGTGTCCACGGTCAGTTCGGTCAGGTGTTTGTCTCAAGGTCGCGCTCTGGGTTCCAGTGCAGATTGGTAACTCAAGAGAAGCCATAATGTGTATTTGGGGCCCAGGCTGCTTAGCCGCCCCCACTCAGTCTGATGAGTGTCTAAATGATGAATGTTTGGGGGAGTCTTCCTTGACCCCCACTCCTGCTAGATAGATCCTGGTGGTGGGGGCCACCGAGAGGCAGACCAGGGAGGAGCAAAGGCGGCTGGAGAGGAAGTGCAGACCCGCACAGAAAGCCGCCCTGGACCAGTGTCTCTGTGTGACCGCTGCTGTTCCAGCCGCGGGTTTGGCACTGCTTGCGCGCACATCTCTCCATCACCCCTAACGACTCTCGTGTCAGTACAGTGCCTTAGGCGCCTCTTTTATGGCCTGCACTCAGAGGAGTGGCTAGCGCCCCCAGGCCCTGGCTTCTGGGGTCTCAGCCCCCCACTGGCCAGTGGCAGAGGGCAGAGAGGCTAGCAGGCACTCATTTGCCTAGGAAAAAAAGGGGGGGAACCCCCATTCTCTGCTTGCCTGCCGTTGAAGCTGCCAGCTCTGCTCTCAGTTTAACAAATGGGCACATTCGCACTTCAAAGCCTCATTCATATTCTCCAGCAGCTTTCAAGAGCCCTTTGAATCGCGTTTTTAAAAACCCTCTGTTAGTTCCTGTCATCACTCGTTTGTTTTAAAACAATAACATTCCCAGCCCCCAGTGATTCAATCCCTTGGATGTGGGGCTGACTCACAGCCAGCACAGTTGGGGGGTGTGTGTGTGTGTGTGGGGGGAGGGGGGTGTATGTGCTTGCACGCACACAAGCGCACACAAGTGCACACATGCGCTCTGCACCCAGACTCCCCTCGCCTGTGTAAACCGCTCGCTGAGCAATTTGCTCCCAGCTCTGCATTTGCCAGTTCGCTCCTGTGGCTCTCCCGGGGGTGCCAGCCTGGAGCCGAATGACTTTTGCTTGGGCGGGCTGATTCCAGCAGCTGCTGCAGAAAATGACTGAGGGGGTGGGGGAGGCGGCAGGGGGTATGGACGTCCTTTCCTGAGGAACTGCTGGGCACGGGCCCTGAGCTGGGTGCCCTGCACCCCCCCAGGCCACCTTATCCTCACAAGGTGGCCTGGGAGAGGCTAAGCGGGTGTGTGTTCATGTGTGTGTACCGTGTGAGTGTCTGTGTCTGTCTGTATATGTATGTGTGCATCTCGGTCTCTGCAAGTGTGCATTTTGGGGCAGCAACAGATTTCTGTGCCATGAATGCACAGGTGGGAAACACAAATCATTGACCTTGGTTGGACAGGTTACTTCGCCTTTTTGAACCTCAGTTTCCTTAGCTGTAAATTGTTATGAGGATCAGTAAATTAACATAAAGTCTTAGAAAAGTGCCTGGCACTTCTAGCCATTATTACTATTGATTGTTTGTGGAGATTACTCCTGAGAGGAGCTCAGACCCTGCCGGCAGGGGCCGGCGGCTCCTTTTAGCCTTCGTCCTGGGACTGTGCCGTGTACAACTTGGACGAGTGTACCCAGCAGCCCTGTCTGCCACCTCCGCGGGGAGGGTGTCCCCCAGAGACGAGAACTGTGGTCAAGAAGGATCAACATTATTCACAAGTCATTCTCTAAAAGTTTTCCTCACTTTGAAAATACACACACAGGATGGATTAAAAAAAAAAAACAACAAAACACTAGGCTAAAAGATTCTGAAGTTCACATTGGAAAAAACCCCGCAAAAGAATAGCCAAGAAAATTCTGAAAAAGAAAGATAAGTAGAGGAGACCAGCACAGATATTGGACCATATCCTAAAGCTGCAATAATTAAAACAGTATGTTCTGGTATAAGTAGACTGATGAAGTAATAGACTAAAAAGTCTAGAAATAGACCCCAGTACATATGGGATGATTTCATATATGATGAAAGTAGAATGTCAAGTCAGTGGGGGAAAGACCGATTATTCAACAAATGGCTTTGGAACAGCTAGGGAACCGTTTGGGAGAGAGAGAGAAAAAAAAACACTGAATCTCTTCTTCACACTTTACCTCAAAATAAATGCTAGATGGATCAATGTTTTAAACATGAAAAATAAAATTCTAAAAGAACTAGAAAAAATCACCGTGGTTAAAAATATATAATCTTGGCAAAGTGAAGTATTCGCCAAGTACTTTCTAAGTACTACAGAAACTCCAGAAAGTCGTAAAACAGATTGATGCCTTCAACCATACAAAAATTGTGCATGGGGGTAAAAAAAGACCCATAAATAAAAAGAAGCGACAAGATGACAAACTGGGGGAAAATATCCACAACTTTTATCATGGACAAAGAGCTCGTTTTCATGATATAAAAAATATTCCCATCAATCAATAAGAAAAAGATAAACAAACCAACAGAAAAATGGGCAAAGGATACAAACAGTTTGCAGAAAAAAATTACAAATAACTCTGAAATACACAAAGATGCTGAACCTCAGGATAAGAGAAAGGCAAACTGAAACTCACTGTCTTTTCCTATCACTTCGGCCAAGATCCAAAAGCGTGATAATACCCTGGGTTGGCCGGCCTTTGGAGACCTAGGCATCCTCGCACAAGCTCTGGAAACTGCCACTTGGGAAGACAACTACAGGGAGCAATTGGGCAATTCTCACCGAAATGAAAAATGCACCCTTTCCCCAACCTACCAATTCTACAAGGAATTTATCCTCCGCAGACACACCTGAGCAAGGGGGCATGGCAGCATTTCTCAGCGGCTGTCTGTTCTGAAACAGCAAAAGCTCGGAAACGACCCGAATCTGTCAAGAGGGCACTGGCTAAAGAAATGATTGCACCGCCCTGGCCAGGTGGGTCAGTTGGTTGGCACATCCGCCCACACATCAAAGTGTTGCGGGTTTGACTCCTGGTCAGGGAACACACCTGCGTGGCGAGTTCGATTCCTGGTCGGGTGTGTACGGGAGGCGGCCGGTGGATGTTTTTCTCTCATGTTGATTTCTCTCTCTCTCTCCCCGCCCCCGACCTTCCTGTCGCTCTAAAATCAGTGAACATATCCTCAGGTGAGGATTTAAAAAAACAACAACAAATAATTGCACCTCCCAATAACAGAATTCTCCTGCATAAGGCTCTGGAACCAGTTTTGAGAACTATCGTTCAGTGGGAAAAAAAAGCAAGGTATAGAATGGGATATGTGATCTGCTACTATTTGTGTACAGTATTTTCTTCCTCAAGTACAAAAATATACTTGCTTGTATAGCGTAGGTTTTTTTTCTGGGGGATTACGTATGACATTGGGCTCAGTGATGTGTCAGGGTCACTGGGTGGCTGGGGACTTGCCTTCACTCTACACCTTTTGTAACCTTCATGCTGTGTTGTACAGGTATAAATGGATCACTTGTTCATAATCCGATTGATACATACGTGTGCACGCATGGATGTGAGAGTGCAGGGCAAGCAGTCCCAGGGCAGCCCTGCCGGCGACAGAGGCACGGGCAGGCCGTCGGTGTGCCTGGGACACGGGGGTTTGGCAAGGCTGGGGGTCTCTGATCACCGGAGCCTGAGCCCCTTTGAAGGAAGAGCTGCCTTTGGAGGCAGACGACAGGCCTCAGTCTGGGGCCTCCTCATTTCCCACACCACTTCAGAGGGCCCCTGCCTTCCTTTCCCTAGATATTCCCAATAAATACCCCCATTGTCATCCTTCCCTCTGGGCTCTGGGCTGAATGGCCCCATACAGAAACTTATCTCAACTTCAATCCCTTCCCCTCCCCTCAGCCCCCAGTGAGCGCAATAATGTCATCTTTCTCTGGAGTCCCTCTATCTCTCCTGGAATTTGACTTCCCAGCAAGCCCAGACCACCTAATTGCCCAAAAGATGTCTATCTGCTCTCCAGGGCCAGCTTCAAGGGGGCACTAGGCCTGGACAAATGCCCTTCCCAGCTCTAAAACCCCTCAAAGCCTCTCTCTTTTTGAAATTCCCACCCAAACACATTCTTTCATTGCTTTTAAGAGAGAAGAAGGGAGAGAGGGAGAGAAACATCGATTAGTTGCCTCCCTCACGTGATCAGACACGGGACCGAACCCACAAGCTTTCGGTTATGGGATGGCCCTTGAACCTCTGAGCCGCACTGGCCAGGGCCCAAAGCCTCTCTCTTTCAGCAGCTTCCTCCTGGGCACGTGGTGACTGCTCGGTCATGGGGACCTCTCTGGAATGCGTGGAAAAATAGGTGGAGGCTGGGATTCTTACAAAGTTCTCCCTTCGGTGTCCCCTAGTGACGTGAATCCAGGCACTTTTGTCCTGGATTAGTCTCCACGACCTGCTGTCTGCATTCCCTGGAGCTGGCCTCCTAACCTGGTCCCCTCCCTGGAGCTGTCTGGCCACTGACCTGAGCAGTCTGGGCTCCAGGCCAGAGGAAGCAGGGCTCAGGGCAGGCCCCCTTCCCCACACTCGCTGTGCCCACACGCCCGCTCCTGCTGCCCCGATCTCACAGTCTTGGACTTAGGGAACTCCCCACCTGTGAGCACTTTCCGTCCAGTGTATCTGTAAAGAGTCACGAGAACTTCTCAAAAAGGTGCTCTCTCATCGTCCCCATTCTGCAGATGGGCAAATGGACATGCAGGAGGGTTCGGTCATTTGACTCTGTCACAGACGTGCACTCAGATCTGGGGGGTTCCAGATTTTTCCGTAACTGACTCACGGCTTCCCTCAGCTATCCTGCTCTTCACACCCTGACCTGTAGCCTCGGGGGGTTAAGTGAGGGATGGTGGCCTCTCTCAGGGCACTGGCTTTGAAGCCACAAGCAGGGGTCATGCTGGTTGTGTGACCCCAGTTTCCAATGTCAGACCCCAGAACTAGATCTGGGGCTGAGGGGTGAGACAGGCAGGCTGGCTGGGAATAGGTCCTGAGAATTAGTTGGAAGG
Organism: Macrotus californicus; assembly: GCA_007922815.1. Taxonomy (NCBI): domain Eukaryota; kingdom Metazoa; phylum Chordata; class Mammalia; order Chiroptera; family Phyllostomidae; genus Macrotus; species Macrotus californicus. Next base: position 133,009 of record VMDR010000093.1, on the reverse strand, counting down.
ATAACAGAGCAGAACATGCCAGGTGAGACTGGTCCACCTCGGGGAGGGGAGGGTTCAGAGGGATGGGCTAGCGGGGCACAGGATGAGAAGCCTGGGAGTAAAGGAGGGCAGACAGTGCAGAAGACACACAGATCTACGGGCACGAGGGGCCAAGGAAAAGGAGGCAGGGGTCGGAGCCCTGGGGGCTTCTCAGGTAGAAGGAGAGGCTGGGCTGGGGCCCCTGTCCCACAGCTCTGCTCACCACGTAAGCCCCTAGGTGCTGCCCTTGTCCAGGGGTCTAGCTTGAAGATCCCACTGGGAGAAGAGAAACTGGGTTTAAATCCCAGTTTCTGTGCTAACTAAAGTTCGACCTTCGGCACAGTAACCAACAGCTTCCAACCCCTGAGTCCCAGAGGCTGCTGGGAGGACCAAGTGAGCTAAGGTAAGTCAAGTTCAGAGCACTGTGCTTGGCACCTACTGGGTGCTCTTCCTGCCATGTGGACCTTTAGAGGTAATCAAATGGGGAGGAGCTGGGAAACGGGGCAGGGTGTGTTAGGGTTGTTCTACCCTTTTCCTGCAACTCGGAGCCAGCCCTTTAAGGAGCTCCCAGTGTCCTGAATGTCCCAGCTCTAAGCCCTCAGTTTCAACTCTCTAAGGGCTACTTCCAGCTGGCTCAAGAACCAAGTCTTGCCCAGCGTTGGCTTGTGAGGTCTTAAGAAGAGGCTCAAGGCCGGGTAGAGACAACTGGAGTTGCAGGAGGTTTTGTCCAGTGTCAGTATTCCTGCGGGTCCCTCCTCCACCTCAGTCCAGGTTGGGGAGGTGCTAAGCATGGCAGGGGGCTCAGGAAGAGAGGGCTGTGGGCCCTGTCCCAGCCCCTGCCCTCCACAGGAAATGCTCTGGGAGGCTGAGAAAGACCACAGAACCCAGGGCTCCCAGCTGCTCCTGTCTACCTTCTAGCCCCATGTCCGACCTGGCCAGCCTGCTCCTGCCCCACCGAGCAGGGCAGGGCAGCACCTTAGCCCTTCAGGCCCCGGGCCCAGCTTCCCTTCTCCTCTCTGCTGCTCCCACAAATGAGATGCTAATATATGCTTCTCCCCTCTCTCCTAGCAGATGCCTGGCCCAGCTCAGCCCTGGTGCTGCCTGCATGCCAAGTGCTTCATTAACCAAGAAAGAAGGCTCTCGTCCTCCTTCATCTAATCATCGCCAGTGACCTTCAGGAGCCAGGCACCTTCTGATGTCGGAGGCCTGGGAGGGTGCAACAATCAATTATGGCTTGGCCTCCACAGCTGCTGCCGAATGGATTTCTCGCTCAGAAAAGCGTGTTCAAAAAGCATCTAATGGAACGGATCATCAATTTGTTTGAATACACATCTAATCTGATTAGGGGGGCCTAGCCACCAGGGCAGCCAGCATAACTGAGCCCCGACATGGCCCTGTGGAATTGTGAGAGGGGTGGAGGGGTCCAGACTGGGGAAGGTGGGGCTTGTGACGCAAGCCCACCACCCAGGCTGCTCAGCCCATTGTATGTCAGTCCAAAAAGTCACAAAGGAAAGAACAAAGCACGCAGAGACCAAGGTGTGGGACGATGCCTCCTGGTTTTCTATGGCCCCAGCACTGGGCCCAGAGTCTGAGGCAAAGAAGATGCTCAGAAATGAATGAACGATGATGTGGTCCAACAGGAAAGCTAAGGGATGCTGATAAAGTCAAGTCCAGGCAGGACTAGTAGATGCTTGTTCTGGGTTGATGGTGCCTGCCCCCCAACCCCATTCATGTCCTTCCTGGCACCACAGGATGAGACCCTATTTGGAAATGGTCACTGTTGATGTAATTAGTTAGGATGAGGTCATATGGGAGTAGGGTGGGTTCTATATGACTGGTGTCTTTATAAAAGGAGAAGAGACACAGGAACAGAAACATACACACAGGAGAAGACAGCCATGTGGCCATGGAGGCAGAGATTGGAGTGGTGCATCTACAAGCCAAGGAACACCCACAGGTGAAAAAGTGAACAAATGAACTTGCTGTTGAATTTGGCCATGTCACCTCCTTCCTGGGGGCTGACATTCCTGGGGACTCCCTATGTTCCCTTCCAGCTCTGATGCTGCAAGACCTGAGTAATAGTGTGGGTTGGGCCCTGGAACAGGGATCGAATCCTGGCTTGGACACTTACCAGCTAGGTGACCCCAGGCATCTCTGTAACCCGTCCGCATCTCAGTCTCCTCAGCTGAGAAACGGGACAATAGTAATGTCACCTCACAGGACTACTGGCAGGAGTAAGCACTTCAACCAGCACTCAGCACAAAGAGCCCACCTCACAGCCAGGGCCTCAGGCCTGGACCTCACAGGTAAATAATGCCAAAGCATCCCCAGCCTTGCATGGAAAAAAGATGGTTCTCATTCCCGATGGGTTTATTTTGCTATTAACAGAGCAGAAGGGAGCCCTTTCTCACATTTGAACTGGAGGTTTCAGAGATTAAACTTGTACCATTGATTAGAGGGTTTTTGCCTAACGGTGATATTATCACTTTAATGTATTCAGATTCATTTGAGTTGTAAGAGCAGCAATAGTAAAATTTTCACTAACTCCTGGGATTCTTCCCCAAGAGCCTCGATTTGCTGCGTGGATGACACTCGCCTCTTTCTCAGAACGCTGAGGTGGGACATGTGCTTGGATCCTCCCATTTACAGCTGGGATCTGAGGCCCCTGGACATGAAGGCCTTCAGCTTTGGGGGTCAGCCACCTAGCCAGGCTGTGATGGCTCCACGGAGACTTGTCCTGCCTGGTGTCTGCCATTCTCCCAGGTGATTCCTCTGAAGGTTGCTCAGCAGGTAAGCTCCCTCCATCACATGGGTACCACTATCAGCCTTGGTAACAGAGAAACATCTGCCTACCACAAGCCTTGGGAAGCTGAGGGAAGGGACTGGCAGGGCCATGGATGCTTCCAAGAACCCACACTGGGCGGCTCTAAGGTCCACCTTGGCCAATGGTGGCAACACGAGACAAAGGGTACAGAAGGGCTATGATGAGAGAAATGGACAAGTGGCCCCAAGCTCTGGGTAGCATGCTTCCCAGGCTCAATCCCCTTTTCCTCCTCTTTTTCACCCTTGAGAAACGCCAGCACGCAAGGGAGATGGTTCATTGGGCTGGAGAAGTGGAAACAGGAATTGAGGAAAGACAGGAACTGGTGGACGTGACTTTTGCATGTGACAGAACTGAACTGGACAGCAGGCCTGTGGGGGGCTCCCCACTTGACCACATCACCCCCAGACAGGGGATTCCCATCCATTTCAGGGGCTGCCCTGAAACCTCCCCTTCGCAGGCATCGGGGTGGGCCACTCAGTCCAGGAGAAGGGGAGAGAAAGTTGTTTGTGAAGACATAATCCATTCCCAGTTCCCTCTGTTTTCTCATTTAAACCTCTCGACCACCTTGGGAGAGAGTTATTATTATTACTGCCCTTCATTTCTCTCTTCCGAAGCTCAGAGGAGAGAGGCGTGAGGTCACCCTCGAGTGAGAGCCTGGTTTTGAACCCGCGGCCGCCTGCCCCCCTGCCAGGCGTCTGATCTCCCAGGTCAGTGCTGTGTTCGGATCGCAGGGAAGGAGTCCGGGGCTGGGCCTGGCTGGGTAGGGAAAAACAAAGCCCAGCGTCTGCCTCCACGCAGAGGCTGAGAGATGGAACCTGCCGCTACAGAAGACACATCCATCAGGCTGGTGACCTGGGTGTACCGGCGCTTTGTGGCGTGTAACAAAGACTGCGGAGCAGAAAATTGGAGTTCAATTTGCCGTCCATCCCGCACGGCGCTCAGCCTATTCCAGTCCCCGGCAGGCACCTCTGCGTTTCATCATAAATAATAACACCACGCGCTCTGTGGTCCTTTCAGCAGCCACAGGCCTCGAGCAATTTACAAGCTGGATTATACACAGAGGCCTGCATGCGCCCACTGTTGGTACACGCGGCCCCTCCTCAGTCACTTGCATGGGTGCATGTGCCACCCCGCTTTTTCTGTGTCACCCAGCTGGGGGCCATGCCCAACCTGAAGGGAAACCAGCCCTTGTCCCTCTGGACATGGGGCCCAGGCTCTGCCCTGGCCACCCTCCTTGCCTTTACTGGACCACATCCTCAGCAGAAGGCACACCAGGAACCAAGTCTTGTTGCCCCTTTCTGGACCAAGTGCAGGGGCCACAAGCTCTCGCTCCTGCTTTAGAAAGGGCTTCTGCATCTCCTCTAATCAGTGGTGTGCCTTTGTCTCCACAAGAAGCCCCACTTCTCTCCTCCAGACTCCACAGGGGGGATGTGGGGCACCGGAATAACTGAGATCCCTAACTTCAGCCTCCCACTTAACAGATGAGACACCTGGAGCCCCAGGAGGGGCAGCTACTCGCCTTGGGGCTCCACGTTAGCTTCTGCGCTGACACCAAGCCCAAGGCTGCCGGGGCCCAGACCATGAAAAAGAGAACTGCGTGGAGGGAGGCCTGGCAAGGGGCTGGCACAGACTGGCGGCTTCCTCCGAGCAGCCCTGAGGTTTTCCAGGAGGGAGGGGCTTCGGGGCAGAGTCCTCAGGGGCCTCCAGCCACAGCTCACCCCTCGTCCCATCAAATGGGTACAACTGAAGTCAAACACTGTATGATTCCACATCTATAAAATATCCAGAACAGGTAAATTCGTAGACAGGACAGAGACCAGTGCTGCCAGGTGTGTGGGAGAAGAAGGGGGTGGGGACTGGCTGCTTCACGGGGACAGGGTTTCCTTTTGGGGTGATGAAAGCGTTTTGAAAGTAAGTAGGGATAATGGTTACATAACATGGGAATGTATTAAATGCAATTGAATTGTTCACTTGAATGTGGCTAATTTCATGTTATGTGAATCTTATCTCAGTGGAAAAGAAAACAAGGAAATCTGGGACAAGGTCTTTTCCCGTCCCCCCAGCCCCACATGTCCCTTAGGAGGGAAACTGCTGAGCGCTCCTTCTGTCCTAAGAAATCACCTGGCCCCTGCCGTTATCTCCTGCCCTGACTCAGGCGTGGGCCCACTCTTTGGGGTGTAAAGGGCGGGGCTGGGTTTTAAGTAGTCTCACGGGCACAGGCTAAAGCCTGTACTAGCTCCAGGCAATGCCCTGGCCACTGCCCAAGCCAATGTGGTATTTGGCATGAGGGCAGAAAGCCTTAGATTTGCGGGGGGACAATGAGGAGGGAGTCCCACCTCCTCATTTATTATACAAACCGCTGGATGCGGAATCAGCACCTACGCTTTCTGAGCTGTCACTTTGCACAAGGAGGGTCCTGCATCACCCCGCCCCCCCCACCCCACACACACACACTCAGGGTTTCAGCAGAACCCATCCTGATAGAACTTCAAACAGCAGGAAGACAGGCCTGGCACAGCACTTGCCACTGGGGGTCTCTGTGCCAGGCCTTGCGCTCACGCTCTCATTCTTGCCACACAGCAGTGTTGTGGGATAGGAACCGTTAACGACCCCATTGTACAGAGAGGGGTGGCACTGGCAGAGCTGAGTCACTGCCAAGGCCCCATAACTGGGAAGTGGCCTGGTGGACTTCTGGGTGAGCACTGAGAGTTTTCTTGCTCCTCCCACAAAACCCAGTGTCATCGAAGGCCAACCCGAGGGTGAGCTCTGAGGATGAGAGAGGCAGGAAGCAGCCCAGGTTGCCCCCATGTAAGGGGGTGTGTGTGTGTGAGGTTGAGCTACAGGCTGTCCCGACCCCCCATCCCAGCTACAGCTGCTCCCGCTGCCCCTGTGCCCCCCTTGCCTTGGCGCAGCTGCCCCTGCTCACGGGGCTTGGTGGCAGGTGGCTTTTCCAGAGAGCCCACTGGAAGGGGGCTGCATTCTTTATCCTTGCACGGGAACCAGCCGGTCTCTTGCCCTGCCTCTACCTTCTGTCGCCTTGCAGATTCAGAGTCCATCTGTTGGGCATTAAAGGTGGCTGCAGGAGGAGCCGGTGGTATCTGCCCTCTGCAGTTGATCCCCTGATCTTATCCACCAGGGAGGTCAGGTGGCCTCCTCTCTGGTCAGGAGCCCCTCCCCCCTTGTTTCCCTTGCTTGATGCCACATCCCCAGATGTAATCAGGGCTCCCAGCCTCTCCAGAGGAGCCTGGGCCTGGCAGCTGATCCTGGGGGGCCAACAAGAGAGACTGAGACAGAGGGAGATTCATATTAATGAGGGATAGGCCAGGTTTCCCAAGAGCATCCCCACGGGGCTGCAGTTCACACGGAGATGGGTTTGTGTTGCTGGCACTGGTGCCCAGCGCTCCTGTGTGTGCGGCGAGGGAGGAAGCAGTTGCTGGGCTGGACATCAGACAAAGCCCTGGGCTACAGGCCAGCCCTGCCCAGCCCTGCCCATCTCTGCTCCTAACAGATGGGCACCCTTGGCCTCTCACAGGCTCCAAGCATCTTGAGGGAAGCCCTTGGTTCACAGATGAGGAAACTGAGGCAGAGGAGTTTAAGGGAGGGTTTGAGCCCAGCTTGTCTGCTATCAAGTCACCCTGCGTCACTTGGCAGCTCTTGGCCTAATTTTCCCCATCAACAAAATGGACATAAGGCTTAACAGATGTCCACTGCCCTCTTCCAAGTCTGGCTTCCACTCCGGGGCTTTCCTGGCGATGTCTGGCTTATGCTAGAAAAGCCTCTTTCCCCCAAGAGAGTTCCAGATGCTCTTCTTGATGGAGTGAGGTCTGGGGGCTTTAGAGTGTTCTTCATGGATTCCTGCTATACCCCTGTTACGGATTGAACTGGGTCTCCCAAAAAGATATATCAAAGTCCTAGCCCCAGTGAATATGTGAATGTGACCTTATTGGGAAGTAAGTCTTTGCAGATGTGACCGAGTTAAGATGAGGTCATTACAGTTGGCCCTGATCTAATATGGCTGTCACAGGGAGAAGGTGGCGGGGTGATGACAAAGGCAGAGGTGGGAGTGATGCACCTACAAGCCGGGGAACACCAAGGGTTGCTGACGACGCGAGAAACCAGGAGAGGGAAAGAGGGGTTCTCCCTCTCAGCCTTCAGAGAGACCACGGCTCTGCTGGCACCTCGATTTGGACTTCTGGCCTCCAGAACTGTGACACAGACATTTCTGCTGTTGTAGGCCACCCAGTTGGTGGTGCTTGGCTATGGCAGCCCTAGGAAATGAATCCAGCCCCTCACCAATGCCCCGTGCTATTAATAAAGAAAAAGAAAAAAAAGCTAACATTGAGCAATTGAGCAGAAACCTTTCCTACTCCGCCAAGGTTTCACAGTTGCTTCCCCCCCAGTAGAAGTGAGACCCCTCTTTGGGCTCCCTGAGTGACACACACACATCTATTGTCACACCAGAAATCCCCTGTGCAGCCCCCAAACTTTCGAACGCCCGACTGGACTCTAAGCTGTAAGAGGACACATCTCAGTCACTCTTATGACACAGCCCCTCACCCGGTTTCTTGCACAGAGTAGGAGCTCAATACTGAGCGAAGGACCGAATTAAAGGAATTCTCTTGTTTCTCGGGGGCTCTGTGACAGTCCCTAAATGGTCCCCGACCTATCACTTCCCATTTTCACCCGTCAATTCCCCACGTGCTGGCCTCACCTTGCCCTGCCTGGCCCTGGAGCGACGTGTGCCAGCCACTCTGCAGCGGGGCTGGAGCTCAGCTAATGGTGACTGACGACACCCTGCGAGGCAGGGAGCACACGGGTGGCAGGATTGGCAGGTTGGCAGGAGGCACGGGCGTGATTGATGGCCCTGCAAGGCCATTTCCAATTCATTCCCCGGAAGCCGGGCCTTTCTGGGAAGGAGAGCAGTGTGCCCCTCCACCACCCACTCCTGCACATGAGCACACTCCCCTTCTTCCTCCGTGGTCTCCCCTCCTCCCCAGAATTAAAGCCCCTGCCCTTCCCTGGTGATGGGGGCATGGTGGCGGATGAGACATTAAACTTCTACAGGATCAAGAAGTAGATGACATAGTCCTGATGCTCCCCTTTTCCAGCAGGGACACCCCCATCAGAGGCAGTGACCCGGGAGTCTCACACTTCCTGTCCTCTGCTCTTTGGCCCGCTCCCCCTGGCCCCCTGCCAGGGCCCCAAAACCCCAGAGCTTGGCCTCTGTCCCTGGTTATGAGGGTCAGCTGTCTCTGTGCTGTGTGTGTGTGATCCCTGAGCCCAGGTAGATATGACTGTCCCATGGTCCAGCTGGAAACACTGGTGCTCCAAGCCATGAAGTGACTCAGCCCAGGCTACACAGGTGGACATAGCGGACACTGGGATTTGAATTCAGGGCCACCTGTCTCCAAAGTCCACATGTAACATGTGAAGGGGGTTGGAAAGGCAAGAAGCCATCTCTAGGCACTCTGTCCTCAACCAGGCACAAATCTCAGGGAAGCTGGGCACGAGTTCCACCTGTGACTATGAGCACACTGTTCCCGTGGACACAGCCTGGCCTGGGGTCGCCAGGGAAAGGCTGGGGCCAGGTCCTCTGCAGAGGCCAAGCCACCACACACACCACATGGTTGGGGGGGTCAAGAGGACCACTTCCCCCAGGACCGATGTGACCTTGGGCAAGCCAGGCTAGCTCTCCAAGCCTCAGTTTCCCGTTAGGTCACAGTCAGGCTCATCTCTCCCCATCCTTCCCTGGGGCGTCCAGGACTAAGTAAGAGATGGCATTTGAGGCACGAAGCCAGGGCATTAAGGGTCTTGTCACCAGCAGTGTGAGACTCATGAGAGGCTCCCATGGGGAATCATATGAGGAGAGGGCAGACCCCAGAAGCCACCCTCAAAGGGCTAAGGCCAGGGGGGTCCCGGGAGATGTTTGTTCTCCATCTGGCCATGCTCAGGCATGGGCAGCAGTGGTCTGGGAGCTGTGGTCTGGCAGCTGTGGTCTGGCAATGGGCAAACCCACCATGGGAAAGCGGGAGTTTACAGGAAGGCTACAAGTTACTGGAAAGGACAATAAATTAATATAATAGGGCTGTTTGGCTAGTGACACAGGATAAAACATGTGGTCCAAAACGGCCCCAAGCAAGATTGTCAAAAGGATGAATGGGAAGGCAATATGGAGTGAAGAAAAAGGAAGGAAAAGGGCTCACGGGTGGTGGAGGGGCAGCTGGACCTCCTGAACTTCTGTCATCTCCTCCGCCTCTCGACTCTCTGGCCTCCCCTTTCCATCAAGTCGACACACTCAGCATCGGGTCCAGACGCTTCTCTCCAGCTGACCCCTGCACAAACCCCCTCCTGTCCTTGAACTTGTTCTTCCTCTGCCTTCACTGGCTTCTCCATCCCCATCTGCCACGAAGGCCCACACTTGCTCCCCAGATTTTTGGTGCCCTGGACTCCCATCTCACACAAATGCTCTTGGCCCTCAGTCGTATGCAGAGTATGCATTTCACTCCTGCATTCATTCATTCAAAGCTCAGCAAATGCTTCTTAAGTACCTACTATGTGCCCCCCAGTTGCTCACAGGGAGATGGATGAATACAATCTCCAGTGGGATGAACGCACAATAGACTGAATCCTATGGTGCGGGCAAAGCTCGCCAGGCCCAAGGGGACCATCAGGGAAGGTGGCCCCAGCAGAGTTTGAAAGGAGAGGACCTGTGCCAGGGAGAGGGCTGCCAGGAAAACTCTCAGGCAGTGGGTGCCATTTGTACAAAAGCCAGGAATCATGAGGCTAGCAGCTCCTGGGAGCTCTGCATATTTCAGCATGATGGGGACAGAGGTGCAAGGGTGGTGGGCTGTGAGGCGGGAAGAGATGAGGTGGGCTGGCACAGCAGCCAAAAAAGCGCCTGTACGGGATGAACTTGGACTCAAGCCCTGGCTTCTTCAATTAGGAGCTACGTGACCTTGGGCAAATCACTTAGCCCCTTTGAGCTGGTTTTCTCATTTGAGAAGAATGAGGTGAGGATAATAGCACCTGCCTCACAGAACTGTGACAAAGAATAAATGAGAAAATGCAGAGTTATCTCCTTGTAGTTTCTGGTCTTTGAGTGAATGAATGGTGAGTGTGGGGTCCCCGAGAATAAAGGGCTCATCAGTTGTGTGAAGGAGTTTGGATGTCATCCCGAGGGCGGTGGAGAGGCACTGGAGGTTCTGAGTGAGTGAGAGTGTCTGTGCGGGGGGCTTGCTGGGGTGCTGGGATCTGCCCAAGCTCCCTCTTCAGCCTCTCCCAGTTCTCGCCTATTTTGTCCCCCTGGAAGCCAGTCAAACCCAGTTCCAAGAGAAGATGAACTTAGAGATGATCTTGAATGACCCTTGATGCAGATGGAATGAAGCACCCTCAACTTCTCAGCACAAACAGTCTCAAGGTCATAACTCACCTGGTCAACCTTTCCTGACCAGTGAGCACCAACTGTGGGCCAGTGGGAACACACTCACAAAGGAGCCCTCTGAAAAGGTGACACAGGAGCCAAAACTGAAGCCAGGCGAGAGCAGGAGCAAGGATGCCAGGCAGAGGGATGAGCAGGTTAGAGAGTTGGAGAGGACAAGCAGCCTGGCCTGTTCCCAGCAAGCTCAGAACTGGGCAGGGGGCGGGGGCGCGGCTGTGACTGGAGCCCCAGTGGTGAGGAGAGCAGGAAAGAGGTGGCATGGAGGGCAGTACATGGCAGGGCAGTAGGCACATAATGTGGCCAAGACCAGGGGCTTTGTCCCAAGGGCAGTGGGAAGCCATGGATATGACATAGCCAAGTCTGCAGTTTCTCTGCCCCTCCTGGCAGTGTGGGGGGCATGGATGGGAGGGGGCAGCAGCAGATGCTGGGGTTCCCCTTGGCAGCTGCTGCTTCCTGATTAAGAGCCCAGGGAGAGATACCCCCTTCTGGGGGACTCCACTTTCTTTTCTTTCCCATAGGGAACATACTTTCCTGTCCACAGAGATGACGCTGAGGAACAGGAGCTGGTTTAGCGTGCACCCTGGTGGTAACAGTGGGGTGGACAAAAGGATGGGTCAGGAGCTATTTTGGAGGCGGAATGGAGAAGGTTCCTTGTTAGATTGGAGGTGGTGCTCATCTGAGGGAGAGGGTCAGTGGTGATGGTGCTGGTTGCTGAGACCCAAACACTAGAGCAGAAACTGGTTTGGGGGACAGGCCCCAAGTCCAGTTACAGGGGTGTTGACACCTGTTGGATATCTAGGGCTGAAGCCCAGGGCTGGGGAACAGGTGTGCAGCCATCAGTGAGTGTGCTTCAGAGAGAAAGGGGAAGGCAATGAGAAAGGGAGTTTGGTTGGGTGACCACCGCTGAGTGTGTCTCCCAAGTCTCATGGGGATCTTGGCCCATCTGGGTCCCTAGCCTACTTCATAGTCTGTGCACACACAATGAACTAATGTGTATTAAATGTTTGCATCATGCCAGGTGGTCTCAGATGTGCTCTACAGGCACATCTCACCAAATCTGCATGACAACCCTTCAAGGTCATTGCCTCCCCTCCAACAGATGGGAAAGCAGCAGTGCAGGGAGGCTGGGGATCTGCGCAAGATCACGAGAGAATGAGAGGCAGAGGAGGGATTCACATCCACACCAGGCCAAGGCTCTTGTCCCAAGGAGACCTACCGCTTTGCTAGGCCCCTGGTGAATGGGAAGGGCTGCTTGAACTGTGTTCTCCAGGGACAGTTTGAGGGTCAAGAGGGTGCACCTGGGCACCAGCCTTTACAGAGGGGCAAGGTTTAGAGGACCACATCCCCAGGAGCCCCCGGTGTGTGGGCACATACACTCGCCCGCCACTACTCAGGGAAAGAGTCCACAGGGGCAGCCATAAGAAGGACCCCAGCAGGAAGGGGCCTCTCTGTTCTCTCCCCTACTGTTCCTCTTCTGCCCCTGTGGCTGTGTCCTTCCGTCCTCCAGCCGTCTCCCACCCTTTGTTTATTCTTGGACACTGCAGAACTCCCATCCTCAACGGCAGATTCAGACCAATCTCTCCGTGGCTCATCCACTCACACTACATCTCTGCCCTTAAGGTCAAAGCTTTTATTTCCAGGTGAGAAGAAGGGTGAGAGGAGAGTCCCTCTGGCCATGCTCAGTCCCAGATAACTTATGGACCAATCAGTGCATCCATCCCCTTTGCCCTGAGGCACACATGTGGGAGGAGGGAGCTGGAGGAGCAGGTCTCGCCCCTGCACCTCTGTCTTCCTCGGAGTCCCTGAACTCTTCCTGACTTCTGTTTCCTTGGGTGGCTCTCATGGGCCTCGCTTATTATTTCTCTCTGTTGTTTCTTTCCCGAGTCTTCTTAGACAATTTTGGCCACTTGAACTTCTTGTAAGTGTCTCCTTTCAGTCACAGGGAGAAAATATTTCCCTGTCCAGAAGAAAGATAACCCTGGAGAGAGAGGAGGTGGTTTAGCTTGTAGCAAAAAGCGCTTATGAACAGCCACCAGGCCGCGCTGCGATGAGAGAATGGGGAGACGGGAGGGGCTGGGGTGATACAGAGAGAAACGGGGCCAGGACATGGGGTTCCACTTGGGCCTGTCTCCGCTGACGTGCAGTGGAGACTTTGGAAAATCCACTCCGTCCCCCTGTGCCTCAATTTTCTCATCTGAACACGGAGGAAGTGATGTCAAGATGAAGAGCAGTGAGGCAATTCAACAAGATGCCCTAGGGAGCTGGCCTACAGGAGGCCATAACAAGTGATAGCCAAGCTAGGTTGGTATACTGGGTTGAATAGTGTTCCCCAGAAGTTCATGTCCACCTGGAACCTCAGACTGTGACCTGAATTTGGAGGTAGGATCTTTGCAGATGTAACTAATTAAGATGAGGTCATATTGGGCTAGGATGGATCTTCAGTCCAGTGACAGGTGTCCTTATGAGGCCATGGGAAAACACAAGAGAGAGGGAAGAAGGCCATGTGAAGACGGAGGCAGAGGTTGGAGGCAGGGGCTGTGGGAGCCACCAGAAGCCATGAGAGGGGCCTGGAACAGATTCTCCTTCAGACCTTCCAGAAGGAACCAACCTTGCCGACACCTTGGTTTTGGACTTCTGGCTCCAGAACTGTGAGAGAATACATTCCTGTTGTTCTAAACCAGCAAATTTGTGGTAATTTGTTCTGTGAGCCACAGGAAACCAACACAGTGTTAATAAGGTAGTAGGAGAGGTGCTTCCTCCATACTGAGCCCCTTCCTGCCTGCTGTGTGGGGGTGGGTGAAGTTCTGGGTTTGGGGGAGCAGGACCGTCCCCCACTGTCTCACAGTCTAGGTTGGACCAGCACTAGGAGAAGGGGAGGGGCAAGTTCCTTGGTGCTTTGCTCCAGCTTCTGTTTCTGTCTCTGGTGCCCCTTCTCTCTGGGGCCTGTGGAACACCTGCAACCCTCTGAACTGGGGTGGAGCTGTAGGCCTGGGCAGGGTCTGGGCCGGGCTGGGGAGTTTGCACTGTTGGTTGGATGGGAGCAGTGGTGTCAAAGGGCCCTCCACCTATCTGCCCAGTTTCCACTTTGTCTCACTTGTCTCTATCACCTGCCTTCCTCTGACCTCTTCCCTACTAGTTTTGACCAGTGTCACGGCACCACATGGCCTTTCAGAAGGCAGCCAATGCGGCAAGTGCTGAGTCATCGTACCCTTGTGACCCCCAGCAAGGTGTCTTTCCCTGGGAAAACGCGAGCGGGTCTGTGTTCTCTGACGGGCGTCAGGCTCCTCCCAATCGCCAACCTACAGAAGCTGGTGGAACGTCTCTGGGTGGTCTCTGGGTGTCTGGCCGTGCTGATCACTTCCTCCCTGACACTCTCTGCACCTGGGTGTCCGCCACCTTGCCTCGGTCCTTCTCTTGCCTCCTTGCCTCTCTGGCTTGCTCTTCTCCCACCTTGGCCTCGGAAGTGCTGGCGTTTCCAGGTTTCTGTTCTGGTCCTTCCTATCGCCACCATTTCCCCTCGGTGAGAACACCCCTTTTTCTTTTCTGAGGCCAGCTATTGCTTGGATGCGGATGCCTCCCAGATTTCTAACTCTGATCTCTTGTCTGAATGGACCGACTGTACGCTGATGACCTCCAGGCTCAAGTTTAAAACATCCAAAGCTGAACTCCGGCCTCTGCCACCTCCTAGAGTTCCCCTGATTCCCTCATTCAGTGAGCAGCACTATTCGCCCAGGCACAACGGCCAGGAAAAATGGTGGACGTCTTCTAGACTTTCCTTTCCTCCCTGTCCCCTACATCCCCTCACCCGTCTAAAGATTCCTCAAACCAGCAAGCCACCCCTGCACGTCCCCCCCCACCAACCCCCACCTTCATCTCTGGTCTAGGTTTCTTCTGCCAAGCCCTTACTAACCTCCTGGCCATTGGTCATTAGTGCCATCTCCTTAATTAAAGGGATTTCTAACTATGTGCTTCCTGTTTAAATTCCTTCAGTGGCACCCATTGCATATTGGAGAAAATGCTCAACAAGGAGTACAAAGCCCTTTTTGTCAATGAACCAGACATGTGGTGGATGTTCTAGAAATATTGGTTAAATGGAAGAACTCAATAACTTGTGATTTCTTACCAAGCCAGATAGCCTTACCCCTGGGTCCTTTCTCTTGCCAGCTCACTGCCTGACTCCCACCGCCCAGCCTCCCCTGGCACCGCTGCCCCCACCCCACCCGCTGCGGGTGAGGGCCTCAGCTTGCCTCTGCGCTGCAGCCTGCAACGTGCTGCACTGTAACGACTATATTATGCTTCCTCCTCTTTCTAGACCAGTGGTTCTCAGCCAGAGAAGACTGTGTGCCTGTCCCCACTCCGGGCACTGTCTAGAGATGTTTCTGGTTGTCATCACTGTGGGGGTGGGGGAGCGATGAGCATCTAGTGGGCAGAGGCAGGGATGCTGTGACACGTCCTACAATGCACAGGACAGTCCTCACGACAAAGAATCATTCAGCTTGAAATGTCAATGGTGTTGAGGTTGAGAAACCCTGGTCCAGACTTGAGCAGGGACCACATCTATCTTCTTCCCCACCGCAGGGCCTGTCCGTGTGCCTGCCACATTGTCAGCCCTCAGCACGTTAGCCGAGGGAGCACCTCCACATCCCACTGCAGCCCTAGAGTGAAAGCCAGTCACGGCCCCAGCAGGAAGCCTGGGCCACAGAGAAAGGCTGCTGGCTGTCTCCCAGCCCCTTGAGTCCAGTGATGGGGAGGGAGGCAGCTGAGAACTCATCCTTCATCCTTCAGAGAGAAGCCACTTCCTCCAGGATCCAGGGCCACTGGATGAGCCAATTTAGCTAACAAGTTGCCAGGACTGTGACAACGTTGCCAGACGATGAAATTGCCCTTCTTACCAACGCTGACTGCCAGGCTGATGAGACAACAAGCCTGTTAATTAGGCCTGTAATGACAGCCGTAGAGGGGACAATTTTTCCAAGGCAAGAGGGGACTGGGGGCTCTCTCTTGTCCCATCAGATGGAGTCTTAGGCTGGACTTTGTCCCTCTCTGGAGAGGAGGGAAGGCTGCCTCCTGCCATGGCCACAACTCCAAGGGGTCAGACAGCCTGTCTTTGGTTCCAGGCTTCCCAAGGGCAGGGGACAGACCAGTAACTGTCCTGTGACCCCTGCACAGCAGTCTGCCCAGACAAGCACCTCATGGAAGGCACTGGGCAAGAAGCAGTATACGCATCAGAGGTCTCTCTTTCCTGGGACATGATCTGGGCTGAGACGGGACCTCTGGAAGGCCTTTGGGGTATTGGGTGAAGGGTGTGGGGCAGAGTGGGGAGGTGGAAGGAAAGATAGACAGGAAAGAGAAAGACAAGATTAAGTGACAAAGAGGGGCAGACAGACAGACACAGAGGTGGGTTCCATCTCTGTTCCTTCTTTCCATCTCCCTGGATGCCCAGCCGTGCTCTTACCTCTCTGGGGGCTGTCCCCTCCATCTGCCAGGTGGCCCTTGTGCCACACCCGGATGCTGGCAGAGCAGCACTGTGCCAGGCAAGCACAGCAAAGTCTTCCTTCCGTCTCCTTCAGTTGGTAGTGCCGATGGAGTGTGCCAGCCACCACATCCTAACCCAGTCCTGCAGCCCTGGACACAGGGGGCATGGAGCCAGGACACGCTTGGGCTCCCCAGGGCTGACTTGTGCCCATTGGCACGTGGCCCGGGCTGGCTTCAAAGACCAGCTGCCGAGCCTGGAAGGATAACATCCCAGAGCAGGAGAGCACTTCTGGCAGTCCATCTGTCAATGGGCAGTGGGCAGTGAGTGACACAGGTGTGTGTCCCCAGCAAGTGTGTAAACAGTCTGGGAAACCCTCGTCCCAGATACAGGCCCAAGGCCCGCTAGGGGACATGCCCTGCCTCTGGGTCAACACTGGGGCCCTCATCACACCCATGGGAACCTCTCTAGTCATGAAACTCCCTTCCCAAGGAGCTCTGCACTTGCTCTCTGCTCTGCAGACCCAGCAGACCCAGCAAACTCCTGCCGGGCCCCCTGCCAGCAGCAGGCCCCATCCCACCTCCAGCCTGCCCTCCAGTGCCTTCAAAGAAGTGCCTCTCCCTGAGACTCTGCCCCTGAAGAAGGGTCATTATTGCTAATGCCTTTTCTCCCCCATCTGTTGTGATTGTTTACACTCCACTTGCTAATTAGAGACTAATTAGCTGGTGCTGAAATTCATCACTTCCAAACACAACAGGCAGCAGGAAGAGCTTGGGGTTGCCTATGCGGACAACATCTGCATCTGCACTTGGGGCCAAGCCATCATTCTGCTCCTCCCTCCCCTGCTCCTCCTCAGACTTCTCCTTTGCCCCGTCCCCTTCTGCACCTCTTTACCCCCTCCTCCAGGGAGCCCCCAAAGGCACCGGGGGTGCTTTCTCTTTTATTCAGCATCCCTCGTACAGGGCGGCACACAGCTCATGGTGAAGATGATAAATTCTCATGGAATGAGTGAATGCATGCATGCATGAATGAATGAATGAGGACCAACAAGTAGATTCAACCAGGTGTGTTGTTGGGGAGAGGGGAGTGGAACCAACTCACAGGTGCAAGGCAAGAAGCTGTTGTGATTCAGTGGAGGGTGACCCTGTACAGGGCAGCTGGGGCATGATCTGGGCTGAGACAGGACCTCTGGAAGGCCTTTGGGGTATTAGGTGAGGGGTGTGGGGCAGAGTGGGGAGGTGGGAGGAAAGATAGACAGGAAAGAGAAAGACAGAAGATTAAGTGACAAAGAGGGGCAGATAGACAGACACAGAGGTGCAAAGAGAGGAGAGAGCAGGAGGGGCCATGGTGAAAGGGGAAGAGGGAGCCATGCGCTGGCTCGGGTGAGGAGTGACTGCGTCTGAAAAATTCTCTGCGGCCCATGGGGTGGCCTTGACTGAAACCATCCATTTCCATGACAGTTGGGATTGAAGAGGGCCCAGGCCCCGACCTCCCTTCCTCTCATCTCAGAGAAAGCGGCTGCTATTACCCAAAGTTCCCTTCTAATTATGCTGTGGCCAGCAGGGCCAAGAGGCCAGCCTGGGGGATACTCTAGGAGACCAGCTGTCTGCTGGCCAGGGTCTCGGAAGCCCAGGAGGCACCAGTGTGAGCCTCTGAGAGGCAGGGTCTCCAGCCCAGGTCTTGGTTTGAGGATGCACCAGGGTAGCTCCAAGGAAGAAGCCCCCAAGGTATCCTGGGATCTGCAGGGGAAACAGTGGAACCTCTCACCTCTACTGCTCGCTTGGTGACACCTCTGAAGACACTGTTATCCCTACAGCCCTGGCCAGGGAACCACGGTCACCTCAATGCAAAACCCTTATCTGTGCGTGATGAACTTGCCCTCCTTTGTGTACAGGTTGCACGTGTGTCTCACCTGCGCCTTCTCCGAGAGCAGGATTATGGAAGACACAACAGCCTCGATCTAACCCATGTCCCCACCCTCCCCATGCCCGCACTTTCTTGCTGCGTGACTTAGGCTACGACCCATAACTTCTCTGAGCTTGTTTACCCAGCTGTAAAATGGGGATGTCAACACCATGGGGATGCTGTTAGGACAAAAGAGATGCTTGTTTCCTCTTTTGAGGACAGTGCCTGGTACTCCACAGGTACTTGAGTGAGTGGTGGGTTGGCTGCCTCCCGAGAACACACACCGTGTCCTTCTCCCCGTCTTCCCCGCTAGGCAGCAGCGCGCTGATGAATGTGTAACCCTCTCTCCAGGAAAAACAAAACAGCCCTGATTTGCAATGCCTGCCATTTTTCGTGGTGTAAGTTCTCCAGCATAGCCAATTTCCAGCTATCAGAGGGACATCATGGAACATGAACTGGGAAGAGAGGTGCTGAATGAGCCGGCTCTAGCAGATGACCACCTGCATGTCACCAACATAGGATTGTGGAGCAGAAATCTATCGGTGGGTGTGACTGACAAGGGGTTGTTCGGGGACCTGGGTCAGGCTGGTGGAGCCCCTGGGACACAGAGCTGCTTTGAGCACAGGTGTCCATTGCCCATGAGTGGACTTGCCACTGCGTGGGCATGGAAGGTGGGGAGGAGGGCGAGAGCAGCTGGGACGCTGCGCACCCTCTTTAGGACCACACCTACGCACCAGCCACGCCTTCTCCTCCTAATTTCTCCCCTTCCCACCTATCCTGACACTTTCCCTTTGTTCACTGTCACATCTTCTAAACTCAGTACCTCCAGGTGCTCTGCCTACCTGGCAAAGAGGCCCATCCCCGCCCCATAGAGTTTATTGACCAGAGCAGCAAGTCTCCCAGTGAGGGCTTGTTGGAACAAAGATGTGCTGGGCCCCACCTGCAGGGTCTGATTCTGCAGGTAGAATGTGCATTTCTCACAACTTCCCAGCAGATGTTGCTGCTACTGGTCCAGGGCCACACTTTGAGAACCCCTGGTCTAGAGGAACAGCCAGATAAGCAGGCAGGCAACTGTCACCCCAGGAAGGTAGATAGTGCTGGGTTGGAGAGGACTCGGGGCTTGTGGAGTTCAGAGGCTCTTTCCCAACCCCAGGGCAGGCCAGGACTTTGTTCCTTGCTTGCTCTCACGCCCAACCCTCCCCAGTCTCGTTCAGACCATCCCTAGCTTTGGGAGACGTAAGATTCCACCTCCCACCTCTCTCCCGTCCATAGTCTTCAAGCCCCTGGGCTGTGCCACCTGGCCACCTCCCACCTCTCTTTGGAATGGGCTTAGATGTGACGATGCCTTTTCAGGTAACAGGACAGTGGACCAGGTAGGCCACAGAGAGACAGCTGGGGCTGCTGGCTGTTGCCCCAGAGGCAGCAGGACTACCTGCTCGTAGCGCCCCTCAGGCTAATGAGGGGTCCATCTCAGAATCCTCCATCAGTTTCCCCTCCTTCCTCCCTGCCAGGCCCATGGGGAGTCCCATCCATGGGCAAACCAGCAGAGAACTCGGCAGCACAGAGCTAGTTTCCCTCTCTCACCCCTGCCCATGTTGGGGGCAGGTGACAAGGGACTCCTGGGGCCTCTTTTAAGTTGAGAAGTTACGAACAGGGTGCAGAGACCAGCCCTCTTCTCCGTGGCCCCCTCCTGCCCCTACCTGCTGACACTCTAATCTCCCAATCCCCGCAAATGGGATCAAATCTCTGTCTCTGCACTTTACATAATGGAGTCAGGGGTCAGGGATGATGTCCTCTCACCAGCCTGGAGGGCAGGTTGGGGGGTGAAGTGAAATCTGGGAATCTGGGGTGCAGGAGCACCGGCCCACCCCGAGGCTTGGGGGACACTGGGACGACTCCAGCCGGCAGCTTGGGGTAACAATGCGTGTGCACGTGTGTGTGCATGGTTAAAACTCAACCACAGACAGTAATCCCTTTTTATGCAAAGAGATGATGGATCGTAAGCCCCGAGAAATCAAACTGAAACTTGGCCAGCCTCCGGCCCTGCTCCCCTCACCCCTGCCAAATGGCCGGGTCTGTTAAGGAGGGAGATAAATGAAGAGGCCATCAAAGCAGGTTTCAATCTGTCGATTTTGCTGTGGGGCTTCCTGAACTCGATACCCCCCTCTCCCTCCCCCTCAACTCCTGCCTAGTCCACCATCCACTCCCACTTTGTTCCCACCCCCATGCTTTTATCTCCCAAAGTTGGTTCTATTGACCCAACTTATAAGGGCTTCTTTTACCAGCTCCAGATCTGATAATGGAGAGGCAGGGGGAGGGGTGGGAAGGGGCAGACAGGTTGGCCATGGGGCCTGAGGGGTGGGGGCTGGGGGAAAAAAGGTTTTATATTTGGGAGGGGGGATCTTCTCCACAGTGGACTGAGGCCTAGGCAGGTGGACATATGCCCAGCCTGGGAGTGAAGGAAGATATGGAAACCCAACCAAGGCAGGAAGATGGTCCAAGGAGCAGAGGTGGGGCCCTTCTCTGTGTGCCAATTCCATGGCATCCCTCCCTGGTATGTTGACTCAGTTTCCTCACTTTGAATTCCCTTTGGTCTTCTCTGTTGTCTTGCCAGGAGGCATCCTGGACCCATTCTTACAGTGAAAATGGTTCTGGAGGAAAAAGAATACTCAGCTTCTCCATTCACAAACACCCCAGTGGCTGAAAGGAACAGGAATAAGGAAGGGGGAGGAGGGCACCTGGCCTGTCTGCATGGCTGACTGCTGTCTGGCACATGGTACCTGCTGCTTGATGACCGTGACCCTGCTTAACCCTGCAAGGTGGGTGGTTTTATTCCCATAAGACAAGAGTACGGGCAGGCAGCTTGCCCCGGGGGGGCGCTGGTTGGTGCCTGGCAGATGAAGATTCAAGATATGATGGTTGTCACAGCGCTGGGCCTGGCAGGAAGGGGTTGGTGAATATTCAGGTGACGGCGCAGACTCAGAAGCCAGACAGACTGGTCCCAAGTAGGCACTATGATTTTCCTCATTTCACAAATGGAGAAACTGAGGCACAGAAAGGTTAAGCGCCTTTCCAAAGGCACACAGCTCATCTTAGACCCGTCTGTCTGGCTCCTGAGTTGCAACCCCGAGCCCAGGCTCCCAGCATCTCTCCTCTGCTTGTACTCCCAATGTGCTCACCCTTCATCGCATCGCCCCCTTTAAAGGGGTCTCCTAGGGCCTTCTGCCAGAAACTCATTAAGTGATGTTGGGGCCTTGGGGCCTTCAACCAGGATTCCGGTTTTAAAATGTGCAAGAATAGCTTTTCCAATACATACATAAATAAAAGTGCACGGGTGACATTTGCAGACAGCTAACTGCGCAAACCTCCTTCTGGCTCATAATGACCAGTGTCAAACCAGGTCACGCTCACGGACACCTGGCCCGAGCCCAGCCTGCACGGGGTGTCCAGCGAGGGCTGCTATTGAGAAATAAGCCGATTCCTTTGAAAGCAGCAATCTCTGTTGCACTGGGGGGTGGGAGAGGAGGAGGGGGGCAGGAAGGAATCTTTATTAGGCACCCACTCTACGTCACCATGGCTGTCTCTCCTCAGATGCAAACAGCTGGGAGGACTTTGGCGGTGGGGTGCCCATTCCCTGGCTGGAGGAACTGGCCAGTTGGGAGCAGAGAGGGTCTGGAGCCAGACTCACCCACCTGGGGGATACTGGCCACCCCATTGCTGCTCTGACCTTCAGAGAACTTAGTTTCTCATCCATCGATTGCCTCTGCTTGTCCCAGGAGTGTCATCTGGAGTAAAGGGACCCCCCCAAGAGGAAGGGGGCAGGTGACCTCAGAAAGCCAGAGGGAGGATACGGGGGTGGTCTCCACTGACCTGAGCCACACCCGTGCTACCCTGCCTCAGTTCCTCTGCAGCCTCCATCCCTAAAGAAGAGAGGAAGCCATTTCTGTCCTCACCCCCCAGTTCTCCCAAAGAACTAAGGAAAAGCCTTGGGGACATTTCCTTGTCGCTTGAAATTTGCTTGGCCATCACTCACTGGACAGGCTGAGCAGGCCTTTTAATGAGGAAAAACAACCATAAGTGGGAGAGTGAGAAATCATTCGTTTGTCATCAAAGGGAAGTGAAGTCTGTGAGGGAGGTAGCCCAGGAGGCTAACTGAGCAAAGGGTCAGCAGGAAGGGAGAGAGATGAAACACTCAGCGGTACATCAGCCCTGCTCTGCTGAGCACAGCCAGACCTGGGAGGGCCGATGGGGCAGTGGGCCCACCCAGGGGTATCGGGAGGAAGAGGAAGCAGAAGCAGGGGTCTGGAAACTGGGGAGGTCACAAAAAGCAGAGCTGAGGCTCAGGCCCAGGACCCCTTTGGTGAAAAAAGTGACAGAGAACCAGGGCTACAAAGCCATTGGCTTGGGTGAGTGCAGGGCTCCTGTTACAGGCTGAATCACCTTCCCTGCCCCTCCCCTCCCAAAGGATATGTAGAAGGCTTCCCCTTTGGTACCTGTAAGTGTGACCTTATTTGGAAACAGGGTCTTTGCAGATGTAGCCAAATTAAAATGAGGTTGTTAAAGTGGGCCCTAATCCAGTGTGATTGGGTCCTCACAGGAAGAGGGAAATTCAGAGGCAGACACAGAGGGACGACCAAGGGACAACAGCAGCAGAGAGTACAGCCATGCCGCACAGGCCACCGGCCATGGGGACGCTGGGACGGTGCAAGAGTCAGGACGAGGCAGGGAGGTCTCTGCCCACATCTGAGGGAGCTCAGCCCTGCTGACTGCGCTGTCCAGACCTTGGCCTTCAGAACCAGGAGGCAACACATCCCTGTCATTTGCAGCCACCCGGCTTGTGGTCCTCGGTTACTGTGGCCCCAGGAAACTCATACGAGTCCTAAGAGTCCACTCGACACCTGACTTGATTTCTCCAATAAGCTCCAGACTGATGCGTTCTGGGGTCTTCCTCCTGCGGAGGAAGCGCCACCATCTGCCCGGCTCGGGGGCCTGAACCCAGGAGTCGGCCTTGGTCCTCTGTCTCCCTCAGCTCATGTCCGATCAATAGACAAGATCTATGGTCACTTCCACCAAAACACATTCTGGACTCCATCTGCTTCTCTGGCCCCACTGTCACCTGTCACCCGGCTGCTTTCCTGGTCCCACCATCCCACAACCATAGGGGCCGTTTTCAGGATGTATGCAAACCCCGCCCACACCCATGCCTGATGCAGTTCCAATTCCCACACGACCCCACGGTTCCACTCCTGGGTGTGGACCCTCAAGACTGAAAGCAGGGTCTCTAGGAGATATGTACACACCCATGTCCTCTGACGGAACAAAGTGTGGTCTCTACAGATAATGGGATGATATTCAACCTCAGAAAGGAAGGGGACTCTGACACAGGCCGTGGCGTGGATGAACTCTGAGGATGCTGTGCTGAGTGAAATGAGCCAGACACAAAAAGACCAACACTGTGTGAGTCCCCTACAGGAGGTCCCTAGGACCCAGGCCCACAGACAGAATGTGGAAGGGGGGCTACCAGGGGGTGGGGGGCAGGGGGAGTTGGTGTTTAACGGGCACAGAGTCTCAGTTCAGGAAGATGAAAAAGTTCCGGAGACGGATGGCGGCAATGGTCGCACGCCACTGTGAGTGTACTTATAGTGTCAGTGAAGGGTACACGTAAAAATGGTGAAAATGGTAAATTTTACGCTATGTGTATTTTTACCACAATAAAAAAGTTTTTTTTTTTAAAACCACATTTCCACATCTCCCCAGTGGCCTTTGTCCTTCTGTGGTTTGTGAGGCTCACGTGGTCTGGGCCCAGTGGCCTCTGTGACTTGTCGAGCTCCGGGTGGCGTCTCTCAGCCCTCCCAACAAGCCACTCCTGTCTTTGCATTTGGTCTCCCTCCACCCGGGCCACCGGGCCAGCTCAGTTCCAATGTCAGCTCCTCTGGGCCCCTCCTGGGACTGTCAGCCTTAAGCGGGCCTCCCTCTGTGCCCCGGGCATGCTCTCCCACTTCACCCTGGTGTCGCCCCTCTCAGCAGTTATTACTACCTGAACCTGCCATGCTCAGAGTCCCTTAGCTTGTCTCTCCTGCCCTGACACAGGGTCTGGACTCATCTGCGTGGTCACGGCTGCTACCCAGGGCCGACGGGAGAGCCTGGCTCAGAGAAGGTGCCCAACTTATGACAGCAAGCCCTGGCAGCGGGCAGTGAACGACAGATCGGTGACTCATTCCGCTGAGGGGAGGAAAGTTGGAAGCATGGTGGCCCTGGCCTGGGCAGCAGAAACGTCCCAGGTTGTTGGAATGCAGTGAGGGAAGGAGGCTGAAGTTTCCAGGCTCTTTCTCAGGCGTTGGGGCTGGGATGCCCGTAGCCATCAGAGAACTCTGAGCCCTTCAGGAGGACTTCTGGTGGGCAGGTCTCGGGGATGACGCAGCCGCAGCCCTGTGCACGCGGCGAACACTCACCGTGTTTCGGGGAGACCCACAAACCCCATTTAATGCACACATGCCTGCAATAGGCTGGGCCCCTGCTGGGGGCTTTACACGGGTCCCCATTCAGCCCACACACAGAACCGAGGCCCGATGAGCTGAGCTCAGCTCAGAATGGTTAGGTCATCTGCTCAGCAAGATGCCGTGATGAGGGTACAGCCTTGGTCTGTGGAACTGTGGGGGGTGGGGGTGGGTTCCTGCTTCTGAGCCTCTGGCAACCCTGCCTCTTCCCCTCTGGACAGTCTGGTTACACAGTCAGGGGCTCAATTAGACATGACAACACATAGAAGCAAGGTTTGGGGAGACACGGTGTCCGCGTCAAACACAGGTTGAGGCTAGATACCAATGGACAGGAAATAGAGAAACCTCTCACTCGGCCTGAGAAGGGAGTATCAGGTGGTTGCTGCTCATGAACTTTTTGTCTGAGGATAGATCTTGACTTACAGCAAAGCCACAAAGATGGCTCAGAGTTTGCGCATCCTCTACCCCCAGCTCCTCCCAATGTCAATGTCTCACGGATTAGGGTGCATTTGTTACAACTAAGGCACCAACATCCATACGTTCTTACTAAGTAGGCCAGTAGTCTATTCAGATTCTTTTTAGCTTTTCCCTAATGTCCTTTTCTGTTCTAGGATCTCATCCAGGATATGGCATTAAGTCCAGCTGTCCCATCTCCTTAGACTGTGACAGTTGTTCAGATTCCTTGTCTGTGCTGCTCTTACATTTTTTAAAAAGATTTTATTTATTTCTTTATTTTAGAGAGAGGGGAAGGGAGAGAGAAAGAGAAGGAGAGAAACATCAGTGTGTGGTTGCCTCTCACACATCCTATACCAGGGAAACTGGCCTGCAACCTAGGCATATGTCCTGACTGAGAATCGAACCAGCGACCCTTTGGTTCGCAGTCCGGTGCTCAATCCACCGAGCCACACCAGCCAGGGCTTGCTCTTACAGTTTTGATGATCTTGGGGGTTTTGTAGAATGTCACTCAACAAGGGTTGCTTCGTTCCTTTTAATCCTTAAAGACCAGTAGGAAGGGGCACTCACACACACACACACACACCCACACACACACCCACACACACACACACACACACACCACATACTGAATAAACACATTTCTTTGTGTCTAACCTCCCTCCCTCCTGTTGTAACAGTGATACTATGATAGCTTCCGTAGGCTTTACCTTTTATCACCTCTCTGACGTTCCTAACAGAATATGCTACTAGGTGTGACATTTATTATAACACCCACTTTATAAACGAGGACACGGAGGCTGGCTGAGAGGTTAAGCTTGTGAACACCCACTATTTAATCTCAGAGTCCCAGGCTTGAGCTCCCAGGCTAGGGCCCTCTCCTCTGCCTCTCTGTTCCATGGAGGCTCAGCCTGCTCCTGAAGTCAAGCTCTGTCTGGGAGGCAGGAGAAGGGACGAGGAGGTTAAGTCAGCAGTACAGCATCTTCACTAGATTAGGAACAAGGCCCACGCTCCTGAGGCCCCAGCCCCAGCCTGGGGCAAGTGTGGCTACCAGCTGGCCCCAGCCCCAGCCTGGGGCAAGTGTGGCTACCAGCTTGCCCCAGCCCCTACCCTGCCACCCCGACACACAGCTGCAGTCTCAGTCAAGCAAGCTGCCCATGGTGGCCTGTGAGTGGGGCTCTGCCAGCTGCTGCCCAGCCCTCATTGTGGGGAGGCCCCCTTCTTGAAGCCCACCCCGCACTCCTAGCCAGTGTGGTGTGAGCACACTCCCAGCAGCTGAGAGGGCGGCCCTAGCTGGGGAGAAGCAGCTGGGCCCAAGGGGGCCGGGGCACCAGCGAGAGGGAGGAGGGCGTGGGCTGTAGGGTGTGCAGAAGGCTGCTACCAAGAGTGTGTGTCCCCTGAAAGAAGGCACAGCGCCAGCCCCTTGCTGTCCCTGCTGGCTGAGTGGTACAGCAGCACAGGGAAGCCCCAAACTGCAGATGGCACCAGGAGGACCAAAGCGAGCTTTGCCCGTGCACCTAGAAAGTGTGGCGCCACGTGAATACTGCACCCACTTTGTCTTGCGGTGTCCTCACCTCCATCTTAGCAGGGCAATGCTGCGCCATCCCCCTTTCACAGGTGAGAAGACTGAGGCCGGTGGAGAGACCAGATCACCTGCCCGTAGACAGCTTCACAGCCCAGGGCGAGGCCAGAGTTCGCCCCATCCTCCCTGTCTCTCCCTCCAGGCTTTGCAATTCTCTCGGCGTGTTTACCTTCCCGATTTAGTCTGCTTTTGTTTTGCTTGCTGATATGAAAAGGAGTTTTCCCAGAATGCACAACAGCAGAAAGAAGGGGGCACAGGGCGGACCCTCGATGAGTGGCAGGAGGATGGGAAGTTGAGTTCAAAGCAACCTGTCACTAAAGGAATCCACCCACAGACAATTTGAATTTAGATGACAGTGTCAGATCCTAGGCAGTGGGGGCTCATGGCTTGGCGGAAACTGCAAGGGCTTGGAGTCTGAGGTCTGGGGTACAAATCCTGGCCTTCTCTGGACTGTGTGCCTTTAGGACAGCCCCCAGCCCCTCTGAGCCTCAGCTTCCTCTGCTGATAAGTGGTGCGAGCTGCACCTCGTTTACAGGTGCTGAGAGACTGTGAAGTACCTGGTGCAAACTGCCAAGTGCCATGAGATTGGGAGGTCGTATGTTTGGATTCTCAGCTCCCAGGACCCACTGAGCCCGTCACGGTGGAGGGAGTGAAATGGCCCCCAGACCAACGCCAGAGTCTGCAAGAGGATCTGGCTTATAGTAGATGCTTCATCTATTGGACAGATGGAGGAAGGGAAGGAGGGGTGGATGGAGGGATGGAGAGGTATGTGGGTGGATGGATGGACAAGAGCATGGATAGGCAGACAGATAAACAGAGGGAGGTATGTGTGTATGAATGTCAGATGAGACGGATGGGCAGACAGAGGGGTGGACAGATGATGCCTGGATGCACGGATGGACAGAGGGAAGAATGGACGCATGGACGGGTGGTTGGGATACCTGGCTGTCCCGGAATCATGCCGAGAGTCACCTCAGCGACCCTCTAATCCAATCCCTCCACCTCCCAGGTAGAAAAGTCACACTCAGGGAGGGGAAATGGCTCACATGAGACCTTTGGAGGGAGCAGGGGGACAGCCGGAGTCGGAGCCCCGGTCTACAGCCCCATGCCAGGGCCTATCAACTACCCAGACACTGGGGCCGCCTGTCTTTAGCAGGTAGGAGTGAGTCCCTGCCTGTCCCCCTGCAGAGACAGGTCTCTGGACCCCGTGTCTTCTTCTCCAGGCTGGATGTCATGCCCTCCATGTCTTGTCGGGGTTCCCTGCCCCTGGGGAGTGAGATGCTGGGAGCTCACCCCTGCCGGCCTGGCTTGAACCTTCTGCCCTTTGTTCTCCAGCTGCGCACTGCACGCCCTGTATGTAGGTGGGTCCCACGGCAGGAGAGGGCCCCGTGGAGAGCTGAACATGTCACCCTCTCAATAAGACTTTCTCCTTAATTAATTAAGGCCTGCTCATGAGAGCGACTTGAGAGGCAGGGTGGGGGGCAAATGGGGATGAGGGAGGGGAGAGAAAGGGGCACTCAGACCTCTGAGCTAAACAAGCCCTGCTTCAAGGGGGCAAAAGGGCCACAAACAGAGGAGAACCCCCCCCCCCCACCACACCCCATCCCCAGTCTCAGGCCCCAGAAGGCTGATGAATGTCACACTGGGAGGTAGTGAGGGACAGCACTGTCCCTTCGCACTGCTTCCCCAACCTGATTAATGCCAATTAATGACAGGCCCCACTGGGCGGGTGGTACAGCTGCCAGCTGCTCTCAGGTGTCCCTCTGCTACACAGGGCTGCCCCAGGGACATCAGGCTGTCTGTCTGGACTGGCTCTGGTCTCATTCTTCCAGGACCTCACCTCTTTCTGGAGGCCCCTCCAGCCCCCCAGGTTGCTCCCTCGACCACCTTCCAGATCTGGGGCTTTCCTAAAACCATGTCAGGCAGAAGCCTGGAAGGGATTCTCACTTGGTGAACAGGAGAGGCCTGAGGACCAGGTCTTGGGGCTGGAGAGGGTCTCCGAGGGGACTGGGGTCCTGCTCCTCTGCCTCTTGGGACTGGGTCGTGTCAGATGAGCTGGGAGGTGGTGATTCTGGAAAAGGCACTGCTGCGGGCAGAAGCTCGTGTAACCCAGGTTAGGTGAGGCCAAACCTCACTGCGGACTCGGAACCCGCCTCAGAAGCTGACGATGTCAAGGGAATGAACAGACAAGCCACCGATTGAGAGAAAGTGTTTGCAGAAGACACATCTGACAAAGGACTGCTATCCAAACTGTACAAACAACTCTCAAAACTCAACAATAGGAGGACAAATAACCCGATTAAAAAGTGGGTCTAAGACCTTAACAGACATCTCACCAAAGAAAATAGACAGAGGGCAAATCAGTACATGAGAAGATGGCCCATGTCACAGATGGCATCAGAAAACACATCACACGTCTCATTAAAACAACGATGAGATGCCACTGTTGGAATGGCCAGAATCCGCAACACTGTCACCACCGAATGCTGGGCAGGCTGCGGAGCAGGAGGAATGAACTCTCATTGGCGGGAGCACAAAAGGGAGCAGGCACTCTAGAAGACAGGTTGGCGGCTTCCTCCTGAACCAAACACACCCTCACCATGCGATTCGGCAATCACACTCCTTGGAATTTTAACCGAAGGAGCTGAAAAGTCTCCTACACACAGAAACCCGCACATGGTATTTATAGCCGCTTTCTTCCTAACTGCGAAAACCTGAGAGAACCGAGACACCCTTCAGTGGGTGAAGAGATAAATGGTAGTCCATCCAGACAATGGAATATTATTCAGTGCTAAAAATAAGCGAGCGATTAAACCATGGAAAGACCGGGAGGGAAGCTAAATGCATGTGACTCAGTGACAGAAGCCAATCCGAAAAGGCTACACACTGTGTGATTTCAACCACAGGACGTTCTGGAAAAGGCACAAGTATGGAGACAGGGAAAGATCAGTGGTTGCCAGGGCCAGGGGTGGGGTGGGACGGAGGGATGACTAGGCGGAACACAGAGAATTTTGAGATCGGTGTGACTATTCTGCATGACACTCTGATGATGAGCATGTGTCCTTACATACTTGTCCAGGCTCACAGAATGTGCACTGCCACGAATGAACCATAGTAAGACTGTGGGCTCTGGGTGGTAATGCCTCGTCAGCGTAGGTTCATCAGTTGTAACAATCGTACTGCTCTGGTGGGGGGTACACATTGGTGGGGGGGCTGTGCACGTGTGGGGGCAGAGGGTACATGGGAAATCTCTGTATCCTGCTTAATTTTGATGTGAACCTAAAACTGCTCTAAAAATAAAGTCTTAATTTAAAACAAAAAGAAGCCAACTGTGAGAGGCTGGGGAAAAGTGGCTAAAAGGGGGCTTCAGGCAAGGGTAGGGGCAAGAGTCCTGAGGGCAGTGAGAGAGGAAGGAGATGGGGGCGAAGCCTGGGTGGGCTCCTGTGCCCCCTCCGCCCTCCCCCACCCTCCCTCTCATGACAGGCACAGGAGGAAAGAATCAATCACTTCATTAGGCTGGCATGTCTGTGAACATTGCTTCCGGGACTCGGCAGGCCTGGGAGCCAAAGGTGGTTTAATGGGCACTTCTGCTCGGAAATGACACCTGGGCCAGCTGCTTCTTCCGTGGCATGAGGTGTGCTGAAAGATGTTGGGAGGGGCTGCAGGGCCAGCACTTTGTGATGAGAGGGGCAGAGGCAAATCGGAAACACTCTGGGTGACCAGAGGGGAGCAGGACAGTGCTGGAGGGGAGACCCGACTTCTGGTCTCTGAGCCTTAGGACCCTCATGGGTCTGCGGAGGGTCCAGGCCAGGTGATCCATCAGTTCCTTTCATGGCTGACATTCTACAATCTCTGGCCTGGGGGAATTCAGATTTCAGAACTCATGGGTTGTCTTCAATGCTCAGCCTCTCCAAGTGGCAGCGAACGGGGCTGCTCAAGAGAGGGGCCATCATGGTCTGTCATCACACAGCTTATCCCTGGCAGAGCTGGGTTGCAAACCCAGGCTCCTGGGGTCTTACAGCCTGCACTCAGCCTCTTCCCTGTGCTGTCTCCTAGGGACAGTCGGGGAACCAGGCCCCAGGTGCTCATCCCCCACTCGCCTGCACGAATTTTCCGGAGAGTCTGGCTGTGCTGGTCTACTGCCCACCTTAGGGGACCTGGTCTGGCTTCAATGAGTCTCTTCTGGACACAGCTGCTGAGTGAGGTGGTCACCCCCTCCCACAGTGTGCACTCCCTTGGGGCCTGGATGTGGGGCAGACTCTGGCTTCTGGTGGGTAAGAGGCTCTGAAACCACCCCAACTGCTACACCCGGGGAGAGGAGCAGCCTGTCTTTGCACTTGTGTGACATAGGCTCATTGGGGGCAAATCTGCAGCAAGCGGAACCCCCAAAGGGTGCAGATGTGGGGATGGAGGCTGTGAGTGCTCAACTAGTCCCTGCACTATGTTCCCCTCTGGGCAGGGCCTGCCTGCACCATCCCAGAAGGGTAGATGCCATGAAGATGTCCTGAAGGTTCTTGTGGGTCCCCACCAGGCTCTGAGTCAGAAGGGCAGGGGAGGAAAGAACAAACATGGTTTAAGTTGCTCAGGATGTTCAGGGACTGTGCTGTTTGCTGCCGCACTTTTTATCTTAATCAGATTGGCCCATTTCACAGACTGGGGAAACTGAGGCTGAGGGCAATTAAGTTACACGCCCAATGTCTCAGAGCTAGGAAGTGGCAGCAGTGGAATTTAAGCCTGGGGCCCGTCCTTCCTGCCACCCCAAAGCTTGGAGGATTCCAGCCCACTCCTGCTGGGAGGGAGAGGGCTCTGCTACAGTGTGCCCGTGCCTGTCCTCTCTTCCCTGTCCCCCCTTCCCCTAGGGGAACCTCCTGCCAGTGCAGCATCAAACCTGGCTCCCTGCTCCTCTCCAAGCCCCTCCCCGCAGCTTCAGGACACAAGGCGATTACTCGTCCTCGACTGGCAGATTAGTAATCCAGTCCTGTTTCAGGGATATTGAAACCGATGCCCAGGTCCATCTGGCACAGAAGCCAGGAGCATTGGGCTTTCTCTGCCGATGGGCCTCCCCCTTCAACCCTCCACAGCCCAACCTTGCTGGGATCCCAACAGCTGGCTCTTAGCGCTCAGAGGGCATTGCGCCTGCCCCCAGGGAGGCCCTGGGTAGCCTGTCTTCTGCCCAGGAGGACACGGCTGTGGACGCTGCCCAATGCCTGGTCCTGCCCCGGCCAACCAGAGTGAGCAGGAAATCAGGCCTGCCTCTCACCAATCAGAGGGTTAGCCTCCCTGGGACCAGAGCCTCTGACCTGCACACTTCTGTCTGCCTCTGTCCCGAGGGGGGATGCACATCTGGAAGGTGGCTGCCTCAGCTACCCCAGAGCCCAGCCCAGCCTCTTCAGGCCCCAGTTACTGGCTCAGACACCCCTAGACGCGTCATCCGCACCCGCAGCTGCTGCTGTCAGCTTTCTCCTCAGCTCTCTGGGTTTCAATGACGACCCCAGCAGCCTCCTAAAGGGACACGTCAAGGACTTCTGTCACCATGATGCCATCGGCCTTCTCACTATTTGCAGAGACACTGGGCGCCAGCAGCCCCCACCCTGGCCCTGGTACTGGCTGATAAAGGAATGATTTTCCTGCCAAAGGAAAAAACCAGCAGGCAGCAGTTTCTTCATTCATGAGGAAACTCTGAGGCTGACAAGAGAAATCCAAGTGAGGAGCAGGGAGGAGGAGAAGGAGTGGGGAGTGAGGTGGCTCCCTCCTCTAGGCAGCCTTCCTTGATTGCTGTCAAGCAGGTGGCCAGCATCCTGGGGTTGCTCGCTGTTGAATATAGCGTCCCACAACTTTGTCACTGAAGGCTCTGCAGGCACTCATGATTAATTCCTTTTTAGTTAAGTAATTCATTCACCCAAAAACCACTGCCTAGGAGCCTGGTATATATGAGGCACTGTGGACAAAGGTATGGCCCATGTCCTTGACTTGCTCACAGACCTGGAGAAGAGGGTAAACATAAACAGGATAAGACACTATGAAGTGCTATGGGGGGATTGAAGAAGACTCATCTAGCCTGGAGGCTTCAGGGAAGGCTTCCTGGAGGAGGAGCTGCCTAAGTCAGCCCTAAAGAACAGACAGGAGACAGCTAAGCAGCAATAGAAGGCATGCTCTGGGGGAGGAGACATGCAAAACAGATCCAGAGGGCAGAGGGAACATGGCAGGTTGACACTTGCCAGGGTGTGTTGAGGGGGGCTATGGCAGACAGGGATTAAGGGAGAGTGGTACCAGGAGAGGCCCAGCAGGTAAGCAAGGGCATAGGGAGGCAAAAGAGGGTTTCAGCAGGTAATAGACCAGATTTCTGTATCAGAAAGGTCACGCTGGCTGCAATGTGGAAGCTGGCTGCGGTGGCCAGGTGGGAGACTGTGACAATGG
This sequence comes from Macrotus californicus, assembly GCA_007922815.1. Taxonomy (NCBI): domain Eukaryota; kingdom Metazoa; phylum Chordata; class Mammalia; order Chiroptera; family Phyllostomidae; genus Macrotus; species Macrotus californicus. The sequence continues at coordinate 100,402 of VMDR010000093.1, read as the reverse complement.
CTGGGTGAGAGGTGGTGGTGACCAGAATGAGATGCCAGCGAGGATGGAGGGAGGCAGATGAATTCAAGACATCTGGAAGTAAAGAAGGCAGAACTGACTGCATTGGGTGCCTGGTTGGATGTAGCCCAGGGAGGAGTGGAGGATGGCTCCAGGCTTCTGGCTTGGACAAGAGGCTGTTGGTGCCATTGAGACCAGGAATCCTGGAAAAGATGCCCACTTGAGGTGGGATATGCATGTTATGTGGTCTTGTTGGGTGTGTGTGAGAGCCAGATTGTACTGGCTCATGAACATTTGTGAAGTCTTTCTCTTTTCAACTCTGTGTTGGGTACCAGCAGGTTGGGAGCCTGAAATTGGCCATAGTGGGAGTATTTACACCACAGAAATTGGCAGTTGCTACAGGGAGCCCAGAGCCAGTCATTAGACATTCACCAGTATACCGTGTTCCCTTCACTCTCAGGTACATTCAAGCAGAGCAAGGCATGGAAGCTGGAGGACGGCCCTGTGCTCAAGAGAGCAATGGGCTGGGCCTGGGTTTAGAGATAACCAGCACAGTGATGGCAGGTGATGGGCCAGCCAGGGAGGGCGGGGAGAAGGGAAGAGGTGTAGTCTGAGGATTGAGCCCTGAAGGAGTACACAACCTTCACAAGGGGTCAGCCAGCGGACTGCTGAAGATGGTTGACCGTAAGCATCTTGCTTTATCATCATTACTCATTGGGCATGTGTCTTCCTAATGCCAGTGTTCCTTGCTCAACTGTAAGCTCCCTGAGGAAGAAAACAAAATCTGACTAACTCACTACTCTGAGTCTGGTGCCCTGACAGTTCAGGGCAAATGGAAGCTACGCAGTCAACACGTGGAAGTAAATGAATGGATGAATGAATGACGGGTCCATGCGTGTGCCTGTGCCGCTGTGTAGGTGGGCTGTTCGTTTTAGTCCATATGCTCCCAGAATCCTAGGATTTGACAGAAACAAGGGTCCAGCACAGGCTACTTAGTAAGACTCGTAGGAGGTGACAAGGAAGACAATTTGTGAAGAAAGGCAGGACAAGGGTATGTAGTAAGTGGCCCTGGCTGTGTGACTTTGGGCAAGCTAGTTAATATCTTGGAGCCTTGGTTTCCTCAGTCTATGAAATGGGGATAATAATTCCTACTTACAGGATGTAATAAGAATTAAATAAGATAATAAAAGTACCTAGTACATAGTAGGTGCTCAAGGAACATTCACCCTCCTGCTGCTCTGCACTGTAATGCTGTCTGACTGAGCCCTGTATTTCCTGGGCTCCTGGGTCAGCTGGCATCTCATGGCGTCATCTAGCCCCTCCCCTACCTGCTCCCTCCCTCTATGACCTGCCTGCTCTCTTCTCTGGTCTAGTGCCCCAGTTATTTCTTGATCAAGGTGAGCTGGCCTGGCTTGGACATGTGCCTGGTAGAGTTCTGGCTAAGAACCTGACGCAGTAGGGGGCAGGGGAAAGGGACTCCCCCTGGCCTCCCAGTCACTCTGCTCCAGAGTTAATGGCTCTGTGAGTTATTGTGCTAGATGCAACATTCCCAGGAAAGGGCCCCTAACCTGCTAACCCTTTGCCCTGCTGGGAAAATAGCTCAATTATTACAAAACGAGGGGCTGTCCTGTGTGGATGGACCTGCATAAAATAATCAGTAGACTGGGCTGGACATGAATAACCACTTGGTTGAAGAGGCAGAGACAGGCTGGACAGAGCAACCTCCCCTGGGCAGTGGGAGAGGTGGGAGGGGCTGAAGGGAACCTCAACCACCCCAACCCCTGCTGGGCAGCCCCTGTCACTCATCCTGGGATGTTCAGAGGACAGGTGTCTAGCCAGAGTCCAAAGGAAATAGAAATGTCTTGGTGTATTAACATAGAGGGAATTTGCTACAGGGACTGGTTACAGGTGATTGGAGAGCTGAGAAGCCAAATGAGGGACAGTGAGCAGTGCAGAGATTAGCCACATAGGAAAGCTCTATTGCCCCGAAGCCAGAGGGGTCTGGGAAGAAGTGGAGTGATTCGAGCCCAAGGTGGGTCACAGTAGGCAACTAGAACAGGGCACCCTGTCGCCCAGGAGCTGGAGTCATGAGTGAGACACAGCTGCTTCAAGGAATGCCAGTGGAGGCACACACAGATTAGGGGAATCACCTGCTTCTCTCTGACTCCCACCTCCTATCCCTTGTCAGTGCCTCTGCATGGTCAAACCAGGCTGAAGCCGGCTGACCCAGAAGCCTGGGAGAGCAGGGAGACAGCTGCCTGAGAGGACAGAGCAGAGGCAAAACAACGGGGGGATTTGAGAGGGAACAGCCCAGGATGGCACAGTGAGTCAAGACAGTAGCCTTCGAGTCGCGAAGCACGCAAACTGGGGCCTCCGAGATGCCCGGCCTGCTTTCCTTCCTTCCCAGCACCGAGGGCTCATCCGATGATGCTTGACAATGGCATTGGACTCCTGCCCAGCTCCCAGTCCTTGGTGATAAATGCCCAGAAGCTCCCAGGCCCACTGATTCATCAAGCTCCTGGTGGCAGGTTGCCGGGCCAGAGACCTTGCCCACCAGGAGCTTAATCTCCCAGACAAAGAACAGAACCGCAGCCGGAGCCAGGGAGACATGTAACACATCAAGGGCAGTTACCAATGGGTCTAAGTCAGCCAAGGAGGCTTGCAGCGCCTGCCAGGAACGAAGAAGGAGCTGTCTTTGGTTTTTCTCTCTTCCTGCCATGGAGGGGTGGGGGAAGGGAGGTTCCTTAAAAGGAAACCCAGAGCTTTTCCAGCCTGTTCTCATTCTCCTGTCTTGTTACTTCACTGCTTAACCCATCCTGGACCAAGCAGGCTCTATCATAGCTTTTCTTTCTCCCTCTTGCCCTCTCTCGACAAGAACCAACAGCCGCCAATGTACCACTTACTGTGCTGGGAGCTATGAACTCAACAGTGAGCAAGACAAGCGTGGTCCCTGCCCTCATGGTGCTTGCACACTAACAGCTTCCACAGCCTTCTTCAATCGACAAGGGCAGGAAGAACTTCAGAAGGTCCATTCCACCCCCACCCTACTCGGCTGCTTTCCGAACTCCCTTTCCAAGAAGGAGCTGAGACCCAGACGTCCACAGACCCAACGCCAGGCTTCCCTCCTCCTCTCAACCTCTGCAAAGAGGTTAGACAGACAGTGGTGGGAGGGCACTGGATTTAGAGGGTTGTGATTGGCTGCTTCCAGGCTGATAGAGGGCTGAAGAGACCAACCAAGACTGTTGGGTAGCCAGAGTGACAGCCAACCTAGTGTCAGAGGCAGATGCCTCTGCAGTTCCCCGCTGCCCGCCCCCCATCCCGGCCAGCTTCTCCTTACCCTCTGGAGCACAGCTCTCAATCTCTTTGACATAAAATATCATCGGAGAGCCGCAGCACACAGAGATTAAAAAACAATAAAGAGAAAGCGAAACTCTCGAATATAATTACCAGCCTCTAGCCAGCAGCAGCAAAAACGCACTAAAATTTTAATAGGAACCACTGCATTTAATTTAACGACACATTTTTTCAATTACCAGAATAATTGTTTTATTCATAAAATGAGTTTCAATAAAGAGGGTAATTTTCCTTTGTTTTTATTATTCATTTGTGCAACATACTTGAGATAGAATTCCCTCATGTTAGAGCAGCTTGGAGATGACTCTTGACATCTGTGTCATGAGTGACGATAGGACGGGGCAGAGGACCAGAGGAGCTGGACTCCATGCCCCCAAGAGATGGGGAATGGTAGGTGCACAGGCCTGAGAGCCCTCAGCCAGACGTCAACCTCTGCCTCCCAGAGAATCTTCCAGAATGCACTTCAGCTCACTGTGCCAGACGCACTTGGCCTCCCAGACGCCTCCTGCACTAGCCCTTTGCTGAGCTCCCTGTGGCCCCTGGGGAGGACGGACTAGAAGTGCAGCTCCTCCTGCCCTGATAGAGGGAAGCAGGGGCTCAGACCCTCCGGAAACTCGTCCTGCTAAACTGTCACACCCAGCTGCAGCTCGGAGCCACTTGGAGGACAGACGAAAGGTGGGCAAAGATAACCTGCCCAGAAGATAGCCTGTTGCTGGAGAACTGAGAGCAGGCTGCCCTGAGGACCCCTGGCCCTCTGCCCCTGCCTCCTGCCACCCAATGAGATCACTACAATGAACAACAGTTATGGGGCACCTGTCCTCTGCCACCTGGAGTAGCTACCTCACACATACGCTCACAGTCACGTGCCGCTTAACCATGGGGATCTGTTCTGAGACATGCGTGGTTTGGCGATTTTGCTGTTGTGTGAGTATCCCAGAGTGCAGTTACACAAGCCTATATGGTCTAGCCTGCCGCACACCTATGCTACATGGTGTAGCCTCTTGCTCCTAGGCTACAGGAAGGTACATCATGTCACTGTACAAAACAACATGAGATTAGATTACAGGCAAGAGAAAATGACGCGACCAAGGGGTGTGGTGCACATGGCATACTGTTTTACAGAAAACCTTAAAAAAAAAAATAAGTGGAAAGTACACCCTAATGGGGTGGTGAACACACAACACAATATACAGATGATGTGTTATAGAACTGTGCACCAGAAACCTATATAATTTTATTAACCAATGCCACCCTAGTAAATTCAACACATAAAAAAAATCTATATGCTAAAAAAATAAAACAGTGATAAAAGTATATATAGCAAACACATAAACCAGCAACACAATCATTTACTGCCATTTCCAAGCACCCCACCCCCCGGGCATAACCGTGTGTGCTGTGCTCTCACCCGACAGCCAGCATGGCGGGCGGTCGCACCGGCATCACCGCGGACGTGGAAGAAGTGTGCTGTGCTATGACTTTAAGACACCGATGATATCACTAGACAACAGGAATTTTTCAGTTCTATTATAATCTTCTGGGGCCCCTGCCATAAAATGCAGGCCATCATGAACACAAACACCATTATGTAGCACATACCACTGTATTTAGACTTGAGGAATTGTGGCTTGAAGAGACTGAGCAACTTGTCCCAGAGATATCTCAATGAGAGGATGTGGGGACAGGATCTGCACATGCCAGGCTGACTGCAGAGCCCATGGAGGATGCTACGACCAGCAGCATCCAGTGCCCTTGGCCTTGGGTGGGATGCTGCTCAGAGTGTCCTTAGGGACTTTGTCTTTAAATTGGCTTGTTTGCCCTGGTGCTCTGGCTTTGTTTGCGGTGCACTCTAAGCTCTGTCCCTGGCAAGCTCTCACATCAAAAGACCTCACCCTGAGCGCTGGCTGGCATGCAGAGATATCCGGACTGTCTGGAGAGTACCTCAAAAGGAAGAGCTCGGGTCCCTTTGGGTCTTGGGGAGTGTCCCAATCACGACCCTTAGGGGTTGGTGCCAGCAGCCAGGCCAGGGCTGATGGTCCCAGTGTCACACTGCTCTGTGGATGGACAAGGGCAGACCAGGGTGGGCTGGTGTGAGCAAAGGGCCAGAGGGAGCTCTTTGGCATCCCCTCTGGGTCTGCAGGTGATGCTGAGCTTGCAAGCACCTTCTGGGTTATCTGTTCTTTCTGGACCCCATGGGAGCCGAGAGGGGGGAGACAGCATGGGGGCCAGTGGTGGGAACCCCAGGCTTCCTGCAATAGGGAAACTGGTGTCAGTGAACCGTTTGTCAAGGGTCATTGGGTTTCATGCACTCACTACATATTTAATCCCCCGGCTATCCTGAGAAGGGGCTATTAGCATTCCCTTGGTAAAGATGAGGAAACTGAGGCTCAAGAGGTCAAATAAACTTTGCCCGAAGTCACTGTAATAGTGGGCAGACCAGCAGGGGGTTACCTCCATACCTTTCTGGGTGCTCCTTTCCATTCAATGGCATTCTCCCTAGGGAGCAACCCTCTGGAAGGACAGAAAAGCATGAGAATGGACAGACGAGGACAGACAGGAGGGAGTCTGAGGCTCACCCCTGAGCCACTGCACTGGCCACACTACCCATCCAACCTTTGACCTCTCTGCTTGGACCTGTGTTCACTGCTTGCCGCCCTCCTGTGGGTGACTGGCCCAGCTCTCTGCCTCCTTACAGTATAGGTCAAGGCCCAGGGATATGAGTCAGCCCCTTCCTGAGGGGGTGTAGGGGGGAGGGGCATATCCTTGAGCCCTTTTGGAAATCCCCAATGCTGGGAGGGAGAGAGGGGGCACAGGAGTGATGGCTGCTCAGGGTGGTCCCTCCCTCCCACCCCAGGTACAAATCTGGCTTCCAGAAGCCCTCTTTGAGGGGAGACAATTGGTGGCCCCGATATGTCCTCCTGGAACCCTGGATCTTCTTCCTGGGGTGGTGGAGAGGACAGGAGAACAGAAGACTCACATCCACCAGGTGAGATGGTGGGGACCAGAAAAAGCAGGAGGAATAGCGTAGGCACAGTGTGTATAGATGAACCAGGGAGGGCCACATGGGGACACGGGTCTTGACCTGGCCTTGAAGGGTGGAAGCACTTGAACCGGTTGAGGGCAGAAAGGGGAACATCCCTCCCCATTAGGGACAACAGCTCATGCGAAGGTGTGGCATGTGAAAAGAGCCTGGCCAGACTGGCCTGGGGATGGTGCATGTCGGCTAGTGCATTTGACCTTGGACTCTGTACACCCTACTCTGTCTCTGTCTACTGAGGGTCCCGAAGCACATGACAGGAAGAGGCTGGCCCAAGGTCGCTTGGCTTGGCTGGACTACTGCCCTGGGCCTGTGGGGAGACTTGGAGGTCACTGCTCCAGGTCCTGCCATCATCAAGCAAGTGTATCTGGGCTAGCTTGGACTCCCGCTGAACTACCCATCAGCCTCCTCTGGACCTCAAAGCCATGGGGCTGAACTAAAGGAGGGGGGTGAGGAAGAGCTCAGATTGGGGAATAGGGGTGCAGGGCTGCTAGGCACCAAGATCAAGATCACATAAGCAGCAGATGTTGGCAGATTAGCAGCTCTGCTTCCCAAAGCCACCCGAGCCACTTAATATTCTGCAGACAGGATTGCTTCCCTTTCATAAAAAGCAAACATGCAATTGAAAAGCTGCAGACTCTAAGCACCTGGGGAGGGCTGGTGTCTCGAAGCCTTGCGCCTCGGGAAGAGGGTCCTGGGCATGAGACAAAGGGACAAGAGGGACAGGCAATCGGTCCTCCTTGCTGGCCAGAAGCGGTGAAGGGCAGGGAGGGAGGCTACGGCTGCAAAGGGCCTGGACTTTGAGGCTCCAGTGAAAGGACCAGCTTTGGGAGACACGAGGGCACTGTCCATGGGGCTTGGGCTTGGGGTGGACAGCTGGCAAAGCAATGTCACTCAGTGGAAGTCACCGCCAGGAAGTGACACATGTAGGGGCCATTCCTGTCCCTCTGATGACCCGAGTCAGTGAGGATGGAAGCATAGCCACTGAGGTGGATCGCCAAGATGGGAAGAGGCAGGTTCTTTCCAAGCAAACAGGTCAACAGAGCAAAACAGTAAACAGCTTTAGTTAAACATGAATAATTCCAGAAGCTCAATGAGCTTTCACTTTATGAGCTTTTTCTTCTTTTTTCCTTTTTAAAGAAAGGAAGACACCTTTCTTGGATCAGTCTCAGAGCTTACCTTACCCAGCTAGAAAAGAGGGAGAGCTGTCCCCTCACCCTGCCCCCCAGCCAGCTTCATCTGAAGAGCTAGGTATGGCTGGGGACCTCTGGTCACAGGTGACATTCTCTTGGGGTGCGGGTTGGACGAGAGGCTGAGCGTGGCTGGGTATTTACACACCATGAGTCATTTTTGGTCGGGCATTCCTGTTTGACCCACACAAGACTTTTCTTTTAAGCACACATTTTGTGAAAAATATTTGCTAATTCTTGTGTAGTTGTTTTTGCTGTTAATGGTCGTGTGGTTGTTCCATTTTTGGCCCCTTTGGATACCTGTTCCCAGTTTTAAAGGAATTTGGTAGTGGGTCATAGCCTCCCTTGCCGGGTACAAGGTCAGCCCCGAGGCTATCAGTACCAGTTCCGGGGCCAGGCCGCCTGGTTCAAATCTGAGCTCTGTCATCTGCTGCTCGTGAGACTTCGGGTGGATTTTCTGAGCCTCAATTTCCTCCCCTGTAGAATGGGTGTGAGGTTAGAACAGACATTCCCTCAGAAGGCCATTGTGAAGATCGTATCATGTGATCAAGCACCCAAGGAATTCAGCACAGGGCTTGGCGGGAGCTCGGTAAAGGCTATTGCCAAGACTGGACAAACCCTCCATAACGTGTTTCTTATAAGCTAGAAAAAGCCCATGCAGGGGTTAGAAAGTACAGACTTAGAGGCAGCCTGCATGTGTTTGAATTCTCCAGAATATTCTAGCTGTGTGAAACTGAGCAAGTCACTTAACTTGTCTGAGCCTCAGCTTCCTTATCTGTCAAATGGGAACTATGGCAACACCTTGCTCCTCAGAGGTTAGTCTTAGGCAATTCCTGGAGTCTAGAGGGTGCGGGGGGTCACCAGTCCCATGGGATGAGAGGTGCTCCCATCCAGCAGTCCCAGGTGAGCCTGTTTTCTGCCTCTTCCAGCCGGAGGCCTGGCTCCTGGGACAGGACAGGGTCTCATTGCAAAGGATGAAAAGTCAGCCAGGAAGCAAACTGAGACAGGCAAACACAGGTGAGAAGGAAGGTGGGAGCCCCCTCCCCGCATTCTCCGTGGGGAGAAAGCGCAAATCCAGGCTGCTTTAGTTTGCTGCCCACGTGGAATCCCTGCCTGCACCAGGGCCCTGCAAACAAGGGCCAGGCCTGGAAGTACTTTGTCCCAGCCCAAAGGGGACTTGATGGAGCAGCTAGTTATTTAGTCTGTGAGCACCAGACTCACTAGAGTGACAGGGGAGGTACTGCTGAGGGGCAGAGTCCTGGAGAGGAAGCCATGGACCACAGGGGCAGAGGGACCCCAAAAAGAGGATGGCACGCCACAGGATCCACACGCTGACTGTGTGACTCTGGGAAAATCATTTGACCCTCTGAGCCTTGGGTTTTCTTACTGGTAACACAAGATGACGGTCACACCCGTGTCACAGAGTGGCTCCAAGGATTCGATGGGACAGTGCCTGTCAACCCGTTGGTACCGTGTCTGGAACAGAGCAGGGAGTTGACAAATGGAATATAATAATATAATATATTACAATGTGTATTATAATTCTTTTTGTGGGTTCTTGACATTGAGAACGGTCTGCTGACATGGAAGAAGGAAGAGCCGGCGGCTGAGAAGAAGATGCACGTAAGAGCCTTAAGCTTGGAGCAAGAATGCAGGATGGGGTGGGGGCAGGTCCCCTGCTGGGTGCCACCACCTTTGTCCCCCTCCCTTCCCCTTTCTCCACCATGAACTACACCTGGGTGTGGCTGCTTTCCAGTCGGCACAGGGCTTCCCCACAGCCAGGCTGGGAGGATGGCAGGTAAGGTCAGTCCCTTCCCCTTTGTGTTCATACCTTCCTGTCCTGATAGGGACATCTCCCTAAATGCCTGTCCACCAGGGTCACGAGGCCACAAAGGCCTTGCCGAGACAGAACACGAGAGGGGGCGAGACAAACACAAAGCCTTTTACCCTGGAACCTGATCTTGCCAAAGGCTGGCCCCTACTCATCATGGCCTGACTTTTGGTCTTTAGTCAGCACGGAGGGTTGGGGGTCCTCTGGGTTGTCACGCAGGGGAGGTGGGTCTACGCCCCAGAGTCGTGCCTCCACACAGCCTGGAAAGGCAGTGTCATGTGGAGAACAGTGCATGGGCTCTGGGCCCACAGAGCCGGGTTCGAATTTGGCCTTGAGCAAACGCCATGGGCCTAAGAGCATCAGTTTCCTCATCTGTAAGATGCCATCGCAACCAGCACCACTGCCCAAAATCATCAGCATAAATTACAGACAGGCGTCATTAAGACATTTAAGAATCAGAAAGACCCGGGTGCTGGAATGCCACCCAGGCTATGGGCTGGGGGCCCTGCTGGGGGGTGCCCTGTGTGCCTGACCTTCACCCTTTAGTTGTTGGAACATGGAGTCAGGGCCAGTTATTTACTGACCGTGTAAATGCAGAACTTCAATATTCAGACACCCAGCATGTTGACAGAGATAATTCTGGGAGACCATGTGCCCCACATACAGGGTTACTGGGAAGGCTGGTTAGGATCTTGGGTGGACACACATGACTGCTGGCTGCCAACCCTTCCCTGGCTCCCCAACCTGGGAACAGCATCCGGGCCAAAGCTCCCACTTGCCAGCAAGGACTGTGGCAGGAGCTAGGACACCCTGGGGGTCAGGACACTTGGTGTGGGGATGGGGCAAAGGTTGGGCTGGTGCCCTGCTGTCCCACCCTGGCTGGTACCCCGTTCTTCCCCCACTGCCCACAGGTATAGGCGGGAGTGGGGACTCTGCCTTGCTCCTGCCCACTCTGCCCAGGCTTTGGGGGACCTGGTGAGCACTTGCCTGACCCCACGGTTTGGGCGTTTCTAGCCAAGCTCCAGAGAGATGGGGTCAAGGGAGGGGCTGGGGGAGTTATTTTGGGTTGGAAAGGGCTGTGGTGGGCGTGGAAGGGAGGCAATGACGGGGTTGGCAGGGCTGGGTCCCTCACCTGGCCCCCTTCCAGCCACCACACCGCTCACTCAGCTCTCAGTCTGACCTCAGCAGAGATGACTTGGGGGCTGAGGGGGAAGGGGGAGGTGGAGGGGAGACTGAGACAGGGGCTGGGGTGGGGAGAGGAGATGTCAGCACAGGGTCTGGGAGGCCCCCAAACAGTGGCAGCAGAGAAGTGGCCCAGAACACATGGTTCTCTGGGCTGCCAGGGAGAAAGAGCAGTTGGCTTCCTTCTGCAGGACAAATTGTGGTTGTCGTCATGGGCCTTAGAGGCACATGTCACAGGGGCAATCCAGGGACGCCGGGATCACCCTGTCAAGGGGACCTTCTTCCTGTGTGTGGCTCCGCCCTAGCTTCCTGTGGCCACAAGGCTAACTAAATAAGAAGCAGGGGGCCTGAGAGGTGGAAACCAGAAGGCCACCCAGGGACTGTCACCTCTCAGCCCCGAGAGTGGGTCTTGGCTCTCAAGGGCCCTGTGTTCTGGGGCTGGGAGCAGGGTGAGGAGAGCGAGGCATCAGGCACACAATTTAAGGGAGGGGTGCCAAAAACCTCAGTCATCAAAACAAATATTTTTAATACAACATTTCAAAATATGCAAATCAGCATAAGCAATTCCACGATGAACAAAATATTAGCACGTTAAATAAAGGCAGGCTCGGGGCCAGGGCTGGCGAGGCGAGGGCAGTGGGCTGTGTCAGTGCAGGTCACGCCCTGATTTCCTGAACATTTTGATCTTTTGTTCAGGGTGGAATTTTTGTATTACTTTGGATTTTAAAAAAATATCGCCTGAAAATGTTATTTACCTTGATTACTGAGTTTCCTGGGCATCCCTTCAATTTTGCGTTTGAGACTGAGTGCCTCACTCACCTGACCCTGCTTTACCGGGTCTTGCCCTTTTCTCTTTACATAGCCAGTCAGTGCACCTGTTCCTCCCTCCTCCGCTCCAAGAATCAGGCAGGTGAAACTGTGAGCAAACAATAGCTCCACGCCATCTGAAATGGACACGAGGCCAGGTGCTTTTCATAGGAGAAAGAGAAGCCAGAGCTGGTGAGAAGCAGGCAGGTGTGGGAGGAGTGGCTACAGGGGCAGTTCCCAGCGTCCATCCAGGGTGCTGGGCAAGGGCTGGGGAGACAGCTGGTGAGCCTTATAATTGCTTCCTGATACAGGTCTCAGTGTGAAGTACCACGAGCCACTTTCCAGTGACACAGGGCCCTCAAAGTGGGTATTCTAGGCATATTTCTATTTGGGGAGAGGAAGACAAATAAAGTCCTATTTCAAATGTCCTTGGTGAACCTTCTTTTTACTTCTTTCTTAGAGTAAATCTTTTTTTCAAAAGATTTTAGTTATTTATTTTTAGAGAGAGAAACGTTGATTGGTCGCCTCTCCCACATGCTCCCACAGGGGACTGGGCCTGCAACCCAGGTATGCGCCCTGACTAGGACGCAAACCAGCGACCTTTCACTTTGCAGGATGATGCTCAACCCACTGAGCCATGCCAGTCAGGGCTACAGTAAACCTTTTTGTAAACTTTTTTGCAGTTCCCTTGTTTTATATTTTGAGAGCTTTGACTTCTTGGATTGCTAAGACTTGCACTGTCCAGTACAGCAGCTGTGCAGAAGAGACAGAGCAGTGCTGTTGCTCAGAAAGTTCGCCTGGACAGCGACAGCTCAGTGTCAAGTCCACCAGCACCAGTGTTGTCTGGAGGTGAGGCTGGTCTGCATTCTCTCCCGGGCCTGAGCCTCTGGGCGATCTGGTGATTGTGAACTCATCCCACTGGATGCAGGTGTGAGCAGAGCAGTGCCTGGTGTCCTCTCAGCCCACCCCCAAGACCTTGAGAGATTATACAGCTGGGCTTGGGATTCTGATCGGGGTGGAGTGGCTGCTATCAGACCAATCCCTCCCCCACAGCTAATAACTGTCAGAAGGCACTGGGCAGCAACCAAGGCAGGCAGCACTGGAGGGGGTCGTCAATATTCAGAAGACAGGAATGGTGCCAGGTGGGCTTCCTGTACTTACGGGGTTTTGTTTGCAGGCAGGCCCCAGACTCTGCCAAGTGGGTCAGCTAAGATGCTGACCAAAAACTCGCAATCTTACCAGCTTTTGAGGGCCAGAGGACAGAGTAGGGGGCAACCACAGCAGTTGGCAAGTGAGGGTGGGGATCCCAGAAATAAATATTTGAAGAAATAAGGGTTGAAAATCCCGTGGATTTGGAGAAGGACACATTTCAGATTCAAGGTGCTCGATGAATCCCAAGTAGGATAAGTACAAAGAGTCAGAGTCACTAACCCACAACCCATGGAAGAAGCGACCATCCCTCCTGCTTTCCCTTAAAACCACTGGACATGCAGGCCACGTGCACATTCTGTGACAGACGTGACATACTCTGTCCTCTCTCTAAAGGGTGCGCAAAGGGAGCCGAGGCACCCAGCAGGTGCTAAGTGCCTTTGCACACTTTTTTAAAGTTGACACTCACAGTTACCTCCTGAAGAATCAGGAACTCTTGTCTCCGTTTTGGTTTGCTTATTCATTTACGAATTAATTGATCACAAATGGAAATCAGCACTAGGCTGAGATGCTGAGCAGCTCACTTAAGATCTCACAGTAGGTGGTAAAGCCAGGGTAGGAAGCAAAATTCCAAAACCCATTTTTCCCCCTTTATATTCAAGCCTTTTAACCCTGGTTGCATATTGGAATCACATAACAGGGAGGGGCTTTTCAAAAATCATTTTCTCCTCAAATTAAATCAGAGTCAGTGGGAGTTGGGTCCAGGCATTGGAAATTTTAAAGCCCCTCCTGCTGATTTTAAGGTGTGCCGTGGGTTGAGAACCCATGTGTGTACACCTTGCTGAAGCCTTGAAAATACCAAAGGAAGAAACCTGGTCAACTCCACGCACAATGGTAGGTGGGCCATTGCACCTCTCAGTTAAGATTCTTGGAACAAAGCTCCAGGCCTAGCCCTGTACATTAGTAACCCTCCATGCCTTGTATTTTCCCTAGATTTCTAGGAGGTGCACAGCTATCCCTGCCCTCGGCTCCAGAAGATATGGGTGTGATAAAGTGCCCCCAGAGCCTCTCCGCAGCAGATCCGGCATTATAGGAGTAGCTGCAGCAGATGCAGGACACTTACTCTGCATAAGGGATGAGCATAAGGGCATAAGACCTCAGAGCCCTAACTCTTCCAAGCTTTGGCTGGGGGAAGACAGAGAGGCAGACAGTCCCCATTATTCTCCCAGAGCCCCTGGACCTGCCCCATAGTCCTGGGGAGAAAGTGAGTCTGTCCTGGGCAAGGCAGAGATGAGGCAACAGCCTCCTGGGCCAGTCTTGCAATTTCACCTCCCCTCCCTGCCACTGCTCACACCCCTAGTCCTAGACCCAACCTGGCCTCAGGACACTGCTCCAACTGCCCCTAGAACCCACACGACCTGCCTGCTGTTTCCTCAAAGCTTGGCACAGAGCAGCTGCTCAAGGAATAGCCTGCGAGTACACCTAAGACTGAATGAGCCAGGTTCCCACCGCTGTCTGGGTGGCTGGGTGAGTAGGTGTCTCAGCTATGCCATCTGACACTAGATTAGCCAAAGAAACAACAGACAAAAAACCCGAGACAGAGACCTACTGAGCACCCGTCTTATGATGGTGGTGGTGGTGGTAATGACGGTGGTGGTTGTAATGACGACAATGATGACAATGACTGTGATGATGGTGATGACGATGATGGTGGTGGTGACGATGATGATAATGGTGACAATTATGATAATGATGAAATGGGGACAATTACGATGACAATGGTAGTAATGATGATAATGAGGAGGACAATGATGATTGTGATGATGGAGTGTTGGTTACAATGGTAATGACTATGGTGATGACGAGGAAGGTGACGATGGCGATGGCAATGGTGGTGATGACTGATGGCGAGGAGGAGAGTGATGGTGCCAGTGTTGGTGACGATGATGACGATGGTGATGACGCAGCAGCCACCCTCCACTGAGCACTGACTGTGCTGGGCGCTTCACACATGTTACCTCACTGCACCCTCACAGCCCTGCCACCCAGGGTGCTGTTTCAGCCCCATTTGACAGATGAGACACTGAGGCTCAGAGAGGTAACACCGCCTGCCTGTGGCCTAACTGAGATCAGAGCCGGGTCGGGGGCCCTTAGGAATGGCCTTGCTCTCCCATTCCTTCTAATCCTCGTTGCACTGAAACGGATTCAACGCTAAGCAGTTCCCCTGGCCAGGCCCCCCTGGCCAGACCTTGGCAACGCGGCCAACCCCACATGTTCTGTGCCCCATTGGGGCTTTCATTCCCAGGAGCTCCCCCACTCAGCCCCAGCTCATGGCCTGGGGTCAAGGGTGGCCCTGTGTGAGCCCCAGTGTGGCCCACAGCAGCCACCTGTACAGGGAGGTCAGTGGCCCACCCAGCCTCAGGCCCAGCCCCAGCTTATTGCTCTGGGCCCCTGGAGAACATGTGGGAGCCCAGCCCAGGCAGCCCCGCAGACGCTCCCAGCAGCCTGTGTCTGATGACCACAGAAGCCATTACAGCTCACTTAGCTGCAAACAGCTCTCCACAGCACTCATTAGGGCCACCAAGGAGCACAGAGAGCTCTCTCCTCTCCAAGTGAGGGGGTGTGTGAGCATCTGGGGGGGACTGCACCTTCTTACTGGAATGGCTGCTTCTCATCTTCCAGGAAAGGTGAGCCCGGCTGGGGCCTGGCAAGCCGCCCTGCCTTCTCTGACCAGGGTCCCCCCTGCAGCACCTCTCTGCTCCATGGGAACAATGGGTAGTGGGTATAGGAGGTGGCCAGGGTCTCTCTTAAGATAGTGATGTGGCTAAGTAATGTGACATAGGAGCCCCAAGCCCTGGGCATCACGGGCTGGGGCCCCAACCACCAGATTCCTACCTTACTCCTTTATCTGTACCAAGACACTGGTACCTGGCACCAGCATCCCCCAGGCCAGGGGACTGGCCACATTCTCTTTCCTTCCCAATGCCCACAGGCCACTCTGAGTCACCTCCACCATTCGCCCAGCTGCAAGGACTACCGTCAGAGTCATCTTTGAATCTGATCTTTCTCCCACATCCAAGCTGACAGCTCAGCATCCTGCTGGCTCTACCTTCAACAAGCATCTAGGATCTGACTACTTCTCATCACCCCGGCCTGGACCACCACTGTCTCTGGCCTGGATCACCTCACTGGTAGGTCTGGTCCCACATGGCACCTACAGGGATCAATGGAATGCATACATCAGATCACACTACTGTCCTGCTTAAAGCCTCCAGTGGCTCCCACTCACATACAGAGTACAGTCCAAAGTCCACACCATGACCTGAGAGGCCCCATGTGGACTGGATACTACCTCTAGTCTCCCTTCACACAGGTCACACTGCCCCTCTGTTCCTCCCAGCATATGCCAAGTCCGGCCCTCCATCACAGCCTTGCTCTCAGGGCGCTCTCAGCACCTCCCCACTCTCCCTCCCTCCCACTGTCCTAACGTCACCTCTTCAGAGAGGCCCTCCCTGACCACCTGCACCACAAGGTAAGCCAGTGCTGCTCCCCGCATTGGCTTGGGTTTCCTCGTGGGTCTTGTCCCTCCTGCACCAGCTCTTATATCTACAGACGTCTGTATGCTCCCCTTCCCATGAGAATGTGTGGTCCACAGACACAAGGCTTTTGTCTGGCGTGGTTCACTCCTGTATCCCCAGTGCTGAGAACTGTGCCTGATACATAGAAGGTGCTCAATAAAGATTTCTTAAATGCATGAATTAGTATTTTAAAACTCAGTTAATTGATTACCCATCAGTCCCTCTTGGTTAAATTTGTCTGGAGATGCACAACAGATCCTGGCCCAGATCACACTTGATATCACACGCACACGCATGCACACACAAACAAGTGTGCAGACATGTATGCACACACATGCATGTGAACACACACGCCCAGCTGCCGATCTCTCCCATCTGTACCTTCAACCTCTTGGAGCCACCCAGATTTTAAACCTTGTTTTTTCCCTCTCCCTTCTCCCAGCAGCAACAACTTTGGATAATCATGTGTGGGGGTGTGTGTTAGGGGAGGGTGGTGGAGAGCTGTCTTTCAGGCTAGCCCCTCCTCACCAGGCCCAGCTGTGGGCCAGGCAACAAAAGTCCCATAATACAACACCCCCTGCCTCCCCTCCTGAACAAGTAGATGTCTTGCCCTGGCTTCTTTAATGAGCATTTAGTGCCTGTCTGGACTCCGTGTCTCTCCACAGGTCTGTAGACACCTTCTTTCACCATAGCTGGTGCCAGAAGATCAGATGCTCATGTTAATAACGATCTGAGGAAGACAACCACGAAGGCAAGTTCTGAGTTCTGAGAAGTGCAACTCACCAGTGGGAGCCCAATCCGCACAGCCTGAGAGGTGTGGGCATGGAGGAAGGACAGACACACAAGGAGTTCAAGTCCAGCACCCAGCCCAGCTGTGGGGAGCTGTGTGAACTCTGCTCAGGGTTTCAGTGGTGGGTTAGTGAAGAGATTGCTCCTACAACCTTGGCTAACCCATCCTTCTCGCGCTCCTGGAGAGGGAGGCTGGGCTCTACCCAGGCTTGGGAATCCATCAGACATGTACATTCTGCTCTGCCACTCACACCCCAGATGACCAGGGCAGGCCTCGAAGGCTGCAGCCTCCTCCATTATATGGGGCTCATGCTACTTCCCTCTGCAAAGATCAAAGCAATTGCTGAGTTCTCACTTGACCTGGGCCACCCTGGGATAATTCCCGTAGTGGATGGGTCACCCTAATGCTCTCAGAAGTCACTGCAAACCAGGCACCTCATTCACTCATTCATTCACTCACTCATTCACTGAGTAGTTCCTCATCTCTGGCTAAGTGCCAGGCACTGTGCTGGGGTGTGACAGCGTGCAGTGCTGTGATGAGAGTGTGGATTCTCGAATGCACCAATGTTGACCAGGGGCAAAGCATGGAATCTCTCGGCGTGCGCTGTACCGTACCGTATCTGCAAAGCAGGGGGTCATCACGTTATCTCACAAGTTCCTGGTAAGGATTAAATGAGTTATTATGTGGAAGGCATTTGGGATTGTGTCTGGCACTTGCTAAGCACTATGTGATTGCTGTCTTTATATAACGACGGAACTAAGGATAAATAGACAACTTCTGTGCCAGAGGACCTCAGCCCAGTGTGGGAGACAGCGCACCCCCCAGACACCTGCAGCGCAATGGTTGGGGCTCAAAGGACCAGAGCGTGGGTTCTCAGGAGGAGGGGACTCTGCTCTGAAGGGCTGTAGACTCATGGGGAGAGGGGACAGGGGTGCAGAATAAGTCACCCCGAACCCCGCAGTGTGCGTCACCTCCATGTGCCAGGCACTAGCAAAGGGCCTGGAGATGATTTCTTCAGGATACATGCCCTCCGTGGGATGAGAGAGTCTGTGCCCAGGACCATGGGGGGGCCACCCGGGTCCTAGTGAGCAGAACCAAACAGCAGCCAGACTTCCAAGGCCAAGGAGAGCCTGGGCTGTCTGGGCGGAGGTGACTGTGGAAGATGTGGGATGACAAGATCATGAGGACAGGTACTCCAAGGATGAACAGGGAAATTCCAAGCAGGAAAGAGGCCGGAGCCAAGGGGCATGACTGGGAGAGGATAAAGGTGTTTGGAGGGAGAGGGAGCCAGGCAGGTCTGGGTACAGGTGGGGATCCCTGAATGGGGTGAGAAAGCCAGAGGAGGGGCAGGCTGGCTGCAACACACTGGTCATGCTTGAGCAACACGGACCAGGAAAATGCAATTTAATGTATTACAAAGAAAAAGTCAGTGCTTCTTAAAGGACTCTTGTGATTATAATAAGCATAGCATACTTTCCCAGACCTCGAGAGAGGCCCAGGGCTGCCACCTTCCCCAAGAGCCGCTGGCCTCTTCTATCCAATAAGATGGGAGGTGTGCTGACACTCTGTGATGTTGGTCAGGGTCCTTCTCTGCTGGCTTCCCAGGCTGGACCAGGCCAGAGAGCACTGGGTCAGCCCAGGAGACCCTGGGCAGAAAAGAGTCCAGAGGGTAGAGGCTCAGGCCTTGGGGGCTGGTGAGGCCCACCCCATAGGGCCCCTCCAGGGGGTGGCCCACAGCAGGAACTACACTCCTGACTTCTCTCCAGGCACCTGGCCTTGTTGGGTTGGGTGTGAATAGGCCAGGAGGGTTCCCTGGTGCTGGCAAGGTGCCAGAATGCTTGCTTCTATGCTTCTATTATCCGGGAACAGTATGGACTGTTCATGAGAGGTCACTGTGCTGGGCATCAGGAGACTTGGGTTCTAGCCTGGGCCCTGGGTCACCTTGCATGTGACATCGAGCCACTGCCCACACCCTCTGGGTTGCAGTTCCTCTGAGTGAAAGGAAGAGGCTGGATATGACTCCAAGGTCCCTTCCATTTCTAACATGCAAGGGTCCTGCACACGCCCTGGAGGGTACCCCCCAGCTCAGGGCTGCCAGCTCCCTGGGACCAGATCCCTCTCCTTTCCAGGAGCCACCAGAAACTGTGGGTCTTCCCACCTCCTGGTGGGACTCTGCTCAGCTGTCACTGATGTTCAGTGCCATAAACCCTTTAGCCTTAACCACCTTGGTCTGCCGAGGCCAGTGCCTCCGGGTACCATCTCCACCACCCCATTAGCATCCCAGTCTTCCATGTAGTTCAGGGCTTCGGAGTGAAGTGGTGGCCCTTGTCCCATCTCCCTGGACCCTGCCCGAGCCCCACCTATGGTCCTGGCTCCTTTCCTACAGCAGAGTGCCCTGGGGACAATGCAGAAGGCAGAATGAGCATTGGGGCCTCCCTTCTGGGGAGCGTGTGTCCCTGCGGCAGGGTCCAGCTTAGGGGACAGGACCTACTGGATGGGGAGGTGTGGACTTCAAAGGGCTTTGGAATGACTTCCCTGAGAATCCCAGTTCCTGGGAGCTGGAACGCAGCCCAGAGATGGACTGAGGGGAGGGAAGGAATCGCACCCCCGAGTGCTGCTAGCTGTGGTTTAGGGCTTTTCTGAGACCTATAAAGTCTTCGGTTGAGTTTACTCAGAAGGCTCTTAAATATGATCCGTCGGCACCAGAGTCCCAGGACTAGACCCTGTCATTCGTATTTTTATTTACCCAACAAAGATATACCGAGTGCCTCCCACATCCCAGGCGCAGGGCTGGCTGCCAGGGACGTGAAGGCTGAAAGCTAACAGCCCCTGCCCCGAGGAAGCTGGCAGCTAGTGGGGAAGAGAGGGCTCCCCAGCTGGTGTGGAGACTGGAGGGTGGTGGTCCCCATCCTATAGAACTGTTTATCAAGAGGTCAGTTACTCCTGGGAGATCAAGGCACCCTCATTTTTGCCAGTGCCAGAATCAGCCCTCCTGGGGGAGAGGCAGGGAGGGCTTAGGGGCTAGTGGCAGGTGGGCAATGCTGGGCGACTCTTCCGTCTTCTTGTGCCTCAGCTTCCTCATTTGTAAAATGAAAGTCACATGTGGTCAGCAGATCAATGCCCCTACAATGCCCATGTCCCCAGAACCTGTGAATGAGCTTCCTTATAGCCAAAAGATGGAATTAAGATGGCTGATCAGCTGATTTTAAAATAGGGAGATTATCCTGGATTATCCGGGTAGGCCCAATGCAATCATGAGGGGCCTGGACAGTGGAAGACGGAGGTGGAGGGGAGTTGATGTCAGGGAGATGCACACAGGACCGGCCAGGGGCAGCCTCCCAAAACACAGGAGGCGGGAAAGAGTTCTCCCCGGGGCCTCAAGCCCTAGCGACATGTTGATTTTGGCGCAGTGAGACCCATTTTGGAATTCAGACCTCCAAAATGGTTGGATAATCCACGTGTGTTGTTTTGAGCCACAGGAAACTCATATGTCACAGCAGTACCTACCCCACTGGGTTGGTGTGGTGATTGATGCTCGGTGACACACAGCAAATGCAGACCCATGGGGGAGATTAGTATTTGAGGGACCGTGAAGCAGGGTTCTGGGGCCAGGCCTGGTGGAGGTTCCTACTGGAGATGGACCCCGTGGGAAAGTGGGACACCCAGGACCAAGGGCCAGAGCAGTGTGAGGAAACAAGCCAGCCAGAGCAAGTTGGACAGATAAGGGTGGGCTCATCCTCTCCGCCCAGCCATTAATGCTGGCCTGTCCCAGAGCACAGTCAGGGCCACGCCTTCCATTCTGTGCTTTGCCCCTGGTCATCACAGATGGCTTGGGCCTGTCCCTTCAATTACCATCTCCACTCGCTGTCTCAGAGCCACCTCGGACCACATCAAGCACTCCCTGCCTCTCCACCTCCCTGCCACGGGTGCATCTCAGGCTTCCTCTTCCGCTGGGCTCCTTCAGGGGGCAGCACCCACAGTTGGCCAGGTCTGGGACCCAAGAACAGTCCCAACACCTCCTTGTCCATCACTGACCTCAACCGATTTCTCCCCAAGCCCTGTCGAATCCACTTCCCCACCCTCTGGCGTTTCTGTGCAGAAACGCCACCCAGCTGCCATGGCCGCGGACCACACTACCGCCATCTCTTGCCTGTCCTCTTCAGGAATCTCTCACTGGCCCCCACAACACTTGTAACCACTCCGATCTGTGATGCCTAGTTTTGTGTGTCAACTTGACTGTACCGCAGGGGGCCCAGATGAAACATTCTTTCTGGGTGTGTCTGGCAAGGTGTCTCTAGATGAGATCAGCATCTGAATCAGTGGACTCAGTAAATGGCCCACCCCAGGGAGGGCAAGCAGTGTCCAGTCTGTCCAAAGGGCCCGAACGGAAGAAGAGGCAGAGGAGGGAGGAATCTGCCCCTTTTTCTTCCTGTCTTGCTGGGACACGGTTGGCCTGTTATCTATCTATCTATCCATCCATCCATCCATCCATCCATCCATCCTGTTGGTTCTGTTCGTCTAGAGAATCCAGACTAATACTCACTATCACCAAACATCAAAGTGATCTTTTCAAGATCAAATGCTACCAGGTTCTTAGACTAGAGACCATGGTTCTCTTTGGGGTTCTCTCAGGCCCTGCCACCCTCTGCAGCCTCCTCAGGCAGGTGACTCACTGGAATGCTCTCCAGGGCCCCGCCTACCACACAGCCCCTTCCCCCAGGGCTTCTCAGACGCTGTTCCCTGTCTGGAAAAGGCTCACCTTCCCTTTCATCAACACCTTCTAGTCATGGTTTAGACCTGAGCGCACATAGCACTTCCTCTAGGAAGCTGTCATGGGCTGGATGGTGTCTCTGCCCGGAATTCAGTGTGGAAGGCCTAACCCCCAGGACCTCTGAACATGACTGCGTTTGGACACAGGGTCTTTGCCGAGGTAATTAAGGTGAATAAGATCATACAGGTGGGCTCTGATCCAAATAAGAAGAGGAGAGGAGACACAGACACATACAGAGGAAAGACCATGGGAAGACACAGGGAAAAGATGGCCATCTACAAGTCAAGATCCGAAGTCTTGGAAGAAACCAGTCCTGCCGACACCTTGACCTCAGTCTCCTGGCCTCCAGGACTTGGGTGCTGTTCAGCCACCTGCCTGTGGTCTGTGTCATGGACACAAGAGCACACCTATAGAGGTGCCTTCCCTGACTTCTGGCCCGGGGGGCAGGTCCTCCCTGTCATATGCCCACCTCCCCTCTTCTTCCTCTTGGTGCGCATAGATTTACAATTTTACACTTCTCCTCGCCAGACCGCAAAGCCCCATTTTCTCCCCTGGCTCCTCCTATGGCATAGTTTGCTCTCCATGCTGGAACCTGTTACCACCCACTCCCAGTGGTCAGCGCCCCTCTCACGTGTGGCCCCAGCACCCTGTACTGTACCCTGAACAGGGCTGTCCCCTCCCTAGCAGGGGCAGTTTTTCTGACGATAACTGCACTTGCTTCTTTGCAACACGACAGCTCACGTGGAACCAAGGCCGGCTTTGTGGGCATGAGGCCTGTGCCATCACTCAGGGCCCCACGCGCAGAAGGGCCCACGCTTAATGCTCTGCTGTCACCGTCCTGAAATGTGCAATAATTTTAGCTTTGAACTTGTGCTTTGTAGGTGAAGTACACTGGAGAAATGGCCCGTGCACGCGAGCAGAAGAGACATGCGGGAGAAAGAAAAAAGCTTGACATTTTAGTACCTCTGACAGCACTTTTTTGCCTGTTTTGCAAACAAGGGCCCACGTTTTCATTTCACTCTGGGTCTTGTAAATGACACAGCCTGCCCCACGTTAAACTGAAGGAAAACTCAAACCTGTTTTTTTCCCCCAAAACTGCTAGTAAGGTTAGTGTCTTCCTCTTACTGATTTCTGGAGCCTCCCAGAGGGACTCCGCCTTCATTCCTACACCTCCTACTACCTTCCTTCTGGGCTATGGGGAATCCTGGCCTGTGATCCTCTGTGCCCGGCTGGCTCTACTCAGCTCTGATCACATATGCCTCCCGGGGTTTCGCTCCCTGGTGAAAACGGTAAATGGGCAGAACCAAGGACAGTGGCCATTACCTTGCTGAGATGTCCCTCCATTTATCAGCAGGTGCTCTCTGGGTAAGCAGTCACCAGCCCACGCACAGAGGCGACAGTCCCAGAATGCCAGCCTTGCGGGGCCTCGAGGAAGACGTGCCTTTCCAGCCCAGCCCAGCCCAGCCTGACTCAGGGCCTTGCAGATGGGCCGGTCATTTTCAAGTGCAGTGGTACTGAGAAGAGGGTGGGAGCAGGAGACTGTGTTATTTGAGGAGGGGATGATTTGGGGGGACTTCACCGCCCATACTATGTGGGGGATTCAGCACAGGAACCCTGGTCAGAGTTCTTTCTGGAACCCGGGTCCTCTTGATTTTCCTGGCCCACCCCCACTCAGGGCCCGACCTGGGGCTCCAATGAGGGCAGGCTGGGGGGAAACCTTCCTCTACATACCAAGCACCCCACTTCAGGCTGAGCCCAGGAAGCTCTGATCTATGGGAAGAAAGAAGAAACCAGGCAGAGAGAGGGGCGTGCAAGGGGTGGTTTGCCTTTTCTTCATGCTGGCAACAGCTGGCACTGCCTCTCAGAGCCTGTGGCTGTGACAATGATCGGAATGTTTACTATGTGTCACTACTAATGATACAGAAGCTCCGCCAGCTCCTATTCAGGAAGAGAGAGCCTGGGTCCAGCCCTCCGCCCCTTCACCTCTGACCCTGCCTGGGTGGCCTCACTGCAGGGACAGGCTGTGCCCACCTCCCTGACTGGGTGGTCACCTGCTCCTCTCAGCTGGCCCTTGAGACGAGAATGAAGTTCCCTCCCCTCCTGGGTGTCTCCTTCACCCATCAGATATAGGATTTAGAGCTGTCTACCCAGCAAGCCTTCCAGAAGATTCCATCCCCCACAGCACTACACCCTCACCTCTGTGTGCAAGTGTGTGTGTGCATGTATGTGTGTGTGTGTGTATGGGAGGGGAAAGGGGCCTGTATCCCATCCATCTGCCCCGCACCCCACCCTACTGTGTAAGCTTCCACATTAGCTTCCTTTCAGCCCCTCAAACATGGCAAAATCCCCCGCCTGCCCCTGGACCTTTACACACGCTGTCTCCTCACTCAGGGCACCCATCTTGACCTCTTTGCCTAACTCCTACACATCCTTTAGGGATCAGCTTAAAGGTCACCTCATTTGGGAAGCTCTCCCAGACCCCCTCTTCTAGGTCAGAGTTCCCCTTTTGAATACTTTTATAGAACGTGTACTTTGCCTTATGGGACCAATCACTATTGTAATTAAATAATTTTAATCTAACATCTGTCTCCCTGTAGATAATATGCTTCCTGAGAGCAAACAGCGGTTTCTTGCCCTTCGCTGTATTCTCAGCATATAGGAATCACCTAATAAATATTCCTCGGATGAAAGAGTCAATGCCGTAGGACCAGCGCCGATTCAGGCGGACTTTGTAACGAGCAGGAGGCCCTGCTCTCTTCTCTCCTAGTCAAGCAAGCACTCTGGGCTGCTAGGGAGTGCTGGGGGTCTCACATGAGGGTGTAGTCCGCCCCTTCTCCTGCAACAGTCCCTGCATCTCTGTAATGCATTCCTCCCCAGTCCTCAGAACAAAGGGGTGGGCTCTGAACAACAAGTAAGCCACTGTACTCCCTGCCCCCCACAACCAGGACTCAAAGGTTGGGAGGCAAAGTTAGCAGCGTCACCCTGTGCAGTATGTCCTGGCTATAGTGACAGTCCCCAGCCCTCACACCTACCCACAACCAAATGAGTTCCTAGGTTTGTGTGGATGCCACCCAGTGGGACAGTGCAGAAGGCACGAGCTGCCCATTCAACTCCTTCTGGGGCTTACACCTCAGGCTCAGGGATCCTGGCAGCTGGGTGAGCACGTGGAGGGTAGAGAGAGTACTGGGTGTGCCTGCAGCTGCTGGACCAGTTTATCTGCCACCAGGGATCTGTCCCCATCAAAATGCAGGTTTAGAATTCTAATGCAAGATGCCGGCCACAGAAGCCACCTGCAGTGGCTTGATTGGCGAGGAGGCTTGGGGTGGGAGAGGGTCCCTGTGGGGAAGAGGAGGCTGCAGCCCCTCAAAAGCTGGCCAGGCCTTCATTAGCTGTGTTGGTGGGGGATGCCTCTGGTTCTCTGCACAGCTGCACCCCAAGCATGCAAGCCCCTGGCTCCCCAGCCATGTCCTACACACTGGTCAACCTGAGGAGCGTGGCTATTGGGCATGGCCACTGGGGACTCAACCTCATGCCCAGCTTCTCCCAGCTCCAGCACAGGGTGTGGGGCTCTGGTGGCAGGTCCTAGATTAGGGTGAGGGTGGGAATGGGGGGTTGGGCAGGGCTGACCAGGGCTTGGTGGTGGGAAGCCTCTTCAGTAGCCACACTCAGTGCCATCTCTTCCAAAGAAGATGGTGTGCCCGGGAGAAGGGGGCAGCACTTTGCTGACTGAATGTCCCGCTGCGGGACCTGCTCTCCCTGCTCCCCAAACTGAGCATCAGCCCACATGCAGAAGGGGACCTGCCACCTCTGTACTGTCCCGCTCTCTGTGCATGAGGCTTTGGAGGGAGTCAGCCCCCGCAAACACACACGGAGCACCCTCTGTGTGCCCAGCACTGGACCGAGGGCCCTGTGCTCCAGACCAAGGCTCCGGGACCAGGGCTCTACTCCTGGCTTTGCCACCCACCTGCAGAGTAACCTTGGGCAGAATGAGTGCCCCTTGGAGCCTGTTTCCTCAACTGTCAAATGCGAGGGTCAGACTCCCTATGCCAACAGGGTCTCCTGCTCTGACATTATAGGGGGGCTTCTTCCTGTCTGATTCCCTCTGCCTGAGGGCTTCCCTGTCCTTCCCCCATATCACCCAACCCAGCCCTCAGGTCTCTACAGCAGAGAGGGAGAGGATGATTTAGAAGAGGCCAGTGCAAAGCTCACAGCACCTGTTGATTTGTTATAGGTGGTGGATGCTGGTGGCGACTCATCTGTGTTCACAGCTGATTATAAAGACTGGGAGACTGAAGGGGGTGAAAGGGGACAAGTGTGGTCAATGAATCCACTCTCTGCTCAGGGGCTTGGTTGGTCCTTTTCTCCACCACAGGGTAGTTAGGGAGCAGGGATGGGATACCGGCTTCTCCCTATCATGATGGCTGGGACCAATTCACTGAGTCTGCTCAGCCACCAGCAAAGATGTTTCTGTTGCCATTTTTGTTGGAGATGTGAAGAACTGAAGCTCAGAAAGGTTAAGTAACTTGCCCAAGGCCACACAGCTCGAGGCAGAGCCAGGAATGGGAACCTAGATCTGTCTGATTGAGGACGTCTTGTCTCTCCCCCATGCCATGCACTTCCTGCTAGGGGTGCCACGTGAGTTTCAACTGCCTATGGGGCTGTTGTCAGGTGGTCCAGCCGAAGGGTTCAGCATAATGCCTGGCACATAGTGAGCCCTCGATACACCATCGGGGTTTCCTCTTGTCCTGCTGCTTCTCTGTCTCCAGCTGGCTGGCTCTCTCAGCCCACCTGCTAGTCTCCTGAACTGGAATGCCTTTCTTCTTCCCATTGCCCTTTATTTATTTCTATTCTCTTTGAAAGGAAGTTGTGTGTGCAGTTGAATCAATTTGTCCATATCACTCACTTTGTTCAACTGGCCCCTCCTTCTACCCGGCTCCCCGTTCCTGAGACCAAGAGTGTAAATTCCTTCTGGCTATTAATTAAAGGCAGCCTCTCTCTTAGCGAGAGTATACTTGCCATAAATTAATAGCGGTCTTCTTAATCAAATCTTATCTCCTCCTCGAGCCATAAACACATGGAGCTTGAGTCGGTATTTCTGTGCACCCAGCCGCGAAATTTAATTTCTGATGCTTCAGTGGACAGCGTGAGGTGGGTGGGTACCATTTTGGGGGTCTGCTCCCTCATCTTGAGTCCCAGCGCCATCCCCCTGGTCAGCCAACTGAGTTTATTAAACAATCTTTCCTGATGTTTGGAGGCGAAGCAGGCTTGGCTCTTAAACCTTTAAGTTAATTGTCAGGATGATAATCTTTGGCATTATAATGCCCTTCACATACCCCATGTGATTCTCAATGGGTGGGAAGTATAAACCTCATTTTAGAGATGGAAAAGCAAAGTGTAACATGTTCTTGAGAGTCGGATCGGGATGGAATTCTTGCTCTGCCACTTTCTAGCCGCCACTCTGACCCTCAGTTTCTTCATCTGTCCAAGGGGGAAGGTAACCCCTCCTGTAGCTTTGATGTGAGAAGGGGTTGTGTCAGCATAAAGGACCCGGGGCAGTGCCTGGCAGACACTGCACAGGGTAGAGGTCTTCCACCCAGTGTACCCATCTAGCTACAAATGGAGGCGCCTGAACACAGACCTGATTCAGATTCCACACCCTCGGAATTTCATCTCGAGGTTCCTGAGTGTGGGGTCACTGGGCTCCATTGGGGTCACTTGAGCAAGCTCTACTCAGCCTGCTCCCGACTCCTGGTCTGCCAAATGCTGACCCAGTGTGTGTGTCCACAGACCACAGGACAGAGGTGGAGCCAGGAGCTGCAGGTACCAAGGACAGGCTGAGGCAGAGCCTGGATGGAAGACACTTCTGCCAGCCTAGCTGCGGCTGCTAAGCAACTCTGAGCCGCCACCACCCCAGGGCATCCCCTGGGCACTCCGCTCTCCTTGGGTTGCCCTAGCATCTCCACTCTACTTAGCAGCTGAAAGTTCCAAGTAATTTCCCTTTGGCTGAGGAAAGCCTTGGGACTGACTCTACTCATTATCTCTGTTACTCTCACAGGGTTCCATGGCGCGGGCTCTTTCTGAGATGAGACAGGACTCTGCTTTTCCCATTCAGGGCTGAGGACCACTGTCTCTCCAGGCTCTTCTGGCCCTTCGGAAGGAGTGGGGCCCACGCAGATTACTTTAGTGAATAGAGGTCAGGGATGCCGCTACACATCCTACAATGCCCAGGACAGCACCTCACCCCCATAACACAGATTGATCCAGCCTTAGTGCAGAGGTGGGGAGGCTGAGAAATCTTGCTCTTGACCCATCTAGGTGATGATTATTTTGCAATTAACACCTGAGAAGGGTGAGGGAATGTCACAGTGTCCCTTAGAGTTCCTACGGGCCAGGGTAGCACAATAGAGGGCAGACTCCCAAACACAGGAGCTTTGGACGATAACAGGGAGCTCTTCTCTGCACACTGTAGGTGCATTGCATACGAATCCACTTCACTCCATCAGTCCTCAGTGAGGGGCCCTCCTCTGGGATCCTGTCCCACAGAGCGGCAGGGCAGGGGAGTGGGTACCCAGAGTAGCCAAAGGCAGAGCCAGCACATGACCTTCTCAAGGAGAGATGCTCCATTGTTACTCAGTGATCTGCTTAAGCAGGAAGGAAAAACTGCCTCAGTTTTCTAATCGACACAGGGGGCACGCTGCCACTTGTCACATGACATTGGGCGCGGATGAACCGGAAGTCGCGGTGAAGTGCTAGGTGCTGGAGCCACTCACAGCGCTGGGTGCCGTAAAGCAGGGAGAATCCCAGTCTGGTTCTTAGAGACCGGAATTCTAGCTGGGGTGTCAGTGGGGGTGTGAGTTCGGGTGAGGGGGACCAGAACGCCTGCGCTGGGGCGATAACAAGACCCCACCCCTGCCAGCAGCTAGTTTATTTTGAGCACTCCAGCAGAGACACTGCTATTAGCAGGTATGGCAGAGGTGCTAAGTGTCATTAGCACCTAATTATGCCTTTGTCCTTGCCATGATCAGGTGAACTAAAAAAGGCTGCAGAAGGGGAGAGCATTAAAGAGAAAGCAGGCAGCTGGGGGCCAGGGATGTCTGCCAACCATCCATTCCTCTCCAGGATGTGGCCTCTTGCAAATGGCCAGAGGGCCTGGGGGAAGCCAAGTGCAGGGAAAGGATGCAGTTGATTTTACAGGCTCTTAAAAGTGAGGGCAATCGAAGACTTGGCTCAATAGGAAACAGAGCCAGTGGGGTCCTTTGAGAAGGGGGAGGCGTTTGATGAAAGGACATTGAGCAAGATGAGTCAGGCAGCTGTCTGCAGGATGGACGTGAGGAGAGGCTGGATCAGAGGGATCGGTTAGACCGCTGTTACCGTAATCCAGGTGTGAGCTACCGCGGCTGGGTACCAGGAATACATGAGAGCCAGTGGGACCTGGTAAGGGATATCTCCTTCCCAGGCATTCGCTTCCCCTGTTGAAGATGATGCTCTAAACACCTGAAGGTCCCACAAGAAACACACCAAAGACTCAAAGCCAACCTTCCCCATCCCTGAGAACGTGTGCCCAAACCTAGCACCATCCATGGAAGTGGATGGCTCACTCTGCCCCTTCAGAGACTGGCCTGTTAGGTGGGGGATTTTCAACAGAAAATGTGGATCAAAGACTCTAACTCTCAGGGCCTGGCCAATCCTACCTTTCCTTGGTATGTCCACCTTGCTCAGGGATTCCTGGCCTGGTGGCAGCTGGTTCCTACTGCACCTGTCCTGGGGGTCACGGCCAGAGGGCAGGGAGGGGTCTGATGAGGTCAAGAGAGTCCACAGGTGACTGGAGATGGTTGGGACATTGTGCCTGGTGGCATGCAGCCAGGGCATGCAGACGCCCAGAGCTGTCTCTGCTCCCCTAGCTCACCTGCACACTCCTTCACACTGGGGTTATCAGATGAACAAAACACGGTACGCCCAGTTCAATGTGGACGTCCTTTCAGCTCCTGGACCGGGACAGTCGGGGTTTTCAACATTCCAGCTGGCAGGAAATGCAGCATACACATGCCACATACTTACGCTAAAAGATGAGCCCTTGTTCATCTGCGATTTAAATTTACCTGGGTGTCCTGTATCTTACCTGGTGCCCTATCCACCTGCAGATACCAGGTACACAAGAACTAGATCATGGCCTGAGGAAAGGTCCCCTGTGCCCTGGATCCAGGACACCCGGGTCCTCCTCCAGCTCTCCCTGTGGCTGAGATGGCTCCCCTGTGAAATGGGAGTGATACCCTAGGGCAGCCGTCACGGAGCTGTCGGGAAAGCTTACAGATGAAAAGTATCAAGTACTAAAAGGTAAGGAGCTAGGGACAA
Organism: Macrotus californicus; assembly: GCA_007922815.1. Taxonomy (NCBI): domain Eukaryota; kingdom Metazoa; phylum Chordata; class Mammalia; order Chiroptera; family Phyllostomidae; genus Macrotus; species Macrotus californicus. The sequence goes on along the minus strand of VMDR010000093.1, from coordinate 70,364 downwards.
GGTAGTTGACATCAAAGGTGGCCAAGAACACACTCAGACTCTCTAGGGACACAGGATGGGTGCTCCCAGCGCATCTGGCCTTTGTTTCTCTCCTGTGGGAAGGGGGAGTTGATTTCTGTGGCTCTTTTCTATTTAAAAACTTGGTGATGATTCTAGGCGGCCGCCTTGATCTGTCAATAAGGACCCATTTAGGCCATTGCAACTTGTCCCACGCATAGCTTCCCGACACACAGAAAAGAGGTCAACCCATAGCCAGGACAGAGTATGATGTTCTGCAGCCCTAGCCAAGCCGCCAGGAGCTTGGCACCTTTACCGTTCTGAAGGGTCAAGGCCGCTCTGCCCCCATCATGCAGGAATGGGAGGCTGGCTACCCTTTGCTGCCCCATACCTGCCAGGATTATACCTGTATGATCAGAATGAATGAGAGCAGATTTTACCAGGATAATAAAAATTAAAACAATTAAAAGGAGTCAGAACCCAGCCAAAGAGGAAGCTTTGGAGGGAAGGAGTCTGAGGCTTTTTTATTTTTATTTATTTTATTTTTTAAGGAGGGCAGCTCCATGGACGATGTGCCGACCTCCTTCCCACGCCCTCTCCAGCGCCTTCAGCCATCTGTCCCCACTGGCTCCCGGCCTGGTTAGCTCACTTCTAGAATTGTGTTTGTCTGGAGTCTAACGGGGACATGCTAGGAGCTGTCACTCGGAGCCGAGTCTGGGGAGGGATGAAGGATGGAGAGGGGAGGTGTTGAGGGAGGCTGGCCGAGGATGCACAGGTCAGAGGAAAGGCTGAGTGGGCTGGCATGCCCTGGTGGCTTCCAGCCCCTTTCCAGAATGACAGTGATACAGGGTCTACTGTGTGTCCTGCATGAGACCATGAACTTTGGGGACGTTACAGAGTAAAGGGTAGTGGGTTGGTGACTGTCCACGTGCTCTTCTCCCAAGCAGATCTGGGAGGTTAGAAACCGTGGCTCACCCAGAAGCACTGTTTATACAGCACATGTTGGCTGTGGGGAGGGGGGTGTCCATAGAACTGTGGATTCCCAGGGTCAGGCAAGGGCGATGTGGGAAGAGTACTTAGAGCTCAGCTGGTCCAACTTCCTCATTCTATACACATGGCGAGTGAGAGGCCCCAGGAGGACGGGCTTTCCCAAGCTCACAGCATCCAGCACCACCAGCCCCCACCCCTGCCCCAAGGGATACAATAGGGCTCCTGTTCTAGGTCTTCCCTCAACCCCTGATGGGCTCCATCCAGTGCTCTGCCTCAGCCCATGCATACGTAACCTGGAACAACTCTTTGAGCAGAGGAAGAACCCCATGGGGCCCACTGCCAGCCCTGGGTTCAGAGCTGCTTGAGAGGGCCCACGCAGGGCAGGGGTCCACACACCTCCGCTCCTGCAGCGGCTGGAGGAGCCCCAAACGCCCCCACCCTGCCTTGCCTCAATAGCAACCTCCCTCCTTACGAGCAGGTAGGCTCCACCCAAGGGATCTCCAGGGTGGGCCAGGCTGGGGATGGCTTCCGCCCTCCACCCGGTCCCAGTTCACAGGGCTGGAGGTAAGCTGGAAGGCACTGGCTCTCTGGGGGACTGGGCGAGGACAGTGGTGGCACAGGACTCTGCCCAGGCATCTGCCCAGCCTACCAAAGGCCTCAAGGGAGGAGCAGATGGTGCCCAAAGTTGAACCTCTTCTCTGTAGGGCCCCCTCCAACCTGTGCCACTCACATGACACCTTCTGATCAGATTTGGGGGTCCTTACACGGAATAATCAGATTACAGGAAGCGTTAACTGGATTAGGCAGAAGGCTTCCTAGAGGCACCATTGAAAATGACTATTAAATACCACAGGGGCCTGGGCAGGCGACAAGGGCTGGTTTCCAACAGCACTCCCTCCTCTCCTTCCCTCCTGGGCAAGGCAGGGTGAAGGTGTGTGTGGAGGTGGGGGGTGGGGTGGGCAGGGAGCAGGTTCCTCAGCCCTCTTCTAACTTTGTCCCTGTCCCCTCACTCAGCCACCTGGCCCTATGTCAGGTGTGTTCCTCTCGGATCACAGGCTGTATATGGCTGGTTTCATGCTGGTCACTGCATTTTCTCCTTTAACCCTCATGGGGGATTTACAAAGTCGGTTTCAGCACCCCCGTTTCACGAAAGGACAAATGGGCTTAGAGGTTATGGTTATATGGGATTCTAATCTCGGTCTGCCTGATATTATTTCCATCTCAAAAACTCTCTCCCCAGACCCAGTCAAGGCCAATTTCCCCCCCTTCTGGGGCTGACCGTGGACTGGCCACCCTTGCCAACCTGTGGCTGAATGCTGGGCCAGCACCGTGCAGGTGCGTGGGCTCCAGAACGAGGCCAGACACTGCAGAGACCACTTCCCGGACTCCCGGCCGCCTTCCCCGCTGGGGCACCAGAGGGCCTGAGCTACACGTCCTCAGGCCGTCCTAGATCGGACACCAGGAGGTACAGACACACACACACCTCCCTGCTTTATGCTACCCCCAGTCCTTATCACTTATCAGCACCTAAATATATACATTTTACTTATTTACTCTGTTGGTTATCTCCCCAACCAGAATGTACCACTAAATGCCAGATGAACAGAAATATCTGCCTGTTTGTTTTTCCCCAATAACTGCATCCTCAGCTCCTAGAACAGTGCCTGAAATACAGGGGGTGTCTGATTGGCGTCTGAGGAGTAAGTGAATTCACGTGAGAGTGTGGGTGTGCGTGAGGACGTGTGGGGAGAAAAGGCTGTGTGGGGAGGGGGGGCTGTGCTTGCCTCTGCATGAAGGGGGGCGCGTGTGAGATGAACACGAGAAGGGGGCTCGGGGCCAGAGGAGGGGCTGTATGAACGGGGGACTGTGTGCGGGAGGTGGTTTGGGAACATGTGTGAGACAGAAGTGAAAACACACGTGGGAGAGAGTGGTGTGAGCGGTGGGTGCAGGCGGGGCCCCAGGGGGCCGTCTGCTGCATGATTCCAGCACCCCCAGCTGCTGACTGAAGAAGGGCCCTGAGGACCCCCAGGCATGGGATCAGATCTCCGCAAAGCTCCCAGGATCCCGGAACAGGCTCGGGAAGGAAGGGCTCCGCTGCCTGCCCTGAGACCCTGTTCCCCATCAGCAGCCACACTGCTAGCTCTCAGCTCTGGGTGGGACTGGGCCATCTGCTGCCTGCCACAAGGACAGCTCCAAGGAGGCCCCTGGATGGGTCAGCAGAGTGGCCAGTCCCATGGGCTGCCTCCTAACGAGGTGCGGAGATCGGGAAGGCAGCCTGGGACCCGGGCCAGCCCCAGATGGCCCCAGCTGCTCACCATGGGCCAGGCAGGAAGCTGGGGTGCAGGGAGTTCCTGTTGAAGGGGGACCAGAGGCAGTTTGAAGAAGGGCCTGGTGGGGGCAGCATTAGTGTGGGCTTGGCAAGAGCCCGTCCTCCTGGGAATGAATGGAGGCAGCCAGGATGATGGGGAAGGAGGGTGGACAGGCTCCATCCTGTCTGTCTCCCTGTTGCCCAGGACCAGCCACCAAGCAGCCCGAGGATGTGGTGGGCATGACCAGGCGGGCTGACCTTGAGACACGGCACTGCACAGGTGGGATGGTCCTGACCTTTGAGACCCTGCCAGCCTCACGTCCCAGGCAGGTCTTCCCACAGGCTCCTTCCTGTCTCCATGCTCAACAGGGCACAGATGCCCTGGCTGGAGGCAGTGAGAGGCCTGGAAGACAGGGGTCTGGGGCAGCATTGGATCAGAACCACTGGGCAATCTGGAGTGCTGGGGGTACTGGAACAGGGGCCTGTGGTGTGGGTGTGCAGGCAGGGGGCCTCCGTGAGAGAAGGCAGCCTGGCGTCTCGATCAGCACTCCTGGGTCCCATCCCCACTCTGACTTTACTGAGCCAGGTGACCTGGAGAGGGTGTGCAGCGTGGCACGGAGGCCCAAAGGAGTTCCACACCTGGCCCGAGATGTGGGCAGGTCCCTCCTCTCAGTCCCTGCCGGCCTCGAGGCCACTATCTATAAGGCCAGCTGTGCATATATGAAAGCCCCTGCCCCCAGGCACTGTTTGTTTATGTGGGTGGTGCGCATTTGCGTCTCCCTGGCCTCCCTGCCCCAGGGTCCTGGCCTCTCTGGGGAGGTGCTGACCAATGGCGGATCTGGTTCCTGCAGGGCCATGTCCAGAGCCCATGACAACCCCCTTCCCAGCAGCCCCAACAGCAGGGCACAGCTGACTGGGATCTCCCCGCACCCCTACAGGGAGGTGAGGAGGGGCAGGGGCAGAGGACACAGGACAAGGTGGCTGCTGCTAGCCCCCACAGGCCTTCCTGCCACCACTCTGGTGGCCCCTTCAGCCCTCATCCTCCCTCCATGGCCTCCGATGACAGGTTCTTGGTGACAGCTCCTCATCACAGCCCAGCAGCATCTGAGCAAGGATTGAGATCAGCTGATTTAGAGAGAGAGGGGATGAGGTTGTCACCAGAGGCTGGAGCTTGCCTCCCTCTGCTTCCAGCCCAGGAAGGCAGGGGTAGGACCCTGATCACTCCCTTCCTGGAAACCCTGGTGGCCAGCTGGGGGCCCCAGCAACCATCTCCTAACTCTACTGGATAGCCACGACCAGGGGCTGGGCCCAGCGCACCCAGTGGACGCAGCTCGCTTGCACACCCTTGTTCTCGTTGCTGCCAACTGCCGGGCCGCTCCTCAGCTCACCTGTGCTTCCTTTCCCTCGAACACTCCGGGTCCTAACTTTTGAGTACTTTCTGCTCCCCCATCTCCAGGGGGCTTGCAGGGTAGAGACTGCCCCCTAGTTCTGGCTGCCGGCACCCTCTGGCCTGGGCCCCTGACCCCTCCCACTGCTGACATAGGAGAGACAGCCCACTGGGCAAGAGGGTGAGACCTGAAGCAGTGAGTTCCTGGACTCAGGACACAGAAGACCCTGGTCAAACATCAGCCCAGCTGCTTATAGCTAACTGTCTGACTGTAGGCAAAATATTTGACTTCTCTGATTTCAGTTTTATAAAACAGGAGACCGCAATATTTTGCTTATAAAACTTCCTGGGGTTATGTATGTACCTGGCTGGCACAGTCCCTGGCACGCAGCAGGCACAGAATTCACAGATGTCACTGGCCAAGCCTTTCATCCTGGCTCCGAGTCTCAGGCCATGGTAGCCTTCTCAGATCTCCTGATCTAATCCTCACAGATACATATTCATAAGAGTGTTTGCCTGGTGCTTTGTGCTTGTTATTTCCTTGGGTTTTTATGCAATCCCTGCAGGGCTCAATGTTCTTCCAGTTTTACACAGGGAACACTGAGGCTCAGAGGACTCGGGCCACTGCTCGGAGGTCACCAGGCAGCTGGGCGCCCAGTGAACAGCTGCTCTCGGGTGCCCTAAATCTAGGGGCTGTCTCACATCTTCCCAGGGGAAGGGTGTCAGTAGACAGGCCACTCCAAACCCCCCAAGTCAGATCACACAAGCCCGCAGACCATTTTCTACCCATCACTGTTTGGGAGCCATCGAAGCCTATACAGAGTTAAAGGGTCCACTGGAGCTCAGAGACCTGGGCTGGGGTTGGAGGAGAGGGTGAGGAGGGGAGTCTTCAAACCGAATCCCTGGCCCCCTGGGTCAGGCTGCCCAGCCAGTGACCCAGCTCACTGGCAGCTGCGCTGGGCCCTTTGGGGCAGCCCGGGTGGCACAGGCCTCCCTGACAGCCAGCTGGCTAAGGAAGCCCTGGGCATCAGGCAGTTTTAATTGTTTGTTCTCCAGCCTTGTTATGACTCGATAAAATCCATAACACAGATACTGACTGTCCCCCCTCTGCCAGCTGCCCCCGCCCGGATCCCACTCCCTGGGGACGGCGCTCTGCTCTTTATAGAAACCACTTGCTAAACTGGACCCACTTAACACCGGCAATTGCTGGTAAATGACCCTCGCAGGGAGGATGCTGCCTGTTCAGTGTGACACTTTGGGAGTAGCAGGGATCGCTGGCCCTCGCCATCACTGGGGACTCAAATGGACTCCTGGAAACAACAGACCTATCCCAGGACAGCCCCAAAGTCTGCCCGCCGGGAAGGTGGGAGGACCGGGCAAGGGTGGTGAGCAGACCTGGCTCCTGGCTGGGCCTCCGCCCACTGAGCTGTGTGACCCTGGGTCAGTCACAGTGTCTCTCTGACCTGCCACCCCCCACTTAGGCAGTAAGATAAGTGAACTCAGCACCAGTGGCTTCCACTTTTTAAATAGTTTTTAAAGTGGGAGAACCCTTTCTTCAAGTGAAATTTTAGATCCTCAACAGGGAGGACAGCTGAAAATACTTTTCTGGTTAAAGAGCAAGTAGGAAATGCAGCGTCTACCTTGAAGGCATCACCCTTTTCTTGTTTTCCCAACGGAGGTTTAGAAGCTTCCGGAAGGCTAAGACTGGGTCTTTTTCATCATGGAGTTCAGCACAGTGGGCCTGTCCCAGTGCTGAGTCCCCAGCAGGGCTTAATGCCTGTGTGCAGGAGCAGGCAGGGAGACAGGGAGGGAAGGAGAGGTTAATCCATTCCCTTTTGTCTGCCACTTCAAGCACATATCAAAGTGCGTTCCCCCACCCGGAGCCCCACTCTCCTTCCTGGGACTCAGGACGAAGTCAGAGGCCCCTCCTCAACCCCAGGAACCGAGCCTGTTCCCAGGGTCCACAGAGCTGAGCCAGTGGTCCTCAACGCGGGGGCTCAGGGACTTGAGCTGTTGCGGGGGTGGGGTCCTTCAGTGCACGTGTGCGCCAAACCCTGTCTGCTGCCAGAATCAATACATCTCACACATCTATGGCCATTTGTCAAAAGTGTGTGGCTGCTGTTGTGATTAATAAGATAAAAATCCATTTAAAAGCGATCCTGAATTTATAGCAGCCCTTGGTCACATGACTCCCCCCCCCCTTCCCCCCGCCACCCAAAACAGCAGTTGCTAAATGAACCACCAGCACGTGGAGATCCACTGAGTTTCTTTGGAAGAGGAGTCCTTGTGCTGGAGAAAGGAGGGACCCTGGCCCCATGGGGCCTGAGCCTTGGGCAGCCTGACCACCCTTGTGCCATCCCTGCCCCACCTCACCCTCGACCCTGTGTAGGAGCTCTGGGTTCGCCCCAGGAGCCCAAGGGTTGGCGGCTGCCTGCTGGGCCAGGGGCCACATCTGGAACTCATCCTCTTCATTAAATTAGTGGCTGCTTCCCAAACTCCAGCTCGCTTGATCCCCCAAAGTCCTGTCTGTGCTGTTAACAAGGACAGTAATTTGTTCATTATGAATGGGCCACCGACCCCACAGGCCTCTGGGCGGCTGCTTGCCTCTGGGGAGGGAGGCGGGGGAGGCAGAAGGCCAGGGACCCAGGACCTCTCCAGGGCAGAGCCCTACTCACTTTGGTCACTTGCTCCCTAACTCCCCAAGTGGCTCTGAGGATGCCTGGGGACATTCTGGGGACAGGCCATCAGGCAGCTCCTGCCAGCTCCTCTCTTGCTCTGTGACAAGGCTTTGTGGCCATCCAATCAATGCAGACAACTCGATCTAGCATGGAGTCCCTGTGGAAACCACAGGCCATCAAGAGCCATTTATTGTCGTGAAAACAAACAGGACCCTCTCCCTCCAGTGCCCGCCAGTCCCACCTCCACTCCTTGTATGAGTCTCCTTCGCCTGTCCTTGGAGTAGCTCAGCCCCACTAATCCCGGGCTGCTCACTCCTGTGCATTCCAATCTCTGCCCCAGCAGGGTGGTCCAGTGGGGAACGGGAGCCAGGGTCTGGGGGCGGGGGGTAGGCCCCCCGTGCACGGTAACCTACCGGAGAGAGGCCTACAGGCCTTCATGAATGAGCTGAGTGTAACGACATCTACTTCTTGAGGTGGTGTGCTGGATTAAACAGTGCATCCCCAACTTCTTGTTCACCCGGAACCTCAGAATGTGACCTTCTTTGGAAATAAGGTGGTTGCATTTGTAACCAAGCTATGATGAGGTCACGCTGGATTGGTTGGGCCCTCATCCAATGATGGTGCCCCAAGAAGAGGGAAATTTGGACACAGAGACACCAACTGAGAGCAGGTGATGAGAAACAGAGATACAGGAAAGGAGGCCACATGACCCCAGAGGCAGAGACTACAGTGATGTGTCTCCAGGCAAAGGAACGCCATGGACTGCTGGCAGCCACCCTGCACTGGGTCCCAGGGACAGAGCGGATTCTCCCTCAGGGCTGCAACGGGCCTCCAGAAGGAGCGACCCTGCCCACAGCCGGGCTTGGGACTCCTGGCCTCCTGCTCTGTGTTTTCAGCCTCCCAGTTTGTGGAAAACTGCGGCAGCCACAGGGACTCATGCGGGTGGGTAACTTTTACAGGAGGGCAGACATTGTCCCTTGTCCCTGGAGGGAAAGTCACCACCACTGAGCCCACAGTGGGCTGGCCCCAGGGAATGCAGAGATAAAGGGAGCCCAGGGTCTGCCCTCAGATGCCTCTCCACTTGCCGAGGGGGCGAGGCTGGCGGAGCTGGGGATATGTATCCCAGAGGAGGGGAGACCATGGCTGCCCAGGCACCCAGGGGGCCTGCCTGGCAAAGGAGAAGCTTCCTGTCTGAGGGAGCGTCCAGGACGAGGCGGAGCCATCCTGTGCTGGAGAGAATTCCTTCCCCTGAGGGAAGAGGGTTCACCCTTCCCCTAGAAGGTTTCTGGACTGAGCTCCTGCCACACTGCTGAGATGGCCGACTGACTCCTTTCCCCTCTGAAATGCAGCCACCACTGGGTCCCAAGATGACCAACACGCTGGGGTGCCCCTGACGCCACGCCAGGCAGGACGACCTTCCTAGAGTGCCAGGGGCTTGGCCCCTGCCGCTCCCCGCTCTGTCCCCTGCCAACCCTGAATCTCTAAACAGGCCAGCACCCATTTGTGTTTTAAGGTTCCATGTTGAGACCTTACTTTTTAAACATTATCTTATTATTCCTGCTCCTTAAAGCTACTCTATAAGGAAAGTTTTATTAGCCCCCCCTTTGAAGAAGAGAAACTGAGATTCAGAGAGGTTAAGAAAGCTGCCAGAGGTCCCACGGCTTGTGAATGGCAGAGCCAGGATTTCAGCCCAGGTTCTCTGTCTCCCCAAAATGGCCTGGGCACACTGGGGGTCCTCTGATGAAGTCCCCGACCTGGGCCACTTCTTGGGGGAACAGAAGTCAATGGTCACAGTGAGTTTTCTTTCAACAGGGGCCCTGGGAAGGAGGTGCCAAAGAGAAGAGGACAGGGGACTAGAAGGGGGGCCCAGAACCTACCAACACCGTCAGTTGGCAGGAAAACAATGGCTGTCTCAGAACCCAGGGCCAAATGGGCAGTCTGTCTCGTGGAGACCGCCACACTGTGGGGCGCCCACCCCACCAGGTCCTGGCCACCAGTGCCGATACGTCAGCCTCCCTGGCCAGGGAGTGTTTATTTCCAGGGTGAGGCCGGGCGTGGTTTCCAGGTGGGGGTCTGTGGAAATAGCACGCTCACATACAGGCCCTCCCAGCAGCCCTCGGCCAAGGCTCAGAAACAGAGCCTCATTCAGCCTGTCCGGGGAGCCCGCCTGTGTGGCTGATGGCCCGCCTTCCTGGAGGGTGGAAAAGTCAACTCAGAGACCAACGCCCCATCGGAGCCAGACCCTTCTGCCTTTGCCACATAATTTACTTCGTTCCCCAGGGAGGACAAAGCACTGCAGGCGTGGGAAAGGACTGGCGGTTGTGACACCCCACCGCCCAGGGGGAGCCACTGCCCTGACACACAGCCACAGCCACAGCATCCCGAGAGCTGAGTGGGTGGCGAGCCTGAAGGGACAGGCGCTCACTTTCAGATTCCCACTGACACCCCCTTTTACGGGCCCTTCCGAGTCCTGTGACTGAAGGCTGTGGACAGCTAGGCCACTGTCGCAAAAGTCCAGGAGAACAGGAAGGACTTGATGAGCCACCAAAAGGTGGAGGAGGGGAGGGGAGCAAGAAGGGATGATCCCCGTGCCACTGGGTGACAAGCAGGTCTCTTTCTGGGACAGCACGCACATGGTGTAGACATCTTGGGGGTGTAGAAATCTCAGTTTGGAGGTGGTACTAAGGGAAGGGCTGGGAAATGGAGAAATGGAGGCGCCCAGGTGGTCTGGGGCTCATCACAGAGGTTTTGACTGAAGCTGTGGCGAGCATGCCAGGCAGAGTGACGGCACCAGAGCTGTGGGGGTGGGGGGGTGGGACACGGGCGAGCCCCCACACTTAGTGGACCGCTACAGGAAGAGGAGGCCCTTAAACGTGCTTGGGAAGGAGAGTTGAGAAGGCAGGAGGACCTGCAGACTGTGGTATTCTGGGAGTCAAGAAGGGAGAGGTCACCACTGGGCAAGAAGAGGGTAAGGGAGGCAAATGGAGACAGCCCCTTTGAGAAGGTTTGGCATGAAGGGAAGACATAGGGAAGAGGCTGGAGCAGTCAAGAGAAATTGCTAAGATGCAAGAGACTTAGCAGGTATGAACTGGTGGGAAGGACTCAGCAGAGACAGAGAGGGGAGGGGACAAAAGTACAGGAGGGAGGGGGCATCTGAGTGGGGGAGCAGGGCAGGGTCCAGGCTTGGCCTTGACCACAGGAAATGGGAGTGGAAGAGAAAACAGAGGGAATGGAAGGAGGTTTGCTGGAAGTCTGGAATCAAGAGGGCTCTCTTCTCTTTGGGGAGGCAGGTAGGGCCATCAGCTAAGGGGTGGAGGGGATGGCAAAGGTAGGAAGAGTGACTCATATCTCCTGTCCCAGGCTCCCTACTCTCCTTTCCCCAGTCAGCCTAGTGTCACCTCCCCCAGGAGGGTCTCCTTGCTACCTTATCTTGGATGCATCTCCTGTCACTCCTCTCAGCTCTGGTGAGACCCTGCACAGCTGCACACCTAAAGAACGCACCAGAGCCCAGTTCTTTTCGGGGGTGTGGGTTGTCAGTAACGCCGAGCACGTGCTGACAGGTCACATTCACATGGGTATCACCAGCCCTTCATGGCATGCTTGGCACATGACAGGGTCTCAGAATGCTGGTTGAGCGACTTACAGCCCTACCTACAGACTCTTCCCTCTACTTACAGACTCGGCCTCCCAGGATTCACCAAGTCTGTGAAAGCTGACACCCCACTTTCCTGCCAACCCAGAGAGGCCGCAGAAAACTGTGGAGTTTGCTTTTTTCCTCCCATGTTTTAAGTAAAGTAAGAAAAAACAATCCACTCACACCAAACAAATGAAATGAAGTGGCCTTGTTGAAGTGCTGATGAGATCTAATTAGTAGAGATGGGGCTGTGTTGGTTTTCCTTTGCAAACAGCCTACTTATTGGTGGGGTGCTTGGGGAGGGCACACCATTCTCATTTCTTATTATTACTTTGCTTCACGCCTCGACTACCACGGATGGACAAACTTGTGCTGAAAGGCTGAGGCTCTCAGAGAGAGCAGCAGGAGTCCAAGAAGCAGTCCCTGGGGGAGGTGGGACGTGCCAGGGAGGGGTGCCCCCCAGCCCCTCTTCTGAGGTGGGCAGGTGAGGGGCTGGGGACCAGACAGCTGGGAGGGGCTCTCAGTGGGATGGTGGATTTAAGAGCTCCCACGTATCCGGCGCCTGCCATGTTCCTACTATTTTGCACACGTCGTATCTAACCCTCACAACTGGGAGGGCAGGGGTGGCTATTTCCGTTTCGCAGAGGAGGCTCAATGAGGTACTGTCAATCAGCCAACACGATGCGGTTCCTAAATGGACAACTTAGGTCCCATTTCCTTTTGGAAAGCCACTATCTACTCTCTCCACAGGGAATCCAGATTTTCAGTCTGGAGAACGGGGAGAAAAAGGGAAAATCCAAGAAACTGGAAATAGATGATATTAGTAATGGAAACTGGTACTCTCTATTCTGAAAGGGCCCAGACTGAGGGCCTAAGAAGGAGCTGGTGAAGGCCGTGCTCAGGGGAAGGTTCCCAAGGCCAAGACTAACAGAGGGGTAACTGGTCAAAGACTGAGTGTGAGGACGGCTTTCCTGCTGCCAGGATGAACAGCACCAGAATGGCCTGGTGGCCTGGTTTTTGAGGGTCTCCAGTATTTGAGGCAGTGAGCCAGAGCACGGGGTGAGACAGTGAGGCCCTTCCTCCCTTGTCCATTCAAGCACTTTTCCATGAGTAGCTTCTTGTCCCACAGCCTCTAGGAGATAACATGTGTCCCTAAGAGGCAATTGTTGATTCAAGTGCCAAATAAGAGGTGAGGATGACTGATCAAGAGTGCTTCATAGAATCCTCCAGATCTTCAAAGGAGGATCTGTCTTTACAGAAGAGCTGTCTTTACCACCAGGACGGTCTTAACATGAGCAAGTCCAAGGCAGAAGGCAGGGCCCAACGAGTGAGCACAGGTGGGCACAGGTGAGGTGCTAACGATTCTGACACCCTAGTGCAGTATGTGGGGTTTTAATCCACACCCAGAAATTCTCAGACACCAGTTGGTTTCCTACAGTTCAACTCAGTTCTGACACTCTCTACCTGGCAACAGCATCCGATCCCACAGGTTAAGGCTCCGTCCTACAAGACCGCCCTTCCCAACTTCAGACATCAATCTCAAGTCCAGGTGGTCCCCTGTGCTTCTGACCTACCAGCTATAGACTGGAGCTTCCAACAACCTCCTCCTTGGGGTTGATTAATTTGACAAAGCGGCCCATAGAAATCATAAAAAATTTTACTCCCTAGATTACCAGTTCATTATAAAAAGATGTCAGTCAGGGATAGCCAGATGGAAGAGATGGATAGGGCCAGACGTGGGGAAAGGTAGAGAGCTCCCACACCCTCTCCCCATGCTCCACTTGCCCCCGATCCCCAGGTGTTCACCAACCTGGGAGCTCTCAGTCCAGTCCTTCTGCGTTTTATGGAGACTTCGTTACACAGACATCACTGATTAAACTTTGCAAGGGGGTCCAACCTGCGGCCCATGGGCCATGTGCAGCCCAGGATGGCTGGGAATGCAGCCCAACACAAAATCGTAAACTTACTTAAAACATTATGAGATTTTTTTCTGTGATTACATGTCACAATGTATTTAATGTGTGGCCCAAGACAACTCTTCTTTTTCCGGTGTGATGCAGAGATGCCAAAAGGTTGGACACCCTGGGTTAAAGGATTGGCCGCTGGTGACTGATTCAACCTCCAGCCCTCCCTTGGGGTTGGCGGGGTTGTTGGTGGGATTCAAAGCTCCAGCCCTTCTGTCACAGGTTGTCCCCCTGGCCATCAGCCCCCACCCTTAGTTGCAGGACCCAAAAGTCACCCCATCAACATAACAAAAGCACTCTTATCATTCATCTCACTTAGAAAATTCTAAGAGTTTTAGGACTGTGACCAAATATATGTATTTTTATTATAAATCACAATATTACAGGCACCCACTCTGATGGGCTGGTCCGATTGTTAACTATCTTAACTATTACCTGGTCTGAGAGCAGGCCCTCATTCATTCACTCATTCATTCATTCGACAGATATGTATCTGTCCACTGCCTATGATGTGCCAGGCACTGTTCTGGGCATTTGGATGGACCGTGAACACTGAGAAAAGACCCCTGTCCTTGGGGTGCTGACAGTCTGGTGAGGGGGCAACAGTAAACATTAAACATAATAAATAGGCCAGTGATCTAATACGTTGAAAGGTGAGACATGATGTGGAAAAAGAAAGACATTAAGCAGTGCAAGGGGCCTGGGATGCGGATGGTGGGTGTTGGGGGCAGGTTACAGTCAGGCTAGACCCCACTAAGAAGGTGACACCAGAGCAGAAGATAGAACCAAATAGCTCCCTGGGCGAGGAGCACTGAGGGCAGCTGGCCCAGCTGGCCCAAAGCGGGACGGATGGCGGGTGGGGAGTAGCACAGAGGCCACATGCATGAAGCTGAGGGACAGAAGCAAAGGGGCTCAAAGAAGAGACAGACGGTCAGAGTAAGGACCATGGCTTTACCCCCGGGGTGGGGTGGGGGGAGCGGTTACACTGCTAGCTTCTGAGCACAGGATAGAGGCTCTGACTTCTGTGTATATATGTTTATAAACATAATATTTTACTTTAGAACAGTTTAGGTGACAGAAAAGTTGCTAGGAGAGAACAAAGAGCTCCCATCTAGCCCGTCCCCAGCTCCTCCTATTGTTAATGTCTCACATCCTTGAGGGCATCTTTGTCATAGCCCAGGAACCGACCTCGTACACTGCTATTAACTACAGTCCAGTGTGCGCAGACGTCAGGAGTTTCCCCCTAATGACCCTTTTCTGTCCCAGAATCCCATCCAGGATTCAGCCTTCCTTCCTCCTTAGGCTCCTCTGGGCTGTGACAGCTGCCGGCCTTCCTCATTTCTGCTGGCCTTGACACTTTGGAGGTGTGCTGCTGAGGGGTTTTGTAAACTCTCTCTCAATGTCTGTGTGTCTCTCTGATGTTTTTCTCATGGTTAGTCTGTGCTTATCGGTTTCAGGAAAGAGGAACACAGAGGTGAATTACCCTTTTCATCATGTCACATCATATCACGGGGTCCATGCTTGCAACATGACATCACTGATGATGTTGACCTTGATCATCTGACTGAGAGAGGGTTGGCCAGGTTCCTCCACTATAGTTACTTTTTAAATTCCACTCTCCATACTCTACTCTTCAGAAGCAAGTGCGTAGCCCACACAGAAGGGAAGACAGGTCACTTCTACTTGAAAGGGTCCCTGAGGCTACTGTCTAGTGTCAGGAGGTCACTCCAGCAGCCCAGGGCAAAGATGATGGCAGCTGAGACCAGTGTAGCAGCAGAGAAGGTGGTGAGAAGCAGCTGGATTCTGCACATACTAAAATATAATCAGTGAATTAGCTTATTCTATTGGATTAGATGTGGGTGTAGGCAAAAGGGTGGTGTCAAGCATGGCCAGGAGGTTTTCTCTGTAGACAACTGCATCTTGGCACTGCCCTCAGTGAGGCCTGGGATGGATCAGAATTGAGGTGACTGTTGGTTACGTGTGCGGATATGGAGTTGGATAGAGGAATATGGAGCCTGAGGGACAGGTCTGGGCTGCAGGGGTTCACTTGGGCATCTTGGGCACAGGGGCTGGAGGAACAGATCCCCCAGGGGGTGAGGACACACAGGGAAGAGGAGAGAGCCAAAGCCTGAGCCCCAGGGGAAGTAAGCTCAAGAGATTTGTTTTTGGAGCTGGGAGAAATCACGTTTCTCCACTCATGGAAATGGCCTTAGAGGCAGGTGCCAGGGTTCTCTCATCTACATGCATGTTACAACCAGTCACCAGGGGCCCTCCAGAGGGGTCAAAGCCCTGGGGAAGGAGGTAATAGGAGACCCTCCTGGGCACCGAGAGCCCCTGCTGGCTGGGCATGTGCCCTGATCTGGCAATCAACAGGCAGCTGTCAGAAGATGAAAACATTGCAGAAGGCCTGGAGCAGGAGAGGAGCTGGGGCTGGAGTGACAAGCTGTACAGAGCCCAGCCAGGCAGCTGCCTGGAAACAACTGTTACAGGCACAAGGAGAAAGGGGTGCCTGCTCATCCTGGTGCACCCCCATCAGCCCTGAGAAGATGAGGGGTGGGGTGGGGTGGGGAAGACACCCAGACCCCCTTCCACATCCTCAGAGACTGCACTGGTCTCTGGAGGCACTAAAAGTTTAGGGTGCTTTGGAGCCACTGCCTCCCCACCAGGGATACCCAGACAAGGGGTTAAACACCCCCTGAAATTATACCCTAAATATGAGATGTTCAGGCACATGTGTATGCTTTCTGGTGAGAGCCTGGGGCATCCCAAAATGCACCCTGTCCCCTACTCCAAGCCCAGAGGTTGCTTGCCCCACCATAGAACCCGTAGGAAGAGAAATCTAACGAATTAGCTGTTCTGCTATCAGCCCAAATTTTGTTCCATCACACGTGTCCAAAACGGCTGCAAATCCCAAGGACAGTGACTGTTAGTATCTGGGTCACTCTCCGGGTGTGTGACTCACAGGGCTGCTTTGGTGTAATTAGGATGCTGACAACCAGGAGAGCCAATGGCTTGGGGGAGGCGGGGATGGGAACATATGTGTATGTTTGTGCACTAACATGCATACACGTGCCACTTCTGCATGTGTGTGTGATGGCAGATGTGTAAGTGGTATGTGTCTGTTATGTGAGCCCAGGAAGGACCAGGAGGGTGTATGAGCGGGGGTGGGGGTGGGTGTGTGTGTGTGTGTGTGTGTGTGTGTGTGTGTGTGTGTGGCGCTGAGGGAGGTGGGATGTGGAGATCAGTACAGCATGGAGGGGAGACGTGCCCCCATCTTCTCAGGATGAACATGAAGATCTGTCAGAAATGTGGTAAAACTCTCCAAAGGATGTGAAATTAGCTGCGGGTCTCAATTCTATCTCTTCTGCATGGAGGGAAATTACATTTTACTAGAAATCCATGAAATCATGCCCTGACAAACACTGTGGTGCTGCTGCGATTATGTGTGAGTTCCCCAGGGGCTCTGAGCGGCCAGGTCACTGTTCTGAGGTAGGTGGTGGGATGGAGATCACCTCATGGGCCTCCCAGCCCCCTCCCCTGGATATCAGTGCCCAAAGAGGGCGATTTAGGCTCCCTCTCCCTCTGGCGTGGTCTGGCCCGCTGTGGCCAGCAGGCACGCTCCTCTCAGCCACCTGGACAGAGCTCCAGGCAGCCAGACTCCGCACGGAAGGGGCTGAGTGTGGCCCCCATGCACCTCGCGGCTGGACACCAAAGTCTCTGGAACAGGTTCCTTCAAAAACCCTGATGCCTGTCCACCCAGAGCCACTGCTCATGTGGCCAGTGGAACAAGCATGGAGTTACTGAGGCCTGGGTCTGAGGCTCACTGTGCTGTGTGCTGACCGGCGTTGAGAGTCTGTGCCCCAGCTCTCTGAGCCTCAGATTCCCCATCTGGAAACCAAGGGTCCTGACACCTTCTCTCCTAGGACCTCATGCCGCCTCCCCTGGGGATGCAGTATGGAAAAGAGCCCAGCAAGGGTCTGCACTTCATCAGGTTCAGAAAAGTTCCCCTGTCCCCACATCGGCTCTGTGGAACCCACCCCTCCCAGTCCTCTCTTCTCACATTAGGATCCACATCCCTGCCAGTTCTAAAGGGAAGTAGTCCCATCCATCCTCTCCCCTTCTCCAGCTCCCTGAAGCTCATGCAGGGGAGATGCCCCAGAGTCCCGGGTATAGACTGAGGTGTCCCCAGGGCAGGACTGCGGCCTGAGTGGAGAAGGGGAGGACCCCGAACATGTGCTGCAGGTCACTGAGAGTTTAAATACCGAAGACACTATCCTCATCTCAGGAGGGAGCCAGTATTACCCATCAGCCACCAGGGAAGTCTCCCCACAGTACAGTTGTGAATTAAATATGCAGCCTAATGAGTTGATTTTATTAGTTTGCAAACGCATTGAGAACTCGTTATCAAAATAAACATCAATTCCTTTCACCCCTGATGCAGCTTCTTCAAGCAGCAGAAGATAAACACCAGAGTACAATAAGCTACGAAGCAACAGCATTGTGGCTGCGAGCTGGCTTAGGCAGGGTCCCCACATCCCTCACAGAGACCCTGTGGCCCTGCTGGGGTGGAGATGGGTAAGGGGGTTCTGCTGCAGATGACAAGACCAGGTGGTAGTCTGAGGTTCTGCTTCCCCAGGTTAGGCCCCTCACCCCAGTCTGACTCCTGGAGCTGTGCTGTAGGGGTGTGGGCAAGAGGAGGGACCCAGAGGACTGGACAGCCCGATGATGATGATGATAGCAGGAGCAGACTGGATGATTATGGAATACCGGTTCTGTGCTATGTGTTCTCTGACCATCCACTAACCCTACAGGGTAGGGAATACGATCCCATTTTATAGATGAAAACACTGAGCTGCTCAAGGTCATACTGGGGAGCAGGGACGCAAGCCCAGGCTGACTGAATCATTCTGGCTCTGCCTCTATGCCCCCTTCCAGCCCCTTTCAGTCCTGAGTGTGGCTTCATGGTGTTCCGAGAGATTTCCGTTGCTCAGAGGCCGTTCTTCCGCAGAGTTAAGTGAGGGCTGGGTTAAAGACAGCAAGACTAGTTTTCTCTGGAAAAGATCTCCCTAATCCTGCGGCTGGGCAGAGATGGACAAGCTGACCTTTGGAGGAACCCATCCTCCCAGCCCACCGCCCTCTCTGGCTCCAAGCCTGGTCTCCCTGGAGACACCAATGAGTTGCCTGCTCACCCCCGCCCCTCCCCCTGGCCCCAGGTCCCTGGAGAGAGATGGTTGGAGGTTGGCAGAATTAGCCACGAAGCCAGCAGGACAGGGACCATATTGTCACGCTCTGCAGTCCTTGCTCTCCTTGGAGAGGATGTTCTAATCCCATTTCATGCCCTTTCCATGGCTGTCAGCTGTTTGCAGGCATTTGGGAGGCAGGTTTTTGAAATCGGAGCCCTGGTGCGGCCCCACCCCCAGCCGCCGGCCCCTCCCCCGCTGGCCTGTGCTCATCCATCCATCACGCTGTCCTGGACCCCTTTGTTAGCTGGCCAGCCCCCATCCAATGGCATCCTGGGCCTCACTCTCCTGCCAGCTGCTCCACCTTCCCTTCTATTTTGGGCCCACAGCAGGACAGGGCTGGGATCCATCAGCCAAGCCCCCTGCAAATAAAGAGAAGGGGGGGCCTAGAGAGGGGGTCTCTTGGATTCCACAAGGAAGCAAAAGACTAAATTCCAGCGACTTTTTGCAAGTGAGGGAGCTCTGAGGAGTGGAGGGACCTGTACTTTCTTAACTAAATTTATTCTCCCTGGTGCAGCAGAGCAGTGATTTTCAACCAGCGGGCCTCTAGAATTTTTAAAACATGCAATACTTGACTGTTTAGTCAGGGGCACTGACCTCTTTTCCCTTAGATTGTCAAATTAAAAAAAAATGACAACAGCCAACACAACACTAGCTGTCTGGTGTGAATGAATCAAAATTATACCTATTTTTTTGTCAGATAGGAAAAAATATATTTTTTGGTGCTCCATGGAATTTTCGTAATGACTTTCTATGTGCTGTGAGATGACAAAGGTTGAAAATTGCTGCAGTAGAGAGACCAAGCTACTAAAAATCAAAGGGAAAAAAACCCCTGCCCCACCCCCGCGGCACACAAGACACGGAGGTGAAGTGCTCCCATGGACCGGCCTCCACTGCAGCCAGCCCTCCTCACTCTCCTGTCCCAATCCACTGCTCCGAACTGCACACTCAAATATTTTTCGCTCCCAAGCACACCATGGCTTTGCCAGCCTCTGGCTTGTCCTCCCACCTTCCTCTGCTGGCCTGGCTCCATCCCGCTTCACAACTCAGCACAGGTATTCCTCCTCCAGGAAGCCTTCCCTGACCCCAGGCAGGACTCTGTGGTGCATCCTCTCAGCACTTGATTTGTCCTACTGGCTTTTTCTGGATATATCTTGTCTCCCCTTAGACTACACTCTGGGTCTCGGCTAGACTTGGGGCCAAGGATCGCAACCCATGTCGTAAGCATCTTGGAAAGACAGTTTGTAGGGGCCGCTCTTCCCTCACCTGCCTGGTTCAGAACGGACGCTCTGCTCCGTAAGCGGGAGCCACCTCTACCGCTGCTGTTCTCATTCCTGCTTTCGCTTTGCCAGCAACTAGAACAGTGCCTGGTACGCCATGAGCACGTACTAGGTAGACTTCAAAACTGTCCGCTCAAGAGTGTAGATTCTATTGAGTCTTAGAGAGATACTGCAAGAAGATAACCTTAAACCCATGGATTTTAACACTCTCTGTTGCAGATGAGAATTTGAGGCCCCAGGAGTAAAGTGACTTGTCTGATGCCCCTGAGAACCAATTGCCTTTAGTGGCACGGCCTGTAATTTCAGCCCTGAGCATGTATTTGTCTGCCTCTGGTTTGTTTTGTTTTGTACTCCGGGCTGAATTACCATGTGGCAGCAGATCCTTTTTCTGGAGTAATGGAGTCTTAGTTCTGGGTGAAGGGGGCAGGGAAAAATTAAAGTTCCCCACGAGGATATGAAGCCACTTTCTTCTCAGCTCAGTCCTTACAAAGGTGCTGGAGAGAGAGGGGCTGAGGGGTGCTAGGCAGAATGTCAGGCATATAGTTTCCTTCTAGGTCCCAGTCGGGATGCCCAGAAAGCGGTCAGATTTCAGGTCACAGGAGCTCCTTTTCAAGTGGGGACAGCTGAGAATGAGGGGGTGGCCGAGGTGGGCAGAGATGCAATGTATACTC
This sequence comes from Macrotus californicus, assembly GCA_007922815.1. Classification (NCBI taxonomy): domain Eukaryota; kingdom Metazoa; phylum Chordata; class Mammalia; order Chiroptera; family Phyllostomidae; genus Macrotus; species Macrotus californicus. Next base: position 50,215 of record VMDR010000093.1, on the reverse strand, counting down.
TCCTATGGAGAGAAAGGGAAAATGCTGGGATGGGGGGGGGGTTTCACAGCCCCACCCTGGCACACAGGAGGTGGTCAACAAAGAGTTACTAAATGAAGGAGGAAGGACAAGAGCCTCTGAGCACACTGGTGGGCAGGTGGGCAAGACAGCTAGGTCTCGGCCTGTACCTGGTGGAGGAGCTGGAGGGCTGCAGAAGGGAGGGGGTGAATTTCAGCAGCAGCAGGAAGGACCTGCACTGCCTTTCTGATCCCAGACCTGGGGGATGCTGGAGGGCTTTCCTCAGGGAAGCCTCTGGCCACACTGCCTCTCTGGATGGAGAGTGTGCAGGGGAAAAGTCAGCCCTTCTCTTTCCAGGATGGTTTGAAGGCAGTCTTGCTCTAAGGCAACGGGATGAACCCAAGACCCCTGGGGGTTGGGGGGGGGGGGGCATCTGGCTCCTAGCTCTAACTTTAAACTCCAGGCATGTGAGGAAATAGGTCCCAGGTGGTGCTCACCAGAGACCTCATCCACCTGGCTGCAGAGAACTGCCCCCCACCCCCATCCCCATCCAGCTTATTCAGCTGAGTCTCCAGGGGACATGGAGCTTATGGGGGGCGTCCCTGCTATTTACGTGTTCCTCTGAATGATTTACCGTCCCTGCCAATATGACTCCCTCTCCTGGTGAATTAACTCGCTCTGAAATCATAAATAATTAGTGAGCCCGTCCCCAATGCCACTTAACAGGTTGTGTTTTCGAAGCACTTTGTGCCCATTAACGAAAGAATTCTTGATGTGCTTCCAGGAGGAAAGGACAGTAAAGGAGAAGGAACCTGCAAAGATCTCTGGAAGTCATTTCATCTGCCCTCCTGCCTCTGGGCAGGACCGTGTCAAAGAAGAATATGGTGAGACAGAAAACAAACCAACAACACTGTTTTGAGAAAACATCCAGATCGAAATGCCTAAGACAAAACAGAACAAAGAGAAACAAGTCAAAACCCAGACAGGCTGCTCTCTCTGATGAGTTAACCACCAGACCGAGCCCAGCATGCCAAGGAGCCGGGAGGCCTGTGGAATGTGGTGGGTCAGCGAGGGAAGCCCATTCGAGGACAGAGAGGTGGTTCATTTAATCCAGGGCAAACTGGAGACACTTTGGTCCAATAAGCAGGTTTCCTCACCTGCAAATACGCAAAATGGTAATTTGCTAAGCAAGACCCATTCATTAGCCTGCCAATGACACAGTTCTGATACTTAGGAATGTCCCTCCTAATTAGACCCCCCACCACCACCTCTGTGTAGCCACATTTAAAGTCTTGCTTCTGGCTTGGGGCAGGAAGGGCCATTCATGCCAACTTGTCTCTCCCTGTGGGAAGACGAGCTCAGCGTGTCTATTGATTCATTTATAATTTGCCAAAACAAGATTCTCCTGGGACAGTGGTTGGCCAGCCCCAGAGGGCTGCAGAGCCAGAAGGAATCATGGGAGCATCACTCCTCTTCCTCGCTGGAGTCACAACCACTCAGTTTTTCAATGAGGAGCTACTGAACACCTTCCATAGGCCCAGTGTGAGAAGCGGAAGGGAAAGGGGGGAAGGTTCCACGTGGGTCTCACACACACAGAGGGCGTTTCTCTCTGGAGTCAACCTCTAGGGCACCCGGTGCCGGGGATGGCGCAGGAGCGGGGAGGAGTAAGGAAGGCAGCTCCTCTTGCCCCTGTCCCCATGGGCTGGAAGATGGGCCCAGCAAGAAGTCTTTTCCAGAGAAAGTATCTGGGCCAGTAGCCACTTCTGCCACTGGCACAGCTGACTAAACCCCCGCCAGAGCAACCACCTCCCAGCTCACAACTCCAAACTCTGCACAGGATACAGAGAGAGCAACCGCCCGCAGGCCCCAGAGACTGGAGCAAAGTGGGCAGACTCTGGAGAAGACTGGATGCTGGCCGAAGCCGATGACACAATGTGAGTTCCTGTGTTTGATGGCATCTAACTTGAGGGCAGGCTGGCGTCAGCAAGGACAGAGCTCAACCTCGGACAGCACAAAGTGACAGGACAGACACAGAGACCAATGGGATAGAACTAGGAGTCAAACACTAACTGCCTGTGTCTATGGCCAGATGATTTTGCCAGGGTTGCCCAGAACACTCAATGGGGAAAAATTGTCTCTGCAAGAAATGGTGCTGGGACAACTGGAGAGCCGGACTCGAAAGGATGCGGTGGAATTCCTACAGCGTGCAGCACACAAAGCCTAACGCAAAATGGATCAGTGACCGAGATGGAAGAGCCCGACCATTAAATTCTTAGAGAAAAGCACAGGGGTAATCTTCGATTTAGCCACGGATTCTTGGATAAGACAACAAAAGGAAAATAGTGAAGGTGGACCTAACCTAGCTTCAGTTTCAGCCTCCCTCAGGAGTGGAATTTTAAACCAATCAGTCTGGAATTTCCTGGTCAGCCCCAGAGAGGAGATCTGCCTGATAAGACCCCCTTGCTCTCCCCTAAGGGAAGGTGACCTTGCCTGAAATAATACAGTCTTTCAACTTTCTTATCCTGCCCCATTTCTGCCTAGAAAAGCCTTCCATTTTGTACAATTCCTCAAAGAACCTTTCTATTTACTAGAGGGGATGCTGCCTGATTTATGAGTCACTCAATAAAACCAATTAGAGCTGTACGTTTACTTGGTTGAGTTTTTGTTAACACTGGTGAGAATATAAAATGGTTCAGTAACTGTGAAAAACAGTTCCTTAAAAAGTTAAGCTTAGAATTATCACATGGCCTAGCAATTCCACCCCTAGGTATCCAGGTAGACACCCAAACAGATCCACATGCATGCACGTTCATAGTAGCAAGTATCACAATAGCCAAAAGGTGGAAACAGCGTGAATGCCCATCAACAAACGCATGGATAAACAAATTATGGTACACACATACAGTGGAGCATGATGTAGACATAAAAAGGAATGAGCCCCGATACATGTCACAACGTGGTTGAACCTCAAGAACCTTGTGCCCAGTGAAAGAAGCCAGACACAAAAGGTCACAGATTCTACGATTCCATTAATATAAAATATCCAGAACAACAGAATGCGGATTGGTGGTTGCTGGGGGCTGAAAGGAGGGAAAATGGGGAGCAAGTGCTTATGGGTATGGGGTTTTGTTTTGGGGTGATGAAAATGTTTTGAAACTAGATAAGGTGATAACTGCACAACGCTGTCAATGTACTAAATGCCACTCAATTGTTTACTTCAAATGATTAATCTATTGTCATATGAACTTCACCTCAAAAAAAAAAAAATCCAATAGAAAACTCACAGTCTCTCTGGCCCGAAGAACTACAGGATGCAGGGCAATCAGAGCTGCTGGAAAGTGAGGGGTGAATCTTGGAAAGGAGAAAGCCAAAGGGAGGGATCCCAAATTCTGTACACAGACTCTGGTCATATCTCTGGCTGATCCTTGTATGCTCAGGGCAGGCTGCAAGTAACCCAGCTGGGGATGAAAGAGCTGAAAGGAGATTTGAGCTTCTACCCTAAGAGAGTTTGCAGTTTAAGTCAACTAAGTTAATTTCTACTAAACAAAACAAAATAAACACTCTGAAGAAATATGACAGAATCCAGGTTCTCCATAACAATCACAATACTCAGGGTACATTCCAAAATTACTCCACATATGAAGAACCAGAAAAATATGACCCATTCCCAGGATCCAAGACAATCCACAGAGACTGACCCAGAAATGAGTAGACGTTACAATGAGCTGGCACTGATTTTAAAGTAGCTATTATAATCACACTCAATGAGATAAATGACAACATGCTTATAATGAATGGAAAGACAGTACATCTTTAGAGAGCTAGACAATATATATTAATATATAAGACCCTACGGAAATTTTAGAACTGAAAAATAAAATATATAACATTTTAGAATTCAATGGATGGGTTTAACAGCGGAATAAAGGCAACAGAGGAAACGGTCAATTTTAAGGTATACCTATAGAAATTATTAGAGATAAAAATAATTGAAAAAGTAAGCAGAGCCTGAGGGGTCTATATTGGCACATCTTACATAGGAATGGATGAAGTCCCAGAAGGAAAGAAAGAATGGGGCTGAAAAAATATTTGAGGAAAAAATGGCTGACATTTTTCCCAATTTGGTGAAAGGCATTGCTGTACAGATTCCAAAGGGTCAGTGAACCCCAAGTAGGATAAACACAAATAAAATACAACCATGCCTGGACACATCATAGTCAAACTTCTGAACACCAAAGATAAAGACAAAGGGGACAAAGGATTTCATGTCCTGTTCTCAGCTACCCCTCTTCTTTGTGTCCCAGCAATGAAAGACTGAGGAGGGCCTGACACAGCCCTGGAGACCAGTCCATGTGTCCTCTGAAGCTAGCCACCCCCTTCCCAGATCCTGTACTGCAAGGCGATGTGGTGCTCCAAACCTCCTAACTCCAGCAGGCTTTTCCCAGGCTCATCCCACTCAGCTGCGGACTCTGAGTACTTTCCTCTCTGTTAAGTAGAGGTCCCCTACAGGAGGAAAAAGCTTTTTATCCCCGGGTTGCCAGAAAGTCAGCTAACACAACAGAAAGGGGACTCAAGACTGTCTCTGATGCCCCCATTGTCTCTATGCCCACACGTAGACTGATTCCTCATGCCCGGTGGCTGAGTTCTCGGCTCCCTCTGTGAGTCCCTCTTGACCGGCAGCATCACCCTTTGGATTATAGAAATTGGGGCTGTTTTCATGGCTGGGACAAGTCTTCTTGGGTCAGAGAGGGAATTTAATAGCTCTCAGTCTTCTTCCCCCTCTTCCCTCTAGTAGAGTCAGGCAGGGACAGCGGTCACAGGCGCTGAGACAGAACCTTCCCATCACATCACCTGGGGTGAAGGGACCTGCAAAGGACACTTGGACAAAGTAAGGAGAAGTGATCCTTTCTCCCATGCTTCACCCACTCCCCCATGGGACAAGGGCCCCAGAAGGGCCCCAGGAGTTCAGCTTTTTCAGGGGCTCCCCAGATCTAGGACGGCCCAAGAGCAATGCTGCATGGGCACCACTCTGACAGGGCTGAGGCTGGGTCTGGCTTTCAGCTTTTGGGGACCTGAACTTCGAAGCCCTGAGCTTGGAAGTCAAGGGCGTCAACCATCCAGCCTCTTCCTTGTCCTTCCCAGGAAAGGTAGCAGGGACCTGACTCCCTCCCTCTTCCATCCAGCACTTGGCTAAAGGTCACCTCCATGGCAGTGGCCTCCGCCTGGAATGCTCTTCCTGAGCTGGCATCTCCACACTCCAACTACTGAGCGCCTTTATGTTCCCAGTTCAAATGTCCCATTTTCCCCAAAGTCCTTCCTGGTCCCCCCAGGAGAACGGCGTCTCTTCCCCTTTTGATAATCGCTTCCTATTTCATTTATTTAACAAATCAATGATAACGAATTATTACTTATTTAACAAATACTTAAGTTAACTATATGCTGGGAGCTCTTCTAAGAGTTTTGCAAATAATGACTTGTTTAATCCTCACAAAAGTCTCATGAAGCAAGTATTGCCATCCCCACTTTACAGGTAGGGAAACTGAAGCTCAGGGAGGTTAGGTTGCTTGCTCGAAGCCACAGAGGCAGTCTGGCCCCAGGATCCTAGCTTCTATCCATGACCTTAGTTCTCCACTGTTCTGTAAAGTTCTGGAGGCCCCATCAGTGGGCTGAGCAGAGGTATAGAAACCATAGAACTCTGTCCAGGGCCCCAGGGGGTGGGAAGTAAGGAGGAAGGAGGCCTTCCCATCCCTCTCTGGACCCACAGAGCTTGAGTGGGAGAGACTGGGGAAATAAGACTGCACCCTAGCCCAGTTCAGCACCCTCTCCACTCTGCAAAGGTGAGGATGGGCAGGAGGGTGTCACAATTCTAGCCTTATGCCGTGGGACTCTGATCCCACTACAGGGACAACTCCACTGCACCCCACCTCCACCTGTACCCCAGCTCATTCTGTATGGCTTCTTGTGCTGCAACGCCCCCCAACCTGTGAGTCCAGCTGGGCTGCTCTGCCTTCCCTGATGTTTAGTGTGTCCACGCTGTGTAGAGAATTGCCCTTAAATAAGTGATCAGTTCCCACAAGAGCTCTCCTGTGCTTGTCCCTGGAGAATTTTCAGCTTTATTTATTTAACAGGTGATTCCTTTTCGTGCCCTTCCCATATCATAGCTGGCACCGCAGACAGACTATTAACAAAGCTGGGCCTCCAGGTTGTTTTTCTAGGGACTAGGTGGACAGCTTGGCCCCTTGCTCCCTCCCGGTCCTCTCTGCTGGGGCTGGGGCAGGGGCAGGGGCAGGGCTACCCTCTTGAGCAGAGAGAAGTGGGGCCCAAAAGACACCACTTTTAGGCAGCTGGCAGCTTCGACTGATAGCACAATTTTAGAAGGGCCTCTGCCCTCTTAGAATTTATCTTAAGATAGCAACAGTGGCAAATGAGCTCTTGTGCTTCCCAAACCTTAATGTACCTATACGTCACCTGGGGATCTTAAAATACAGATGCTGATTCATCAGCTCTGGGGTGGGGCTTGAGATTCTGCATTTGTAGCTGAGTCCCAGGGATGCTGGTTCGGGGGGTAGAGGGGTGGGGGGAGTGTCCAATGCACTGATGTGGCCAAAAGCTTGAATTAGCCCGACTTAACCTGGGGAAGACACAACCCTAATAATGGAGGTAGCGGTAATGTTGTTAACAGTATCCAGTATTTACTGAGCACCTACTATGTGCCAGGCACCCCAGGAGGAGAATCTATCCAGTGTAGCAGAAGGAATTTGCTGATCTCCCTCAGAGTCAGACAGTCCACTGAGAAGAAGAAACTGGATAGAGGAGAATTAACATTTTCTGAGCCATATGTACCACTGGCCCATTTTACAGATGGGGTCACCGAGGCTGGGAGAGCTTGAGTATCTGGCTGAGGCCCTACAGCTAGCAAGCAGCAGGGTCGGGATTCTGGCTGCAGTGTGCTCGGGCTTTGAAGACTGGCTTTTTTGTACACAGATGCTCACGGGATAAGGAGACAGAGACAGTGCATACCAGACAGGACCAGACAAGCAGGCACCCGAGACACAGGGCTGAATTCCAGATCCCTCAGCCCCATTGTCCTGCCCAGGATGACTGAGATGATCTCCTGGACAAAACGGCGAACTTCCTGGAGACGTTTCTATGCCTGCTCACCATTCTGCCTCACCTCGTCTTACCCTGGGGCCTGAGATAAGACAGCCCCTGGCCTGTTCAGCTTGGGGAGAGGCAGTGCGGGCCCAGGGAAGGCAGAAGCTGGAAAAGAGGATCCTAGATGCTGGATGGTCTGATTTTACAGATCAGGAAACCGAGGCCAGGGGAGGGGAGGGGAATCCCTGGGGGCTCACCCCGGGACCAGGACCGGCCTCCTGGTGAAGAGCCTGTGCAGGCAGTCACAGGGGCCCTGTGCTTGGAAGAGCCCATCTTTGGTTTAATGTTCTGCCATCACCATCTTGAAATTCTTAATGTGTTGGTAACAGGAGGCCCGTGTTTCCGTTTTGCACTGTGCCCTGTAAATTATGTAACGGGTCCTGCCAGGGACTTAGGGATGGTGCTGGGGCTGGACCCTGTCTCAGTGCTGTTCCTATGAAGTAACTGAGTAGTGCTGAACTAGACAGAATTGTGTTTGATGGGCAGGCCAGTGCAAGCCCACGCCTCCATGCAGCCTGGAGCCCGAAGGACTGGAACGCCAATGGAAACCTCAGGGAGGTGAGGCCTGAGGAAGGCCCGTCTGAGGGCCAGGAAATTGCCATCCAAGAAATGTGCCTCAGGGAGACCTAGAGCAGCTCCCATGTACTCCTTAGTTTGTGGTGACAGACTAATGGGTTTGCCAGGGCTGGGGAGGGGGCCTGAGGGGCCAGCTGTCTTCAGGGCCTTGGCCTCTCCAAGGAAACCAGCACCCAACACCACCCGAACCCCGAGGGCTGGGCAGATGCAGGGTGCTCAGCTGTGCCAGCCTGCCCCAGGGTCTCCGTGTAATTGGAGCCAAGCCTTCGCTTGACTCCTGGGATTGCCCAAAGAAGGAGAGAAGCACCAAGTGCAGTTGGTTGAGAAGCTCTGGACTGGCCTGGAAGTCCCAGCTCAGAGGGGAGGAACCAAAGCCGGGCATTCATTCCTCTGGGGCCACTGTCCCCAGGAGACAGGTGCTGGCACCAGGCAGAGCTAAGGAAGGAATGTGGAGCCTGTGGCAGGACAGGGAGAGACTTCATTGGGCCCAGCACCCAGCACATTCTAGGAAGACAGTGAAAAAGGGAGGGCAGAGTGCTCTGGTGCCTTGGGGGTAAACCCAGGGGTCTCAGTGCAGGGGTCTGGTCCATCGTGGGTCCCAGAGGGTTTCTGGATTCACCCTTGAATTTGGAACCGCTATGCTGGGGACAGGGTTTAGCCTACTGGGGTGGCCTCTTATCCATTTTGGCCTTCCTGGGGCCCACGGGAGCATCTCACATTTTTTGAATCAACTCTGCTAGACTGATCTGTGGTCAGGATGACGGGGGGGCTGCTGTGAGGGTTAAATGTGCTAATACATGCGGAGCCCAGGGAGGGTTAGCATTATATAAATAGAGGCTATTACCCAATCTCGTGGATTCCAAATGCATTTTACATCTCCAGAGCCAGAATGCATCTCACTGCCGATGAAATAGCAGCACTTTCTTCTTTCTTAGGGGCACATAAAGTAATGACATGACTTACAATGGATCTTAGGTTCCATCAAACAGGGGGTGATGATGACGGTGATTGTACTCATCAGATACACTTTTTTTTCAGTGCCACCCCCTTCCCTGGGAGTTGAGTTGTAGGGTGCTGCTCTTGGGAACCCTGGTCCATGTGGAAACAGGCATGGCGACCCCAGGGTGCTGGAGAGAGCAGGAAGGATGCTCCTGGTGATGAACACAAAGGCATGGGCAGAGGCTGTGACAGGCAGGCAGAGTCCTAGGCAGAGGGGTCAGGAGCACAGTGGGCAGTGGGTGGGATGGGGCTCTGACTCCCATGGCAACAACCCACGGGTCAGGCTCTTCAATACCCTAGCAGACAATCCTCCCATCAGCGCCATGCATGTAAGGGAGCTTGTCTGTGTTAAATCCACACTTAACAGATGAAGAAACTGAGACTCAGAAAAGCTACGAGAATTGGCCAAGGTCATTTAGCCTGTAAGCGGCAGAGCCAGGCCATGTTTTAGGCAGCTGTGGAAACAGGGCCACACTATTTTGCTCCTCAGCAGTTTGGAGGGAAGCAGCGGGGCAGAGCAGGCTCATGGATGGGAACTCGGCCTTCCAAGCATTGTCCACAGTTGAGGACTCAGGCTCCGGAGCTGACTGCCTGGGTCCATTCCTGAGTCCACCCTTTATAAGCTGTGAGATTTTGCGTAAGTTGCTCCATGTCTCCGGGCCTCAGTTTCCAAATCCATGTAATGGGAAGGTATGCTTCCTCAAAGGGCTGTTGAGAGGCCCAGACCACCCATGTAAACAAAGCAGTGAGAACAATGTCTCCCAGCAAAGGTGCTGTCAGTTGGGAGCTTTTGTTATCCCACGTTGAGTTCTGGGGACACCAAACTTGCTGTCTGGGGATGAGCTGCAGGCTCCCCCAGCCCCACTCATGGGCCTTGTGTGTCTGGGGCTAAGAGCTGGGAGAGCAGGGGGAAACCTAAGTAGAACGTCTTGGGGTGGGGGTGGGGGCTTCATCCATAAAGCAGCAACGGGCTGCTGGTGAGAGAACAGGAGAATAAGGGGTGTGATGGCAGCAGCTGGCCCTCTGTGGTGCTGCGGGGACAGCCCAAGGCCTGTCACCCCTGCCTCCCACCCCTACAAAGGTAGAGCAAACCCAGAGAGACCCTGGGGCATTGGGGCAGAAAGGTGAGAGGGCAGCCCCCTAACAAATCCACACCCTAGTGGCTGGCTCTTGACTCACTCTCTTTCCCCTGGCAATGACCTTAGCTGCTCCATCGCTGGGCTGTCTGTGCCCAGATGCCCTGGACCTAGCCCACTCCTCTGGCTCACGGCCCCAGCTGTTCTGCAGGTCTTCCACCTCCCAGTTCAGCTGATATGACCCTCCCCATAACTCACATAGAGCCGAGAAAGAGGACTCCAAGACATCATGGTCCTGCCAGTGGCCAGCTTTTCAGCTAAGGTGAGAACTGGAAGGCCATTATCTGTATGGGGTAGAGCCTGCAAAGGGGCCTGAAGTCCCAAGTTCTGTGGCTTAGGACGCTTCCCTTGGTTCCCTAGTTGCCACGTCTTCCTTTATAAAAATGAGGAGCCTTCATAATCTGACCTCAATGGTTTTCTGAGATCCCCTACAGTTTTGGGTCATCTGCTGCCCCTTAAAGAGGCTCCAGGCAAGAGGAGGGGTGCAGGGAAGAAGACCACAAGCCCCAAACGCCTGTGCTCATCACGCACGTGGACAGACAGGAGAGTCACGGTGCTTTGGAGTGCTGCTCCCCCACTGCAGCTGGCAAAGCCTTTATAGGCTGGTCGACACCAAGAGAGCGCGTGTCCTGAGTGGATGCACCGAGGGTGGGGCCAGGTCTCAGCAAGCCACTCGAGAAAGTAGCTAAGCACAGTCTGACCTCGGTGGTTAGCGGCCACATAGGTGCGAATGTGCTGCCCATAACTGCTGCTTGGCAACAGAGAGGATGAAAACAAAGGGCCCTTAGAGGTTCTTGTCTGCGTAATAGGTTGAGAAAGAGAAATGGGATCCAGGTTGGAAAAGAAGTTAAAGTGCCGCATTTGGAGATAACCTGATCATCTATGTAGAAAATCCGATGAAGTCTACAAAAAAGTTACCAGAACTAATCATCGAGTCCAGCCAAGTCGCAGGGTACAAGATCAACACGTCAAAATCAGCCGTGTTTCTGTGCCCTGGAGACAGACAACGGGGAGCTGAAATAAAAAATCACATTTACAATTGCATCAGAAATATGAAATATTTAGGGCTAAATCTGACAATCAACGTGCAAAACCTGTACTTTGAAACCCATAACACGTTGCTCAACAAAACCAAAGAACTACAGGATAGGCCGGAAAGCTCAACGTGGTCGAGACGCGATGCTCATCTTTATCTATATTATCAATGCAACCCCTGTCGGAAATCCCAGCTGGAGCGTTTGAAAAAAGTATGATTCTAAAACTCATATTGAAATGTCAACTGATTCTGAAGGTAGACAAGCAGATTCTTGAGCCCATGGGGAAGTGCACAGGACCTAGAACAGCCCAAAGGACTCCGAGAACGAACAAACTCATAGAACTTCCACTGCCGTTTCAAGGCTTACCACGCAGCAACAGAAGCCAAGACAGAGCGCTGCCAGCGTGAAGATGGATAGGTCAATGAAGCTGATTAGTGTCCAGAAACAGACCCACATCTACAGACAACTGACTTCCAAAAAGGTGCAGAGGTAATTCGGTGGTGAAAGGAATATTTTCTTAACAAGAAAGCTGAAACAACTGGACATCCATTTGAAAAGAAAAGAGAAGAAAAACAGAAAAGCTCCTCATCCAGGCAGAGAAGGGTTACTAAGGGCACAGGGAGGCTTTTGAAGGTGATAGACGTGTTATCTTGATTTTGCTGATAATTTTAGGCCTCACGCAGATGTCAAAAATGATCAAGTAGAGTTTATTATGCCAAAACAAAAACAGAGCCCCTGGTGTTCCCCAAAGAACACAGGGCACCACCATCCTACAAGGCCTCAGTTTCCAGGTCACCTCTTCTGGGGCAGCTTTGCAGGTCACCCCTCTGGACATCCGACCCCCTGGTTCCCACCTTCTCTCAGCATCTTTCACATGACCCTATATTACTGGCCACAAGCTTGATGCCCTTACTTGACGGCAAACAATTTAACAACAGGGATCTATCTGCCTAAGACTTTGCTGGATCCCAGGCACTGTGCCTGGCACACAGTAGGTGCTTAGAAAATGCTTAATGAATGAACAGAGGTTCATAGCTTTTGTTATCCATCAACACATTAGGGTTACTTTGGAGCTTCCAACAAAAGCTGCTCCAGCCAATGATAAGGTCATTTCTGCCCTTTGTCTCCCAGGTAGGTAGGAGTCCACTGGGTTGGAAATTTGTTTGCTTTTAAGGAAGGACATTGGGAGCAAGAGCTTCTGGTGAGGAGCAAAGAAGAAAGGAACAAGCAGGGGTCCTGTACCTCCACGTGCAAGGCCTTGAGGGAATTTCGTTGCTGTCTTAATTGAGCTCCCCCACAGTCCTTTGCGGTAGAAGCGGAGAGAGTCCCTGGGAGCCAAAGTGGCTTAGCACAGCCACCTCCACAGCCCTCCAACTTGTCCTCAAACCTGGGGCTAGTCATTCTCAAAGTGTGTGGTCTCCCGAACAGTGAGGGGCAGCAGCAGCACCTGGGAACTAGTTAGAAATGCAGATTTCCAGGCCCCACCCCAACTGGCCACATCAGAAGCTCTGGAGGTGGGGCCGGGACTCTGCATTCTTCTGAAGAGCAAGCCCTCCAGGGGATCCCATGCAGGCTCAGGTGTGCTCTGGCCACCCTCTCACCCCCATCATAAGGCACCTTACATGTGGGCTCCAAGAATGTGCTTCTGAGGCTCCAGATGCAAGGACACCCCTCAACCATTTGGCCTTCCTCCAGTCCCTAGGAGCCCCAGCCCTGGCACTAGGATGGGGCCACTCCCTTCCCCCAATCCATCAGCATCTCAGAGGCATGTTTCTGCCTCAGCCTGACCTCTTAGCCTGGCTCAGAGTATCCAGGACCCCTTGAGCTCTTTCACAGCAGAAGCGCAAGACAAGTTAGAGTTCAAGTCCTGCTCCCCGCACCCTGGGCTGGACATTCCAAGTTCCTGGACAGACAATAAGTCTTAACATTGCTAGCGAGGTGGCAGGCAGGGGCTGCAGACAATGGGCCTATGTTTCTCCCCACGCCTTCCTAAGGCAGCTCTCAACCAGGGCTCCAAGGGGGAGCTGAACCATCAAAAGCACCCAGCCTGTCCACTTGCCTCTGCTCAAGGCCCCGGCTGGTTGCTTATCACACCCTCCCTCCCACCCTGGGGCTGAACAATGTTCCTTTTTCCTGGAGGTTTCCAGCACCTTCTAGGTTCTGCATCCACCAAGGCCTTAGGAGAGAGGGGTTAAGTGCCAACACCTCTCTTCTTCTCCAGGACGTCCAGACATCTGTCATCCCAGGGCAGGGAAAATGGGCAGTGGACAGAGCTCTCCAGCCACCCGGAGCCATAGCCAGAAGCGTCCGCGCTCGCCCTGGCTGATTTCTCTCATTAGTGCAATCACATCAATCCCGACAGCAGCGAATTTATTACTGTCCTGGCGACAATCGTTTTTCACCCAGAGATGCACAGCCCGATAATGAGCTTGGGGCAGAGCTAATACAGACGGAACTCCCCTCGGCCCTCCTCGGCAGCTCTGGGATGGTCTGCCCACCAGCCCACCCCTGCCTCCTCTCACTCTGCCAGGGCTGGGAGAAGGGGCTCCAAGTGGAGAGGTCAAGGTCTACTTGGCTGAGCCAGCCAGAGCTGGACAAAGCCAACGTGCATGATGCCCATGGGGAGGAGACGTCAAGGTTGACTGAGCAAGGAGGTGTGAGTGCTGGGCATGCTCAGCAGCTTTTCCTCCGACCATGTGCTGAGTCCTTGAGTTAGGGCAGCGAGAGACATAGACAGAGCCTGGGAAGGCTGGTCGCCCGACGGAGCCTGGGAGTACATGAATGCTTTGGAGTCTGCTTCTGGAAGCCCAAGAGTCTCAAGAGGAATCAGGAGGGGTGATTGAAACCGATGACCTAGAATACCCAGTTAGTGCTATGTGGGCAGGGCATGGAGCTCGGAGCTGCTGGAGCTGATGTAGGGAAGCAAAGACCCCACTTGGCTGGAGGATGGATGGCCTTCCGACACCCTCAGCTCTCCTGGAAGGAACCCACACATTCATGAAAAAGGCCCTTTGCAGTGGACATAGTTGTCATGGACTAAACCCTCCTCCTAGGAGAGTCTTCTGGCCTCTCTCAGTATCCTGCCCCCAACTCTTCTTCAGGCACGATCCAATGGCTGGCCCAGTCAAGCCCCACCCCTGGTCCAGGGACAAGTTCCCTAATGGTATGGAGCAGACTGGCTGAAGCTAAGAGAGGGCCCAGCAAAGGCCAACCACCCCCACAGCAGGGTGCCCTGGGGAAGGGCTGGTAGCCTCACCCTCACACCCACCACCTGTGAAGGCACTGCCATTGACCAGTCATGGAGGGTGGTTACGGTGGCCCAGGACACAATGGCTTTAGGAGGTAGGTTAAAATTACAGAAAAATTTAAATGCAAATGGTTGAAATGTGTAAAGTATCAGAAAATCTTACATGAGATGTGACCCAGGAGATCATTTCATTCAAGTCTTTCAAAACCAAGTTTTGACATATATCCCCAGGGGTCCAGGAAGCCATGGGGCAGGGGTACCACATCTTCTAGTGGCATTAATTGGCTTTAAAATACCCTTTGTGTGTTAAAATAGAATTCAGAGAGACTGTAGGGTGGAATACAAAATTTCATGTATTTAAAAATTAAAATATTAGAAAGGAAAAGGTCATGTGGATAGTGGGCAGCTTCAGGCTACGTGCCCTACCTCTTCTGTCACTGGAGTCCCTCATGGAAGAGCTTGGAAATTGCTGTGTTTATGCCTCACATTTTCCCAGGGAAGATACGGGGCCCAAAGGGACCCACCGAGAATTAGTCTTGGTCTCTGAGCCCTACACGGTATCACACACCTGTTACCTTCTCTTTGGCATTACTGTTACCCCTGTAGACCCTTCTTTAAAGGGTTAAGTTCATTAATTGGGAACAATAATTGATGTCTAATATCTCCATCCTTGATGGTAAAGGGTTTTTAACTAAACTCAAGGGGTTTATAATGAAAGCAATCAGTCACACAGACATTAAAAGATAATTCAGAATCAACAAGGCCAAAGTGCCAAATGACACATCTAGACCATTGGCATCCAGAGAGCCCGGAGGCATTTGGGAAGGATGCACTGCAGCTGCTGGGCCTTGGTGGCGGGGCGGAGCAGGGGGAGTGACAGGAGAGAGGAGGGAAGGGGGCTGATGGCTTTCCAGGTGGTGAGGGCCACTTAGCAGGGTAGATAGCTGGGTGGGGGGGGAGGCCACAGTGGTACATAGGGCCTGGTGTGGATGCCATAGCAGTAGGGGAGCGACCAGGGTGAAGCCCAGCAGTGAGGGGGGGGGCAGGTGATGTGAGGGGTCTCTGTTCAGATCCTGCTGCTAAGACCATGTGGGACAGCAGATGGGGCCCCAAGAGAGGAGGAGAGACCATCAGGTGGCACCCCATACCCTACCCCTGTGCTCACCCACGCTGGGGAGAAGCCTGCGGTTGAACCGGACAACTCCCAAGTCTCGGAGCAGCATGGGGAGCTGTTCCTGAAGGTACATGTCTTCATCAAACGCAACAGACCTTGTGACCTTGGCGAGTGACTTAATCTTTCTGAACTTCAATGCTAATAAGGTTCATAATGTTAATACCTGCTGGTCAAACTGCTTCATAGGTTGGGAAGAAGAGAAAATGAGATGTCTGTGAAATATACGCACAGAAATTGGAGGTTTTTTTGAAAGGATCCAGGAAAAACATTCACCTTAAGGCCCGAAGAGTGGATAAGAACTTAGTATGTGGGCTCTCTGTGGCATATCTGCAATTTCAGCTAGAGGCAGATAATGTCTTAACAAACACATAAATCCCTAATAGTGGAAGTTCAGATGCCGCCGGCAGGTCTATGAGAGCTAAAGGGAGCAGAGGCATTTGAAGACAGGGCACGCGCCAAACTGCAAAGCTGGCTTTGCTTCCCTGACACCAAGAGGACAATAACGACGACGACAAACACTTACCCAAAATTTACTATACATGGAGTGCCGTCCTAAATGCTTAGCATATCTCATTAAACCCAGCCACAGCCCAATGAGGTAAGGACCCCTGTGGTCCCCCTTCCACAGAGAAAGAAACCAAGACACAGATTGGCTTAAGGTCACCTAGGCAGTCAGTGACGAGGAGGATTGGAACCTGGGGAGTCATCCCTGTTTCGGGCTCTTCAGAGGCCTGTGCTGTCCACCAGGGCCCTCTGATGGCACATTCTGGACTGCCCCTCAAAGCCCAAAGCAGGAAACGGGGCATCTGTACCAGATTCATAACTGACTCACACTCAGTAGTGACAACCTGAGTGTCCAGGTGTCTAGCCATTATTTCTGACCATGACTCAGATTCTGTGGCTAGGCAACTGCCTCCCTCATTTGCACATTCGCACCTTCACAGGGGTGCCCTGGGTGGGGATGGGGGTTGTGTTCAGGCTTCTGGCTTCAGCAGGCCCTTGAGAGTCAGTGGGGTCCACCCCAGAAACCAAAGTCCCGGAATGGGCCAAGTTACGACAAATAATATCTCCTCCCCTTAGGGTTATCACATCATCAAATTGTCATCGCCCCTCTGGGTCACGGAGAGCTTCCTATATGGTGTCACACTTGTACTGTTTTTTTGTCCTGCCCCATTCAGTGTGGAAGACATGTGTGGCTCAGACACTGACAAGTCATCATGAAGGCCCCAGATGACCTTAAAGAAACTCCCAAACATCTCTAGGTCACCCCAACCCCAGGGAGGGCACAGGGAGAGAAGGAGAGCAGCAGAAGAAAGAGGGGTTCCTTTCCTGACCTCTTGAATTCTGCCAACCTAAGGCCCAGGAGGACGCAACCAGGGTAGAGGCAAGAGCCAGGAAGATCTGGAATTCCAGGGTTATTCCCAAACTCCACTACCCTCCCTGGACCAGCCCAGGTCTCCTAACAGCTCACTTGCCTGAGCATCTCTCACTGGGGAGACACTAGTGAAGGATGCTGAGCAGGCAAAGGGCATCCTGGAACAGTGGAAAGATGACAGGTGTTGGAGCCGTAGAACCCTGAGTTCACATCCTGACCTTTTGACTTCCTGGCTGTGGGGCTTTGGGCAGTTAATCACTCTGAGCCTCCGTTTACCTGCGTGTTGGAGTCGAGAGAAGAAGGAAGCAGGTGGCAGTTGTAATGCACCTAACACTCTCTGATACATGGAAACTGCACTCCAAGTGTGAGTACACACACCCTCTGTAGATCCGTAGGATGCGGACAAAAGATCAAATCACTCCGAAATGGGGATGAAGCAAAGGAGGTGGGGCAAAAAGAAGATGTGGGTAAAGTACTGAGAAAAGATATCAAAGAGAAAAATCTGCAAGCTAAATGCAACTGGACACCCTATCTTAAGACCATTTGGAGGGGCAAAGACAGGAGCACAAATATAATTAAATTAGCTTATTAAATGTTTACGCTATGTCAGGTTCGGGGGCTGAGTGCTCTGCTCCTGCTATCTCATTGGCAAGGAAACCGTGGCCGACAGCGTGAGTGACTGGACCCACAGTGGAACAGAGTCACACAAAGTGGCAGAGCTTGAACCCAGGTTGGCCCAATCCCAAGGCACCAACCACTATCCATGCCACTTTTCAACAGCTTAAAAAGAAAACCTGAAAAGCAGGGAATAGCACAGACTGGGGGTAACTCAGGGATGCTTTAGGGATGGCCCCTTCCACTAGATATCACCACTGCACATGGAGATGCTGGTCTCTTTCCCAGCACAGAGCCTGCATTCCCAGCTCCCTTGCCTTTGGGTGGGACCACATGATCAGCTCTGGCCAATGGGCTGCAAGGGGAAGTGATACAGGCTACAGTATTTAATTGGTGATACAACTCCTCTTCCCTCTCTTATGGATGTCATATGGTGCCCCTCTGCATGGATGGGCATTATCCCTGAAGCCCACTACCTGTCTTCCCAATTTCTTCCACATCCCACAGGCGGAGTTCAGCTGGTAGGGATTCAGTGAGAACCCAGGGGCCACCCAATGCAGAGGCCAGGCTGCTAGAGGCAGCTTTGCCTATTGGGCCAGAGGTGGGAAGAGCAGGGAATGAGGGTTAGAAAGCCTGAGCCGAGGCTCTGGGCTCAATGGCAGCACTACTCTGTTCGATGTAAGCCTAGGCTGGACTCTCTGGAGGACAATGCTCTCATCCTTGGGGTGCACGGCTGTGCAGCACAGTGAGGGTTCCACGACAGGGGATGTATGTGACATGCAGACAAGTCTGTGACAGTGGATAGGTGGCCAGAGCAGAAGCTAGAGAAGTAGGCAAAGGCCAGATGACAAAGGGCTTCATGCCTTTTGAAGTATCCATCCATCCATCCATCCATCCATCCATCCATCCATCCATCCTGTCAGTCAGTCTTTGTTCACTCACTCATACTTGTCCAGCTCCTTCTCTGCACCAGGCACTGCCCTGGAGACTGGGAATGTACCAGCAACGAGTAAAGTAAAGTCCCCCATGAGAGAGACCCACAATAAACAAAGAACCAAGTCAACTCATGACCCATGGAGCTGAGTGCTGTGGAGAAAGCAAAGTAGGGTGAGGGGGTTCCCACATTGTGAGTTCTCAGGGACATTAGAGGAAAGAACTGAAGGAAGTGAGGGGTAGGTGTGGCCACAGGGTCAGCAGGAACGTCGAGTTCTAGGTGGGAGGCCAGAGCTAGACAGGAAAGTTCTAGGAGCAGAAGGTGGCCAGGGCTGTGGATGGCAGTGAGGGAAGACGAGCTTGGAGTGTGGGACAGCGGGGGTGAGGATTATAACACCCTCAGACCTCGTGGCCAACACATTATAAGCACTTACCACTCATTATGAGCATTTTAAAGGAGATTGGGATAATCTCCTTTAATGTGAAAAAAAACCCCAAAACCGTATGAGGTAGATATACTTATTTTTTACTTTTTCTCATTTTACTGATAAGAAAACTGAGCCATAGCTTGGGGTAGCTCAGAGGTGGAGGGAAGACTGGAAGGGACCAGAACCCAGTCTAGGAGCCATGTGCCGTGTCCTCCCAGGGCTCCCAGGCCCGGGCACCTGGCATGGGGAGTCTGACGAGCCGACCTGTGCAGCCCTCCCTCCATTCCTCCCAGCCCTAACCCTTGCCCAGCACCACTTACTGGCCCTGCCTTCTCCCAGCAGGGGTGGGAGGACAAGGAGTGACCAAGATGTCTCGGCAACCCGGCTTGTTTTCCTTTCCATTGCAGGCCTGGGGCACTGCCGGCAGTCGCTGCTGGCCCATTTGTTGCTATTGGCATCCCAAGGCCCCGAATTATGATGACTAATTCCCCCCACTTTAGGCAGCTCCAGGGCCAGCTGTGCTGACGTGCTCCAGGGGGAGCCAGGGTGGAAATCCCACAGGCGGCACCCTGACACCCAGCGTCTATTTCAACTCCATCTCCTGACTACCCGAGAGCCCAGGAGTCAGAGCAATGGGGAGGGAAGTACCAGCCAATCAGAGGACTCCTTCAACTGCAGCCAAGTCCTAGGATAACCAGCCACAGGGAGGCTGATTTCTTCATCAACACACAGCACAACTGTCTACCCGCCAGCTTTTATAAAGTAGTGAGTCCTCCATCACCAGGGGTATGCAAACAGACATCGGAGGGCTACTGGTCCCACGTTTGTGGGCAGAGGACAGCACTAGATGCCTTTTCATGTTTCTTTCAAGACTAATGCACTGATTCACGTTAGTCCTGAGGACAGAGGGCGAGTTCATTCTCCCTTACCAGTTAGCTTACAGCCCAACTGCATCCCACGGCACAAAGTCAAAAGCATACCAATACAGTTTAACACATCATTTTGAAGCCGGCCGTTCAGGCACTGTTTAAACAGAGAACTGCTGTAAAGGACTTGGCCTCTTTCCCAGCCTCCCTTCCCTGATGGAACAAGGTTCCTGGCCCCACTCAGGCCTTTCAGGAGGGGACACAGGGAGAGGAGGTTGATAAATATTTGCCAAACAAATGCCCGTAAGAGAGGGTTTCTGAGGCAGGTGTCAGGCTGCCGGCATGATTCGGACTCCGGGTGGGGGTCCTGAGTCTGTTTGGTGCAGGCAGGGGAGGTCTGCAGGGAACAGAAGCACCAAACTGCCAGAGTGTTCCACAGCACCCCAGCTGAGCCAAGGGGCGCACGGGGCAAGGAGAGAGGAGTGTGGGGCAGAGAGCCACCTCTCTAGCCCTGGGAGAAGGAGATACAGGGGGCAGGGACACCCCTGGCCCACTCTCGTGTGGGGTGTTTGACACGTACCAGCTGAGCCCCAGGCAAGCATGACACCCGGCCTTGTGGTAATTAGCAAGAGGCCCCGATCAATAAGTTATTTTTTGCTGTCAGTAATTAATAATTACAGCTTAGCCATACCATGTAATTAAACTTCCATCCTGCTCCCTCGCGTGCTGTTTGGCTTTTATTGTGATTAGCTCCCAGCACTAAACTTTCTGCCTTTGGAGCCTTCAGGAGCTGGCTTCCCCACCCCACTCAGAGTCCCACTGCCTGGCTCACTCAGCTCACACCCCCTTTTGTCCCTCCCCCAAGAACCATTCTCCTGAAAGAACATTCCAGACCTGCTGGCTGGGCTGCTACTGCCCTCCTTCCAACCTCCTCAGGATGTCCACCAGCAGTACCCAAGCTTCGAAGCACATGAAAACCCTTGCAGGCACTTGTTAAAATGCAGACGTCTCCCATCAGAGTACCTGGGAGTGGAGCCCAAGGCTGCTACTGGCCAGGCAGACACAGGGCTGGAGCCACGGAAGGAAGTGAAGGAAGGGTCTTGGGTGAAGAATAGGCATTCGGGGCTTATCTGGTAGGGGGCCGGGAACCACTCCCCATGACCTTGGCTTAAAGGGTAAAAACAACAATAGTAACAACAATGACCCTTTCTTAAGCACCATCTCTGTGCCAGGCACTTGCTGCTCCTCCCCCACCCGCTACCTCGCATCCTCACACCGTCTCTGCCCTTTCTGCAACATCGCTTACTCATGTCGGGAGACGAGTGTGGACTGTGCAGTACCACTTGAGGGACAAATGCTCAAACGGTGGCTTAGGTATAAATAGTTGATGTTGTCTGGGTCCTGTACCTGACAAAGACTAGGCTAAGTCTAGATAAAATCTGGCAGCAGCCCAGGTGAGGTTTGTCTCAAGGGGGAATCACTGTTTGGTGCCTCACTCTGTGTCATGAATGGAGAATGGGGCTCCCAGGCTCAGAAGTGACAAAGAGTGCTGGTGGCTCGACCACTGCAAAGGTTAATGGCATGACCTCAAACTTAAGGAAGAACTCCACTCTTGAACCCCAAAGCAGGTAAGGAAGTACCCCCTAGCCTGTGACCTGCCCTTGCCCCGCCCCCACAAATGCAATATTGCCAAGCCTGGGCCCAGACCAAGTTCCCATAATCCCTTGCATGGTTTGCTGCCCGTGAGACAAATAGATGGAGAGTACTCGACGGAGGGAGGCAAACACTCTCTCAGACCGGAGAACACAAACGGAGCAGCAGGGGACCAGGGCAGCCACTCTCAAAAAGGCAGCAAACAAGAGAAGCCTGAGCGGGAGTGAATCAATCAGAGACCTTCACTGCTGCTGACAGGGCTAGCCCCCCCCACCCCCCGCCTCCGGAGGCACAGGGGCAGGGGTGGCCTGGCCTTAACTTCAGCAGGATGGGTGGAATCTTGACCACAGGGGAAAGGGACAGGGGTGGAGGTGGGGCATGAAAGAAACTTAGTGACTCAAAAGGAAGCACCTTCAGGTGTGCTGGGGACTCCTTAAGGGCCTGGGCCCAGATGGGACAAGAACAAGGGAGCCACCTGGCCAGGGAAATCATGCCATTGTTGGAGTCTGTTCAGCGATGAAGTTAGAAGCATCCAGAGGGAGCCTGACACCCTGGAGCCCCTCCTGTCTCCTGGCTTTTGGCTGGTAACCCCATGGTTATCTCAGAGCAAACTGGGGAGGTGCCTCAGGGCAGACTGCAATCTGTGCCTGTTCTGACAGCCTCAGTCTTCCTGGGAGGGACAAGTGCTGGCCAGCTTGGGGTCACCCCCGTTCTGGGGAGAGGGGCTGAGAATCCAGTCCCGACTCCGCCCCCGGAACGCCCTGCAGACTTGGTCAAGCCACTTAACGCCCCGGACCTCAGTTTTCTGATCTGGTAAATGGCTGCTAGTATAAGACGACCTCTGAGGTCCCGCCTGCTGGAAGATTTTATGAAGATCATAAAAATAATAATAACTTTTATTACCTTACAGTTACAGGGCCCCTCAACAAAATTCCTAAGTGCTTTAAAGTAAATTACCTTGTAAAATCCTCCCCTCAATTCTGTGAGAGCTGATTAGTTTCATCTCTTTGATCTTGGCCCTCTGGCCTGCATGACTCCGGGGCACTGGGGTCTCCCCTCAACCCACCCTGCTCAGCAACCCCTCAGGTAAGGAGGGTCCCTTTCCAGGCTGTGGCCTCCACCAGCGAGCAGCCTCGGTCGGGGGGAGGGGCAGGCCCCCTTAGGAGCTTGGAAGACGCAAAGCCAAGCCCTGAGAGTCCTGGAGCTCAGTCCAGGCTTGTCTCCCTCCGCCCCCAGCAGGCGCCGCTCGGACACCGCTGGCACCACTGTCTGGGTTTTCGAACCCCAAAAGCAAGGAAGTGCCAGTGCAGCCGCCCTCCCCTTCTGGGACCTGCCAGGAGACTGGGAGGACATTTGGGCATCCGCCCTCTGGAGGTGGGCAGTGCGGATCACACCTCATCCTTCCTAACACTCCCACCCCCAAACCCACCAGCCCTTCTCCACTGCGAGGCTGCTCCAGGCAGCTACAGGTCAGAGCCGCGGCTGCAGAGACAATTGAGCGCCCGCGGAGCTGAAGCCAAAGGCAGGAGCTGCGTTGTGTCTGGGGAGGTGGGAGGGGAGGAGGTCTCAGACCCTCCCTGTGCACCACCCCCTGGTGCGTCCGCCGCTGCACCATGACCAGGGCTCCCGGCCCGCACCTCGAAGCGCCCCCAGCCCCAGCGGCGGGCCAGGCAACCAGGCGCGGGCTCCGTACGTGGCCAGGCCCCGCAATCGCCCTCCCCAGGCTATCAACCGGCACCCAGCACCCGACTCGGGCTCCTTCCCGCCTCCCTCGTACCCCACACCCTCGCCCCGGGGCGGTCTGCGCCTTCCTGGCAGGGCCTTGCCCTTCTCCGCGGACACTGATCGGGGAACCAGGAGCCCGGCCTGAGGAGCTCGGTGGAGGGGAGGGCTGAGCCCGGCTCAGAATGGCGCGCTCCTCCCTCGCGGGCCCAATGGGGTACCCACAGCGGGTGGGAGAGCAGCGACCCCCCCCACCACATCTCATCTCAGGCTCTTCTCAGCCTTTCCGAGCGACGCCTCCCAGCACGGAGCCGCACCTTCCCTCCTCATTCGGAAGCCACAAGTCTCAGAAAGACTGCCCCCCCCCCCAAGAGAGTCCCCAAAACTCGAGGAGGGGTTCCTGAAATTCACGTGAGAAAGCCCTGCCCGGGCTAAGCCCGGTGTCCAGGGGGCCACCGTGAGGCCAGAAGGTTCCCGCCCCGTCCTCTAGTACCATCCCTACCTCCTCCTCCAGCCCCCTCCCCAGCCCCACGTGGGGGTGACTCCCCTACCTTGCGCTCTGGCCTTGGGTATCCGGTGTAGAGCCAGCAGAGTCCAGATCAGCAGCCCCCACATGGTGCGGGGGGCAGGGGGGTGGGGGTCCTCTGCACTGTTTTATAATCCTGGTGGGGTCCAGTACCCTGCGGCTTCGTCCTGGGAGACTGTCTACGCGGCTCTGGCCCGGGGCGGTATATGCCCGGGAGGGGCAGCTCTGGCGACCCTAATGCTTCCTCGTCCTCTTCTGTCCAAGTTCGATCCCGGCGGCGCGCCTGGTAGGCGATGGGCGAGCAAAAAGAAAAAGCCGCGCTCTCAGACTCAGGGTGCCTCCCTCCCTTAGCACCCCAACTCCGACTTCGTCTCCCAGGCAGGGAGGCCTCTGCGATTCGGCTGGGTCGCTGGCCGGCCTCCGGAATAAAAGGACAACTTCAGCAAACTTCCTCCAGTGGCCACGTTGCCCGCCCCCCGCCCCCTTCCCGCCCCCTGGTTGGGTCGTCCAGGCGGACGCAGTCACTGCCTTTCCAGGCGCTGGGCCCCGGGGGCCGGGCTGGAGCCAAGTGCGGCGGCAGACGTGGGTGAGGGGGTTCTTTCAGGGGCGCGGATTTCGGGGGGCGCGGTTTGCATCGCGGTCCGAATCTCCCCGGAGCTGAAGTTTTCTTCTTTCTAACTTTGCAGGCGGCATCTGACGGGGCCGTCACCCCTGTGGCTCCACCGCCCTGGCGCCCAATACGGGGACTCTTGGTCCCTCCCGGGAGCGCTGGGCCCGGGCGCGCCCTCGGCTCCGCACCCAGCCGGCTAGCAAACTTTGCGGGTCCCGCGGCCGGGCACGCAGCCCCGCGCGCCCATGTCCGCGCCGGCTGCCGTGCAGCGGGGACCACTGCTGGGCTCGGTGACCCGGGCTGTGGCCGGCGCCCAGGCACAGAGCCTCCTGCTGCCCTGAGGATGGAGACCCGCGGTTCTGCCCTCCTCCGCGCCCTGGCCGGAGCTCTCGGCGAGACGCACGGAGAGCCCGGCGGGCAGCCCAGGCTCCGGGGGCGCGGCGCCTCCTCAGACGCCCGGCCCTTGCCAACAGCCCCGGCTTGAGAAACAGCGGCCGCTGCGCCCGCCCCAGCACCTTGGCCGCCCCGCCGCCGCCCGCCTCGGTAGCCGCTGCCGTTCGCCGAGCCCGCCGCCCCGTTTCCCGGGCTTGGTGTCCGGAGAACCGCTCCTGCCTGCCTGCGCCGAGCCGGAGCTGCGGGGGCAGCGTGAACCGGGGACGAGCGCGGCGGAGGCGGAGGCGGCGACGCGGAGAGGAGGGCCGAGCGCTACCCAGTGGCCGCGACTGGAGAGCAGCCTGCGCGCGGGGAGGAGGGGGACGACGGCGGCGGCCCCGAGCCAGGCCCGGGAGCGAGCCCCGCTAAACACATTTCGTCTGCGCGGCCGCGGGCGCCCAGCGTCTCCGGGACCCGCCGGGGGGCAGCAGTGCCAACCTCTAACGGTACGGAGAAGAGATGCGCATTGAGCCTCTCCGCTGTCTGGGCCCTCACGCCTCTCTCAAAGGCCTCATCCGATTCCCACTCTCTCCCATCGCCGGGAACCCCAACACCCTTCCCGGTCATTAAGTGACAGAGGTGAAGGGTATGTTGGGAAGACAGGGTCGGTGAACTGGTTGATTTTAGTTTCTTCTTCCCGAGTCAGGCTTTCAAAAGTCTGGAAACGCTCATGGCAGAGAGCAAGACAAAAGAGAGGCCAGGGACTTACAGATGGCTGAGAAAGTGAATTTGGTGCCAAGATCTATGCATTCTTTGTTCTGAGCTCTGTTTGCAACGGGTAGAAGGGAAATTGGTGAGGGAACCACAAAGAAGAGGACTGGGAGGTTTCCTCCCTTGTGGTCCAGAGGAGTGAGCAGGAGGGCCAGCACCCTCATGGCGAGAAACCGAGCTCCGGTATGCAGGACCCAGTTAAACTTTCCCGGGCTCCAGACAGCTTTGCTTCCCGGAATCCCTTCCTCCATTAAAACTAATATTTTATGACTGTCTTGGCATAAAGATAAATATATTAACATTACATGCTAAAACATTTTCTTCAACCTAAAAATTTCATTTATTTCTTCTGATTTTAAAAGATACGAAATATTTTCGTGGGTCCCTAAACAAGTGTGCTCCCTGACTCTGCCTGCTGAGTCACATGCAGGAGTGGGCCCTGCCCGCTTGGGAAGAAGAGAGCCCTTGAAACCCCCTGCCTTTGCCTCCACCCAGGAGGGCACCCAGCCTGATCGCTGCGGAGTGCAAACACATTTCATTACATTTACATTTTCATTCCACCTGCCTCTGATAAAGAACTGTGGGCATTTTCTGAAAACGGTTGAGAAGTTATCCTGCCTTCCCTATAGTCCTTCAATCACCTAATTCAAACAACGTTTTGCAATCTTCCCCTGGAAACCTGTGCTCCATCCCAGGCCAAAGCCCTTCTGGCTGGCTGATGGGTAAATGAGAGGGCTTTGGGGGCAGGTGTCCTAGATATGGCCAACTCTCTTGCCCCTTGCCGGCCACACCATTGTCAGATGCTTAGGGATGCCCAGCTGTGACCTCACATCCCCTCCACCCCCAGGTGTTCTAACCACCCCAATGGAGAGCTCGGAGAGCTCAAGACCATGGCGAACAGCTGTGGTCTGCAGGGTGCTGTTTCACTCTTCGCTCACAGAGGGGGCCTGAGAGCCAAATTTGCCCAAACCTCTCCTCAGTCAGCAAACGGAAGAAAAGCTGTTTTTCTCTTCTCAGAGGGTGGGAGCTCCCATCTACCAAACTGTCTGAAAGCCCGGTGGGTTCCACCCTCTTCATGTCTGATCCCAGGCTTCCAAAAGCCAGGAGTCTGAATAGGATGCTCCTGGGATCCCAAACAGCATTTTTCTCTTTGTAAACGAGAGACATGGTTGCACAACCAGGTGTAGCCCCAGAACCTTCTTCTGGGAGTTTAATTTCCAAAGACCAGGGCAGGGCACCAACCAGGGGCTTCAGGGAGGGAAGAGGTTTTCTTTTGTGACAGAAGTCAACAGGCATGCCATCACTTTAGAGAGCGGAGGGGACAGCACCCCACCAGCTACTCTTAAGACAAATGTGTCTCCATCCCTGTGTGTTGAAGAAAAGGACTCATGGGCTCTTTCTGGGCTCAACCTGGACACACACACACACACATACCCATAGAGGAAGGGAAGTATCTGATGTTGCTTCTTACCCGAGTTTCGCTGGCCCAGGAAGAGGCTGAGCAGGGAGCCTGCCACTTCGATAGGGGCTCATTACTGGGAAAGTTACTTGCAGACACCATGACCTCATTCTTGCCACCAGCGGCATAATTAGAGGCTGCAAACGGTGCAGTGACCATGGGTGCCCCATCAGGAGAAGCTGAGCGGCTTTCCCAGGCTCCACTCTGCCTCCCTGTTGCAATCTTGCCCCTTCAGGTTTGAGTCTGTGCCTCTAGCTCTCCTGGAAAACGCAGGACAGGGTCTGGGTCTTCTCCCTTCTCTCTATCCCATCTCCCTCCATCCCCAGAGCCAGTACTTTGTAGAAGGCTCTTCATCTCAGAGATGCTCTGTCCATACATTTCACTCTGTAAATTCAAGGTCGGGGTGTGTGTGTGTGGAGGGGGGAGGGGGGCGGTTGGTAGAGAGTAACATAATTCATTTCAAAAATGAAGGAAAGGCCTGAATCAGTCCGCTTCACCTTTCCCCTTCTCCTTTTTCCAAGTGGGTGATGTGTGTTTAAAAGTCACTCTCCTCTTAGAAAATTCTTCACTGAATCCCAGCAGGACCACTGTCTTTGGCCTCTCTCATCGTGCATATAGAGCCAGTGAGAGAGCGTTATCGCAGGGCTTGGTCAGGGGCCTTTGGAGTGGGAGGTGCATCATACCATGTGCCAGACAAGAGCAAGAAGACAAAACCCAGGACAGTCAGATGGAGCTTCTCAGTATCTCAGAAGGCCACACTCCTCCTTACCCCACCATCCCCCAGCAACAAACCCATTCTCTGCCCCATTGCACACGCAGAAACCAAAGGGTAGGCAGGGCAGAGTCAGCTTTCCAATGTGATTACTGTATTTTTTTCTATTTTTCATCTCAAATGTAACAACAGCAGCTAGAACAGAGTGTTCCGTCACAGGGTCGGGTACAAGAGTCACCAGTGGGAACCAGGCACATGGCAGTGATCCTGAAGACGCAAAGACACATGTGTCCCCTCCCTATGCCCACCCTGTCCCCACTCCCTTGTCCCTGTTCCCTACTTCCCAAGTTGTTCCAGCTGCTGCACTCAGCCCAGAAGCCCACTCTGTGGTTACTTTCCTGAGGACAAGTAAGCAGGAAGAGTGACCATTGAGACCAGGGGATAAGAATTGGACATGACTCAGTGAAGCAAAATGAATGGGAGGCTAGAAAGAGTCAGGATTGACATGGCCTCCCAATGATGGTGTCTCAGGGCAAGGTGCTTCCCATACCTGCACCTCCTCCCTGACACCACCATCCCCAGCATCTCATGCTTCCCTGGCTGCTCTGGTGGTTGCCAAGGGTGGGACTGGACAAGGAGCCCCTGTCCCAGAGCAGGGACTTTCAGCAGAACCATCTCTGCTCTACCTGAAGGGAACTCAGACAACTAATTGCCTTGCAACACAGCTTCCAGTAAATAATTAATGGCATTCTTTTTTTTGTTTTGTTCTGTTTTACAGATGGGAAAAGGGGAGTTACAGAATAGACAGAAATGGTTTATTAATCTCCATTGGAAGATAGAGAGGCTCTGGGTCCCTCCCTAGTCAGCTCAGCCTGCCATGACAAAATACTGCAAACATGTGTTCTCACAGTTCTGGGGCGGGGAAGTCCCAGATCAAGGTGCTGGCCCTGGTCAAGGTGAAGGCTCTCTTCCTGGCTTGTAGATGAGGGCCACTGGCTACTGTGTCTTCACAAGGCAGAGACGGCACAAGACGTCTGGCTTCTCAACTTCTCACCAGGACACTAATCTCATCCAGGGGGCCCCACCCTTATGACCTCATCTAAACCCAATTGCCTCCCAGAGAACTTGTCTGCAAATATTGTCCCATTGGGGTGGGTGGGGAGATTAGGGCTTCAACATAGAAATTTTGGGAGGATACAGTTTAGCTCACGGCAGTCCCCCAATCCCAGCTCCACCGCATCCTCCATTACTATTATAATTTACTTTCACTCCCTTGGGGGAAGGACCTAAGAGCCCAGTACATGTCCATGGCTGAGCTGGGGGGCAGCCTGAACCTTTAGCTCCTCTGTGTTAAGGTCAGAACTATCATGAGTTCAGCTCCTGGGCTCCAAGCCCTGGACTCTGATTGGCTGGGGATATGCGTAAACAGACTAAAGTTTCATCTTTTGTGTTTTTTTCTGCTTTTGCTCACTAATTCTCCAGGAAAAAAAGGAAAAGAGACACGGAGAAATGGAGCAGAAAGCCGCCAACATTCATGCAGAAATGTGCAACGGCTTGCTGGTCAGGAGCCAGATGCAAGCCGGCAAGAGTAGAGGTTAACAGACCACAGGAGACAGTGTTTTTAAACAATAAAACTGCTAAATGTAGGCTAGGCTGGGGAAGGAAGTGAATGCACAAGGAAACATAGACATCTTCTATATCTGGGCCAGTTTCAGTCACTCTTGAGCCCTGGGCTCAGCCTGTCAGGGGGGCAACCAACTTTGGTGGAGAAATGTAATGCTAAAGCTGGCCAGGAGAAGGCGCTATCAACACACACAGCGAGGAAGTCCAGGAAGGAGAAGTCGGTTAGGGCAGAATGTGTACTTTGTGGTAGTTTCAGAAAGAAAACCAGTGCACATTTGACTCATGATTGTGTCTACAGTAAGGTACATAAGCACCATGGAGAAGCCTGCCTCTAGGTGGCCAAGACATTGATCTTTAAATTGGACAAGGATTTAGAATCATTTAGGGCCATTCAAAATCACAGAGCCATAAACTGTAACTTGAACTGGGTTTATTTAATCTGCTTAGTATAAGAGGAAACTGTGGATCTGTCTTTCCAAGCCATCAAAGGCAGCTCTCTCAACCAGTAGCACAAATACCTTTGATTGGGCACAGATGACTTCAGCCGCACTCACCTCCTGGCGGGTTTGTGGCCATGCCACACACAGGCCTGACTCAGGGCTCGGCCCTTGCCACCCCTGGCCCTGAAATGCCCTTCCTCCAAGTGTCCACGTGGCTCACATTTTCCACCTTCACCGTGTCTCTGTTTAAATGGTACCTGACCAGGGAGACCTGCCTGTCAATCACTTTGGAAAAGCAATCCCACTCAGAGGGAGGGCGATCAGAAGAGATGCTGCCTGGGCCACTCCACCAGCATCCTGCTGACTCACTAACCCACGTGCACATACATGCACACACACATGCACACCATTCGCCTAGTCCTCCCTTCTGACTTTTTTCCCTTTAACAGTCGCCACCACTGGATAGATAGACTACATGTTTCACTTGTTAGTTTATTTACTGCCCCTCTCCTACCACTAGAATGTAAGCCACTTGAAGGCAGGGATTTTTGCCTGTTTTACTCTTTGCCTATAAAATAATCAAAAACAGACCAGGCAATGACATATGTTGAATGAACTCAAAACAACAGGAAAGTATAAAAGAAAGTGTGAACAGCCTTTCCATTTCTTTACTGTGTCTTTCCTGCCACTGACCTTGCAAATTAAGCTATTTACACCTCAAATGTGTGTTTTCCGATATTTGTATTTACAACCAACTTCACTGCTCCCTGAAAATTAACCCAATCTTTGACTAATATCTGTAGCATATACAATCACACACATTTATTTAATTTCTAAGAAGTAAGGTTTTTGCAGAGCCAAAGAAGTTGAAAGACGGCATGAGTTTCAGGCACGAGGACCCTTCTCAGCAACTGGGCAATTAACATTCTAAGTTGTGCTTTGGAGGAGTTAGGCAGGCTTACCAGGTTTCTGAAAAGGGCTCTGCTCTTTATAAAAGTTTACACCACAGAATTCTTAAAAGCCACTGCGTGTCCAGTGCGATTCAATTTACACCCTAAGACGAAAGTCTACCCATGCCGAGGATGAAATGGAGGCGATGTTTAGAAGGCGGCATGCAAGGGCAGACAAGAGCTGGGATGTGGCATCGGAGAGATTTTAAATGTTAATTATCCGCCCTTTCCAGAAAAAGTGTGCCAGCTCTTGCTCTAGAGGGAAATGAAGGCAAGCAGTCCCATGCCGGTCTGAGGAGCCTGAGGGTATACGGCCTGACCATTACCCTGCAGGTGCAGTTACCAGCCCGCCCTTCCATGTGTGCCCGAAGCCCTCTGAGGGCAGCAAGCAGTTTAGTGATGTGAGAGGGTCCTAGCTTCCCCTGGTTGACAATCACACCCAACAGACATTCATACGCCATAAGGCATAGTCCAGGGAACAAATGCTTTCTGTCTTGGGTGCAGAAGCACCAGCCTGCTTTGCTGGTACCGCTTTCTTGGCCCAGGAACCTGTCCATTTCAGGTCCACTCTCTCTGCTTTTTCTTCTGCTTTGATCCACATCAGCTCCTCCCTATCCTTGGCCTTTGCTGGCTTGGGCTCATGACCTTGTCAAGTTTCTCCCCCTTCTGCCAGACCCTTCCGTATAGAAGGTTCTATCTGAGGTCAGCCCTGCCTGGGTCTGCCCAGGCCAGTGAAGCCCTGCGGACCAGTGCTCTGATTAATACAAGCAGGAAATTTAGTTGGGGTTATTGAGTTTGGGCCTTCTTTCCTTAAAAAAAAAAAACCGCTTTTATCACATACCCTGTGTAGGACTAAATTTCCATAATTCTTACGAACTTAAGAAGCTTCAGGGTTCCCTGGAAACCCCTGTGTCTCTCCCCCGATTGAAGACTGTTCTCTCCTTGCCGTCCTGTTTCACATCCTGATAACCACCCAGCTCACCCCAAGCAAATCAATCTCTACATCCTGGTTTGTTACTGCATTCTGGGGAACCCCATTTTGGGATGGGCAGGCGTTTCCTTTACCCTAAAGCAATTGCCTGTGTCCTGCGTTTGCCTCCCTATCTTCACGGAACTCTGAATGCCCCCTAAAGATGACTCCAAAAAAATAGGACCACCCCTCTTTCCCAGTTCAGGACGGGGTAGGTCTCTTCATACTGAGAATCCACATCTGTTGTTTCAAGTCTCTGCCATTGGCCTCTCCTCGTCTTTCATGGATGACATCACTTCCCTCTGCATTCATAAACAGCAGTACCTCATTTTTTTTCTATTTCCTTCAACTCTTGACTCCCTCTTGATGAAGTCAGATCTGTGCACCTGGACTTCATTACTTTCACTGCTTTGCCTTTACTGAATTTCAGGTTGCCATTATGCTAGTAGACCCATGGGAAGATGATATGAGAAACACCCCCAAGGTTCTTGTTAAATAAGCTGTGCTTCCCACCAGAGCCTCCTGTCATTGTAAGGACAGTTTGGCTGGGTGTATAAAATCCCAGGTTCCAAATCATCTTCCCTCAAAACATGGTAGGTATCTGAGCCCACGTATGTCTGAGAAAACCATGATACCAGTTTTATCCTCAAAGCTATAAAGACGACCTGCTGCTTCTCTCCGAGAGAACTTCTTGTTCTTGTTTTGAAACTTCACCAGGATGTCCTCTGGTAATTTTCCATTCATCCTGCTTAGGAAGCCCTTTCATTCTGGGGACTTGGATATTCCTTCTCCTCAAGGAAGTTTCTGGCTCAGGTTTTGATCGTTTCCTGTTTTCCGTGTTCTCTGTTACCACTTGCGAAGGCTCTCAGTAGTTGTGTGTTGTACGTGAAGACCAGCAGCATGGGCATCACTTGGGCACTTGTTGGAAGTGCAGATGCTCAGGCCTCTCCCCAGAACTACTGAATCAGAATCGGTATTTAACAAGATCCCTAGGGATATGTATGCAGAAGACATTTTAAGACATGCTACTCTAACTCATTCTCACCTCGTATTTGCTTTAAACGATCGAGGCTACACACATGAAGAGTTGTCACTTATCGCTACATCTGTCTTAGAGACATCCTCTCATCTTACCAGGCTTAGAAATCAGGTGTTTCTCTTCCTGGTCCCAAGGGATCCTCCTCCTTTGGGTACTGTTCCCCTGTGGGATGTTCCATCTTTGACTTCTCACTAACCCTTTTCATAACACCTTTAAATAGAAGCGGGTGTTCCCAACTTGAAAAAGCGTCACTTGACCCTTTCGCTTCTTCCAGCTACCATCCCATTTCTCAATTAGCTTCTCATGGCAGACTTCTTGAATTCATGCAAAACAGGCTGTACCTCTGTTTCTTTATGTATCTCCGTTCCTTAACCCCTCGAAATTTCACTGCTCTTAAAAAACGGTTCTAAACGGTCTTCTCTCAGCCTTTCTTCTCTGGTCCCCACAACAGCACTGGCTGTGGCTGACTACTGTGGCCTTTCTGGATAACACCCTTTCCTTGATTTTCCTGTCACCTGGTGTTGTCTCATCCCACTGAAGGAGTGGGGATGCCCTCCTCTAGAATGATCTCCCTCTGCTGCCCTCCCCTAAATGCTCAGCTCAAACCTGGCCACTTCCAAGAGTCTTTTCCGGGCTATTCTGTTTCATGTTGATCTACTGAATCCATCTAGTTCCTGCCCAAGTGCCCCCTCTGGGGGCACACATACACAAAGCCGAGACAAAGCACAGAATAGTGTAACTATTGCAATGTGCTCCTTTTCTCACCAAGCAGATTAAAAGCTACTACAGGTGATCACAAAGGACAGTGATGCTGTGAGTGATTACTATGTTTCCATGACCTGAGGACAGTTGGACAAGGAGTTGCGCCACCCTGAACGGGAAGACCTTTTCTTCATTTTTCATGACGATATTGTCTAACTTCAAAGTCGCGTGCCTGGGGGCTACCCCTGCCCAGGGAGAAATAGAAATAGATTAGAAATCTTCTATTTCACCCAAAGACACTGCATTGGGTGACAGTGTCCCTGGCACAGTGGTGTGCCTCCTCTACATTCTTTCTAGTATGTATGCCAGATGGGGGCATCTTGTCAACGCAATTGTATTAATGTCTAAAAAACTCACATTCTCTTTCGTACCCTTGGCATGAAAATATTTCAGAGATGACTGTTCAGGGCCAGGATGTGAAGGCATCCTAGGGGCTTAAGAGGACAGAACTCTCTCCTCAAGTGAGAATGAAACCCCTGGCTGTCCACAGACCGTATGTGGCCCTTCTGGAAAATGGAATGGCTTCTTTGCTTCTCTTGTCTAAAGACTCCACTTGCACAGCATTTACATGAGGCCACCTGCTCCCAGGGCATGTTGCAAGGTGCAGTGGTATAAAGGAGGAGGAAGAGGAGCAGTGGAGGCCAGGGAGTATGGCGGCACCTCTTTCATCACTCCCCTGAGCAAACTCCTAAGAGTGGAAAGAGATACTTAAGGCTGAACCCTCTAACTCCCCTTCTCCTGCCCATGCTCCACCACTGCTTACCCAGGGTCCTCATCTCAGTAAGTGGCATCCCACCCTCCCCAGTGCTCTGGATGGAGCCTAAGGACCAACCTTAGCATCTCCTCTATTTCATTCTCTGTATCTCACCCATCACCAAGTGTGTGCACATCCCTTTCTAATAGACCCTCCATCTATGTCCTCTTCTGTCCATGTCCTCTGCCACTGCCCTGGCCCAGCCTCCACCAAGTCCCGCTGGACATCTGCCATGGCCTCCTAACTCCCTGCCTCCATTGCTCCAGTTGGCGAGTCTACCCTGTGCAGTGCAGCCAGGTTTGTTTATTAAAAGCAAATCCCAGGATGTAGTTCTCTTGCTTAAAACTCTTCGAATATTTGATGTTATTCAGAAATTATTATTCAGTTTTGAGGTGTGATATTATATTTTGGTTATTTTTCCCCAAAGAGATTCCTTTTCTTTTAAAGATACATACTGTAATATTTCCATGTGAAGTGATGTCATGTATTGAATTCTCTCCAGAATAATACCAGCTGGACCAGGGACTTGAGAGATTGGTCACGCTGAAGCTGGACACACAGGTTTCACTGCACTATTCTGTGTGTGTGTGTGTTTGGAAATTTTATAACGAGCAAGTTAAAAAAACAAATTGCCAGGATACTTCATTACTCATAAGATTCAAAACAACTTGCAAAGATACTCCATCACTCATAAAACTAAAACAAACAAACAGAAACATCCCGACTAGGGCCTGCACGTTCCGGCCCGAACCTGTGCGGCCCA
Source organism: Macrotus californicus (assembly GCA_007922815.1). NCBI lineage: Eukaryota > Metazoa > Chordata > Mammalia > Chiroptera > Phyllostomidae > Macrotus > Macrotus californicus. Next base: position 15,551 of record VMDR010000093.1, on the reverse strand, counting down.
TGCTTCTGGCCTCATCTCTTGCTATGGGCAAGTCCCCTCCCCGGGGCTTTGCCGTGCGAGCCTCCTGCCCTGGCAGCTTCTCCTTTCAGTTTGCACGGAAGTCACGCTCTGACCTGCCCGGGGGTTTCTCCCACGTTGTTCCCAAGGCTCGGAATCCAGTCCACTCCCCCCACTCCCCACTGGCTACTTCCCGCTAATCCTTAGGCCTCAGTTGAAAACCAGTCTTTGAGAAATGCCCTTCCCAATACCCCAATTTAAATTTAACCTCCCTCATTTACTTTATCACTGCACCCTGTAATTTCCCATCTCTGCACTTACCACAGTTTGGGTTTCTCTATCCCAGGAGGCCACACGTTCCATGAGGGCCAAGTTCATGGCTATTTTGTTCACTGGTGTGCACACCAACACCCCACACAGGGCTGCAACATGAAATTGAGGTAGCTGCTGCTTCCTTGTCCCTCTTCTGAAGCAATGTTCCCTAGGCAATTAAACCATAATTAAAATGAAAAATAAAGTACCAAGATTTCAAAAACCCATGTATCTGCTATTCCAGATCAACAGACGTGAAGGACTTTTTTCATATTTTTTATGGTTGTTTTATAAGGACTACAACTTTAGAAAGATTAGAGTCTCCTGTGTTTCCCTGCTCAGGGCCATGCCCTTCCTTCCCCATAAGCCACCGCTACTGTGAGTTTGGTGCGTGTTCAGTGCATATTTTCATGTTTTTATTACAAATGTGTGCATCCCAAAGCAGTACATACTATTGTTTTCTGTGTTTTTAAAACGTGTATTAATGGCACAATATGCTATATAACATCACGCAACTTACGTTTCCACTCCACGTTGTCATATATATATATATGTGTGTGGGTGCACGTAGGTTATGTATTAGTTCCTCGGTTGTAATGTAATATAGTGGTCCACTGTAGGAACTCATCAAATTGATTTATGCATTTCCTTAATGAGGTGCACCAGGCTTATCTCCAATTTACCTCTGACAAAAACACTAGAAAGAATGTACTTGAACTTGGGTCTCCCCGTGCACATGCCCCTCATCCCCATTAGACTGGTCCAAACAAATGAGAGAGGACTAGCCAGGTGGTGAGGAAATGGGAATTCTCATCTGCTGTGGGAGTAGAAATTGATATAATCGTTTGAGAGAGCAATTTGATCATATCTCGTTAGAATGAAAACGCTCAACCTCATGGCCCAGCAAATCTCCCTTGTAATAAATACTTATCACCAAAAGTAAATTATGTATTTCTTTTCTGCTCAACAGAAAGCATAAAATATGCAGTATTCCTTCGTGCCGTAAAGTGTACAGTGCATTTTCCCATGTTATCTAAGTTCATTCACAACCGCGGGACGGTGGTGTTCGTCTCGTGTTTTAAGTGAGGGCACGGAGGTCATGGGCCAGGACACACAGCAGCAGTTCGGTGCTAGGGCTCGAGTCCCATTTGCCTCACTTTTTTGCCTGGTGCATTTTCTATTGCCCCAACTAACTGCCTCACTGTGTTTTTATGTTGTGAAGAAAATTAACAAGCTCCAAGTACTTTTTAGTCGATGCTGTTGGTGCCCCAGCCGGATGCCCTTCACCAGGCCTTGTACTCATGCCCCGGGGACTGGAAGTGTTGGCTGCTAGCAGCTCCCAGCTGTCTCTTCTTTAGAGGTTACCTACACCATCTGCAGCGGCCTTACTTGGAGATGCCTGGAAATCTGTCTCAACTGCCTTTGTGAGGGGGGGGTTCCTTAGCCAATGACTAATGATACTGTAATGGTGGGAAATGGTAACCCACCCCACCATTCTTTTGACATTGTTTCTGGAAGTGCTGACTCTGACTAACATGTAGCTTGCAGATAAACAGCATGTTTGTATAAGAATCCTAGGAACTAACTTCAGAAGATATAGACTCCGACCTTCAAGCATCCCAGCTCCGGGAGATTTGCTGACCTTCATGCAGCGAGCCAGGGTGACATGAAGCCGGGATAACTAAACCAGGATGATGCATGCTGGACTGTCACTTGCGTTATCAGAATGGACTGTGCTTGTCTGCACGCAGAGAATTTCTCACCCCCCTCCCTTGATCTCTTTGTTCTGCTTTCCCTCTCCCTCCTTATAAAACCTCTGCCTCCACTTCGAGGTGGAGATGGGCTTTGTGATGTGAGTCCCCCATCTTGCAGATGGCTGGCATCTGAATAAGCCACTTTCCTTTTCGTCGGCACCTGCCTCACAAGTACTGGCTTTCATAGCAGCGGGCAGCCAGACCTGCTTGCAGTTACAATGCAGTTGTACCAAGGTGGGACAGCCTGGCACCATTCATGCTTCAGAGCAGCCTGTGGGATCAGGCCGAGGCTGAACTTCCACTGAAACCCCATCTTGGCCTCGCTCCTTCCTCTGCCTTATTCGGCTTCCTTCACTTACTCACACCTTCCTCCTGAGAGCTTCCCTTTGAGAAAGCACTTGCACAAGAAGCCTGTCCCAGGCTCTACTTCTTGGGCAGTGGCTCCCAAGCTGCAGCATTCATCAGAATTGCCTCCAGGACTCGCTACAGCAGATTGCCGGGCCTCACTCTCAGAGCTCCCATGTCTGCTGATCTAGAAAGGGGCCTAAGAATGTGCATTTCTAACAAATTCCCAGGTAATGCCGATGCTGCCAGTCCAAGGACCACACTGAGCGAGCTGCTGTTCTAGGGCACCTGACCCAAGACAGTTGGTGCCAAGAGGAGCAGGTTCTAAGGATGGGATTCTGGAGTTGGATGACCTGCTGGCAGTGAGGACCCCAATGCTGGTGGTCAGGGGAGACTCGACCGCTCCTGGCCTGTGGTTAAACACTATTTCTGTGACAGCTTACAGCTGGAAGGGAATGTACTGGCTTTCGCGATATTTCTGGCATCTGAACAGTATAGCAGAGGTAGTAATTATAAGGATTGTGGAACGGAGAGGCTGTTTCTAAGAGCCACCAGTACATCAAAGAAAGGAAAACAGTAGGCCCAAGCCAATTAATCACTGATTCAGAGCCAAGTGGGAAAGTCATAGAACTTCTTTGGCTTTGAACCTGTGGCTGGAAGTCTGGTTGTGTTGAAATCCAGGCTCACTGGCTAATATGAAGAGATGCGGAGCATCAGAGAAGTTTGAATTCTCAGCCTTGACAGGTCTCCCATGCCCACGTCGGGGCCCTGATGGGAAGGGCTGTCGCATTTAGGAGTTCTTATATCTATGTAGACATAACTGGGAGCCTAGAAAATTCCTCTGAACCCCTGGGACCTTCAGAAGTGTCCCAATCCCCCTTGTAGGAAGAAAGTGCATTAATTCAGACAACTGTACATCAGGAAAAGGGACCACCCAGTCTTTCAAGGGTTGGAAACCAGGTCCAAGTTGACAGTGATATTCAGGGGACCCAAGAGTTCCCCTGTTAGAAGCACACGAAGGGGGGAGTCAGGCAATACATGGAGTCCTGGCCCCGGGTCATCTCACAGTGACTCCACTAGGTCCATGAACCCAGTGGTGGTCATTTCCTGGTTCGTAAAGGTCTCATTGAAATTAACATGCCTGGAAGCTGCCGCAGTCCTCACCTCTTTCCTTGGCCTGAGGAATAAGTGCTATTGTAGTAGGAAAGAGCTGTTCAGGGGGAAAAAGGCCAAGTGGAAGTCCTTGAACCCGACTGCTTCACCCCACCTGACTGAGGTAGTACGTCAAAAACTGTGGTGCACACTGGGAACGATGACAGAGGTCAGGGCTGCACAGACTTCCAGGACGCAGGGCGCTGGTCCTCATCGTACTTGTGTTGTTAAAACCCGATGGACTGTGGCAGGTGACAGTGGACTTCCACAAACGTAAGCAAGTAGCAGCTCTGACTGTGGCTGCTGTGCTTGATGTAGAATCTTTCACAGAACAAATGCACATGGCTTCTGGTATATGACAGGCAGCTACTGATCGGGCAAATGCTTTCTTTCCAGTACCTGTCAAGAAGGAGGAGATGCAGCAGTCTGCATTCATTCATTCATTCATTCATTTGTCTGCATACAGACATCAGTAAACACCCACAGTTTGGGCCCAGGGTTTCCCCACCCCCAAGGGACCTGGATGTCTGGATCTACCATGCACATTACAAGGGTCACTCTGTGGCTGGCATCCTGGTCATTAGACCTGACAACAAGAAGTATAAGTGCTCCAGACACCTTGGTAGGACATATGTTCTCCCCAGGGTAGGAAGTTACCCAATAAAACTTCCAGAGTCTGCGACATCAGTTGGAATTTTTAGGAGTCCAGTGATTGGGGACATGCTAGGAAACTCCCTTCAAAATAAAGGAAAAAATGTTGCCCCGGGGCTGTCCACCATACACAGCCCCATCCAGGAGCATCAGTGTGACAGAGGTGGGGGATGGCCTCTGCCTCTGAGACACCAGATGGGAAGTGACAGCCTGTGAAAGTGGGGTGCCGTGCTTCAGCATGTGGCATGCTCCTCAAGCTGATGATCATTTCATAGAGTAGTATCCCCAGGAGACGGGGTACACAGGCTCTGAAACCACGGGACGGAAGCGGCGTTTGCTCTCTCAGTCCCAGGGACTCACTTGGCCCATCCTTTGTGTGTCCCATTCTTTACATCCCAAGTCTGTGAGACTAGAGGTGCAGCTCCCACAGGGAGGATGATTCTACTGAGGACACAGTAAGGTCTTCCTAAATTTAAAGCGGTGGCTGCTGCCCCTGGCCACGTTGGGATCTTCATTCCAGTAGGACAACAAGGCAAGGAAGGAATTTCTTCCTGACCATCGAGAGAGGTACAGGGAGGGGTGTGTGGACACTTAGGTGACTAATTGGGGCATCTCTTGGTACTCTCATGCATATTTTTTTATTGAAGATGGGCAAGTACAGTAACTGCGGCCTGATAAACATGATATCTAGAGGCTCAGAGCCCATGGACAAGCCACCTACCAGCAGCAGCGGGTGACTTAGGGTGGACGCCAAAAGAAGGAGATGGTGAACATTAATTATGGCCTAAGGACAAGCTGCAACAGCAAGGGAAGTGTTTGTCCCACTAACCCTCCTCTTTTAAGTTTCCCCAGAAATTGTGACCAAACAGAATTCTGGAGGAGTTGACCTAGATAGAGTGAACTTAAAGTGAGAAGCAAGAGGGTGGCTGTAAAGGATGCTGTTGGTGTCCTGCCCTGAATGCTTTTACCAGGAATATGCACTAACTCCCCAGTTGAGTATTGACACCTATGGCTCAACAGCTGTATTCTTGTCTAGAAAATTGACCTTGAGCATGACTTTGAGACCATGGCCATCAGGAATTGCCTTCCCTGGAGAAACTGGGCAGTTACATTCCTTTCCCACCCAGAGGACACCTGCAATCAATGACACTGATATGGGGGTACAAAAGTCCCTCTGCCCCTTGCCTCAAAAGGGCCAGCTCTGTGTACTGTTTATGCTCCAGAGAACCTTGTGGGCTCAGGCTGAGATTGGATGTCAGCAAAACTCACATTTTTGCTTAAACTTCTTCACCTTTTTAATTTCTTATCCCTATTTCCCAACAGGTTCTTCCTCCTAGGAGCCCTCTCTTAAAAAAAATCACATGCAGCCCTGGCTGGTATGGCTCAGTGGATTGAATGCTGGCCTGTGAACCAGAGGGTCACTGGTTTGATTCCCAGTCAGGGCACATGCAGGGGTTGTGGGATAGGCCTCCAATGGAGGGCGACTGAGAGGTAACCACACATTGATGTTTCTCTCCCTCTCTTTCTCCTTCCCTTCCCTTCTCTAAAAATAAATAAATAAAATCTTTAAAAAAATCACGTGCACAAGAATCCTTGTCTTGTACTCTGCTCCTAGGAAACATAACAGAAGGTGTTCTTCTCTGTAAATATATTTCTCAAGACTCACGTAGCAGGAAAATATAAAGAAGAAAAGCAAACCTCTCCCATTGCTCACTTTTACCTCTTCTATCTTTTCTATGGGTACCCACTGACAGGTTTGATGATGAACCAACTTTGTTACCTTCTGTGCACTTCAGTGTACATATGTGTATATGTTTAATGTAAACTGAATAATCCTATACAGATTTTTCTGTGGCTTGTTTCATCTAATAACATATCTCAGAAATCTCTTCATGACAATGCCTATGGGTCTATCCTTTTTTAATGGCTGTATGGTATTATATGACATAGATGTAACATGATTTATTAAATTACTTCCCCTGTGGGAAAACTGAGCTGCATTAAAGATTTCAAGTTGAGGGGATTTTATAGAGCGAATGGGTTACACAGGGGTCAAGAGGTTAAAAGAGGAGCGGGGGACACTGGATAACTCAGATGTTACTGCATGCCTAGGGCTGAGGTCACCGAACTGTAGGAAGCAGCAGCCACCCCTGGGAGTGGGGAAGCCAAAGGGAAGAAGTGGGGTCACCCTAACCTAGGACTTAGAAAAGGGATGTGGGGCCCACAGTAAACAAATGTTATCTTCCTCTCCTTATTTGCATTCTTCCTGATTACCAGTTAATAGCAAGTAGTTTAAAAAATACTTACTAGCCATTTTTTTTTTATCATTTAAGATTGTGAATTACTTGTATCGTTTCTCCCATTTTTAAAGCAAGTATTTTGGCTTTGCTTATTGACTTGTAGATGCTCTCTGTCTATGCCGTGAGTTATCCTTTTATTGGTTTACCCTGTTGTAAATATTCTCTCCCAGACTTCCATTCTGGATCTGGCCATGTCTTTAAAAAGCACTTGTTGGAATGTATCTTTATGACAACTAGGTTCCCAGTATTTTTCTTAGAAAAATTTTCCCTATTGTGTTTTTTACAAAAAATAGTGATCTTAACCTAATGTTTTAAATAAAAGGTTAAATTTTGTTTATGTTCAGATCTTTAATTTATTTTGAGTTTATTCTTGCGAGTCAGGGCCTCACTCCCCTGCCCGAAGGGTGAAAACGTAATCTGCTGACTATGGTGTCCTCCTGTGGAACCTTAAACCAAATAACCTGGCATAAATGTATATGTGTTTGGCCTCTCTCCTGCTCTCTTGGTCTGCGTTTTCCATTCTTGCCTCATTACCGAGGTGTCTTAACAAATGCCTATGCAGTATGTTTTGCTACCTGATATGGCAAGACTCCGTTCAATGTGCTTCTATTCCAAAAATGTCTCAGCTAGTTTCAGGCATTTTTTGCATATGAATTTTAGAATCAGCTCATCAAGTGAAAAATCTCTTGTCTGGTTTTTAATTGAGATAACCTTACATGTATATATTCATACAATAAAAATTAATATATTTTCAAGGTTCAGTCTATCCACAGAGGAATATTGCCTAAGTCTTCGTTTCTGTCTTTCTGTGAAGTTTTATTTCCTTTGTGTATGCTTTATTAGGTTGGTCTGGGTATTTTATAGTTTCTGTTGTTATTATGAATGACATCCTTTTTTATCAAACTTTCTAATTGTGTATTGCTAGTGAATAGAAAAGCTATTGGATTTCGCATGTTGACTTTACATTCAACTGACTTTTATTTATTTGTTCTAATGGCTCTTCAGTTGATTCACCTGTACTATTAAGGTTGATAATCATATTGTGTGCAGATAACAACAGTTTGGTCTGTCCTCCAGCAATATTTATGCCTGGTTTTGTTTAATGTCCATGTTGCACTGGCCTGTACATTCACTACAATGTTAAATGGTAGGAATGATGGCATTGAAACCTTTCTTGCAACTGTTTATAGTGAAAATTATTTTAATCGGTAACTGTTAAGTTGATATTGGTGTGAAGGAAACTTGACCAGGTTGAAACACATTTCATCCATCCCATCCATCTTTTGTCATTGAGAGGGGTCCAGTGTCAGTTAGAGACTCAGTGGAAACAGAAGAGGTTTGCCCAGCAAACCAGCAGATAAACTCAAACTTCCAGTGGCCACCTGAGCATGAGAGGAGGCTGGATACCAAGTAGATTCATGTTTCCTCTTGAGAATAAGGAGCAAAACTTAGCCCTAATCACAGACTTGAATTCTGCAAAATAAAACCTTGTCATAACTGCCAACACTTTTCGTTTTTAATGAGAGAAGGTGTTGGATTTGATCAAATCTCTCTTTAGTATCCACTGGAATGATTGGAACATTTTTTTCCCTTTAATTTGTTCATGTAAAAAAATTACATTAATATAGTTCCTAATATCAAAACATCCTTTTATTCCTAAAACAAACTGCACTTGAGTGTAGAGTATTATTTTTAACACACTGATAAAGTTGATTTGTTCAACATTTGTTTGCCTCTCATTTTTAATCATGAAACTGGTGTTAGGCATTTGCTCACTTTCTGTGCTACTGCAGGTTTGGCGTCCATGTAACTATTTCACAGAATTGATTGGAACATTATCATTTCTTTCTATGTCCCTGAATAGTTTCTCTATCATAGGAATCAACAGTTCCTTGAAGGTTTAGTAGAACTTTCCCATCAACTATTTGGGACTATGACCTTGAACTGGTCATGCCCTGTCTGCCATTAGACCCATTTCCCACTCTGCCTTTGCTTTGCTCTGTATCTCAGAGAGCGGCATTTCCAGGCTCACTGCCCTCTGACTTCCAGGTATGTTGGCTAATGGGAGGCACTAGGTGAAAATGAAAGAAGGGAAATGGGGAGCCTGCTACCCTTCTTTGGATAGCATCTCTGATAGCAGCTGCATCCTCTTGGTGGCTAAGTCACTGCTGTCAGTCCCTCCCTCAATGGGTCCAACTTCCAGTAGACTGGCCTCTGTTGGAAGTACCTCTTCTCCGTACCTTTCCAAAGTCCCACTGTTGCTAGGCAACCTATGAGCTTTCTCAGCTCTTTCATCACCTATGTAGCCAATTCCCTGTATTAAATCCCCTTGGTTTGAAAGACCTAGCATGATTTCTATATTCTGACTCATGCCTAACTCATACAGATGTTGATTTGATACCACTTCTTTAATCAATTCTGATCATTTATTTTGTTTAGCTAGCCATCTATTTCATGTTAATTTTTAAGTTTGTTAGGAAAAAGTTGTATATAGTGTTCTCTGATAATTTTTAAAATCATTTCGCTTTAGTAGTTATGTTCCCACTTCTGTTTCTAAAGTCATTTATTTGCATGTGTATTTTGTGATCAAATTTGTCATACATTTGTCTATTTTATATTGGTATTTGCCATAAATCCTGATTTAATCATCATATCGACTTCACAAAAGAGGTTTATATATCAGGAAATTGTGTCAGAATACCATTCCTTTCCTCGCCTGAGACTACACATCTACTAAAGTTATAAAGCTGGGACTCAGACACAGATCTAGTCTGTTTGAATCCCAAACCCATACTTTGAGCATTGCATCAGAGAGCCTGAGTACTCTGGGTGAGATTAAAAGGATCATCACGAATAGGTTTGACATTTTCTACAAAGAACATGCATTTCTTTTGTAATTGGAAAAAAGTTAATTAAGCCTAAACAAATAATTATAAAAATAGCCCTGAAAGGAGAGGAAATGTCACAGAACAGCAACTTATAGCCTCAGAATGTTTAGGAAAGAGAGGCATATCTGCACCAGGTAGCTAGCTCCACCTGTCTTAGGCTGAGTCTAGCAACTGGTGATCTTGGTCTCCCTTCCCCCATCAGACTCAAAGCAGAAGTTTTCCCCAAAGGTGAAGATCATGCTAATCATCCCAATTGGAGCTTCTCTTGGCAATGTTCAATGAAATAGGCTTTGCGGAGATGACCACCATGCCGTGCCCATTATAGCTCATGTGGTTTGGAAATTCCACTCAGCTCTTTCTCCAAAGGATGTGGCCAGAGTGGTTGGAGTCACAGAAGCTGAGATTCTGTGTGGTGAGTGGGCGGATCCCAACTGGCAGTATAGGGTGCCTGTTCTCCTTGGTTAGGGCAACCAGAGAAGGATCATCTTCTCTGCCTCTTTCCTCTCCCATCCTGAACTGAGCTTCTGATGGCACAGAAGCTCCCAAAACCTCCTAAAATAGCCTCCTGCTGGAGAGAAATAATGCAATGCACACCACAGTACGCATATTGATTTCTATTTTTGGTTCTTATCAAGATTTATTTTTCCTCCCTTCAGGTAAATAGCGACCTTGGACTCTCTGCCTTCCATATTTGCAGCCTGGGTCAATGAATCTTAGTATTGACCTCAGGGGCCATCAATAGCTGCTTATTGTTGAGATATTTCAATGTCAATCATGGTCCCATGGAAGTGGGGGGTGGGGGCTGCCCAGAAAACCCAGCAGCTAAAAAACCAATCCCTGTTTTCCCAGTTGTCATCTTGATACAGAAGGGGCTGTTTCTAAAATTAATGAACTTTTCTGTAGGGAGCGGGCAAACACACTGCCCAGCATAGCCTGAATCCTGCAAAGGGAATGTTCTCAGAATTACTATCCATTATTATGAAAGGAGAGAAACACCCATGTGTGTTTCATTCTTTCTCTCTCTCATACAGTGTCATACTCAGTACTATAAGAAAATCCAAACACTTTGGTTAGAGATACCTGGTTACTGTAACAGCTTGCTGAGTCCATCACATCCTGTACTCACAAACCCAACTTGCCCACCCAGGCTTACTCCATTGACCAGCAGTCCAGCTGGTATTGTGGAAAGAGCTTCTACTTTGCCCTCTGACACTCACTCCTACAAGTAAATCCCAGTTTTGTTACTGACAAGGCACAGTTTCTTCATCTGCACAATGGGGGTACTAACTGACTTTTTGTGAAGATTGGAGATGCTGTCCTTGTGTGCCTGCCACCTAGCAGGTGATCTATAAATCCCAGTTCTTCTTGTTTTGTTGTGATTCTACTTGCTAAGCTGGGCTGGTGGAAGATCAGGACTCTTCACTTGGACTCCCAGCTCTCATTCCCTGAAATTCTTCACTCTATTCACTTATCCTTATTTTGCATTTGTAAAAAGATTTAAAAAATTAATATGTAGCTGGAGTTTAAATATTCTCTTATTGTCAAATCATGTGTTTATCTCTCTTTATTGACTATGCTTTCAGTTATTGGCCCATTTATCTGTCCTTGGAGTGCCTGGCCCAGCTTAGAGATTCCATGGAGGCAGGACAAGCCTGGGCAGAATTCTCTGGACCCAGGGCAGGGGTGGGAGCTATCTGTGCCCTTCCCTATGGCTCTACCACTTCTCATGTGCATGGAATGGCTCACAATCCCTACTTACTTTCTTTCTCCCTGGTCACCTCAAAGCTCTTGGCTCCTAGGCGATGGAATTCTCCCAGCTCCTTTCTCCCCAGGTTATGCCCTGCCCTGAGTGACCTAGAATTATGAGTACAGCCTTGAAAATGACAAAGAAGAAGGAGAATAAAGGTTACCACTCTGCTGTGCCCTCTAGACAGTGTGGTGATGAACCTTGACAGGACTTTTCCTAGTGATAAGGGAGAGATGCTTAGACTGAAGTGGGTGGAAATTGATGGGAAAGAGAAGAAACCCAGAGAAGGTAAGTACTTTATAAACAGGACTTCACTGAGTACTCAAAACAACCCTGAGTGGTGGGCATTGATGAGGAAACAGAGGATCAGAGAGTCGAAGAGCTGAGATTTGAACTCAACTCTCTCTGACTCCAAATTCTATGCATAGTTGAGCAGTTGTGTAGGAAGGAAGAAATCTGGGGGAAGAGGAGAAATAGGAAAGAGATATTCAAGCATCTGACTTGGTTTAAGGGTTAGAATAAGATGCCCTTGATGCCTTCATTCTGCCCTGGATCTGAAATTCTAAGAATAGAAATAGGAAGTACAAGCCTACTTAAGACCATTTCTGGCACAGCTTCTCAGTGTTCAAAGCTCAGCTTCCCCTTCAGAGTCGATTTTACTAACCACGAGCCTGCTTTGGGCAGATTCCAAAATCTTTTGCCTATTGCCATCTCTGGACACTGGTTCATGCTGCCAAAAATCTAATCTTTAAAGCAAACATCCCAAACTTAGAATACTCAGACTGAGTCACAAATTTGCATATGGAAATCAATACTTGCCTACACACACTCCTCTCCCAAGCCAGCAGAAAATAAAAGATCACACGTTAGCATGTGGTAACCATATCTTATGTTGATGTAGCTTCAGAATAGAGTGTGTTCACTTGTTTATTTATTCATTATCTCCACAAATATGTATAGTGTTCTACCATGTGTCAGACAAGGCACTTGGGCCTGGACCTGGGCACAAAAAATGGTAATTCATGTGTTAGTTGTTATAATAAACATATATTGATTTAGTAATTAGTCTCTCTCCCCCTCTCTCTCCTTCTCTCTCTCTCCCTCTCTCTCTTTCTCTGTAATTTATTATTAACCACAGGATTCTTGCCTGCAAGGAACTCCAAGTTCAGCAGAGAAGAAAAATCTACAAACAATTATAATGTAATGAGAAAAATGGGATTAATATAGGCAGGATCAAAGAACAGAGTAGACTAGAATAAGAAGTACCTGAGGCTACTGGAGAAGTTGGGAAAGATTTCAAGGAGGAAGTGGTGAAGGCTGAGTAAGCATCTTTCAGATAGACCACGAGCACAGGAGCTTCCAGGAGGAATATTCATTTACCTAATAATTATTTATTAGGATGTTTGCTTCTGGTTAGAATCGAGTTTTGCTATCAGTTAGGATGTAGAAAGTTTTCAAGAGCTCCCACCACCACTCTGTTCTACCTTTCTATTCTAAAAGTGAGAACAAGCTGGATAAACTACATATGTACATTTTAAAAAACCCATCAGAGAGCTGAGGACACAAATTCCACAAATTTACAGGTCTTTTCTAGGATAGAAGAGACCCAAGACTGTAGGCATGGTGGGAGGTAGGCTAAACCCACCACAGGTGGGAATAAATAAAAATAAATAAGCCAAATTTTAATAATTTTGAATAGGCACATGGAGGCTAACACAACAGATTTATATTCTGTGGAGGCCAGTCATACTCTCTAATTCTTTCCTAAGAGCACAGAAGTGGCTGAAGGTGAGTCAGGAGACCTGAGAGGTGCCCTCATTTTACATCAGGCCTTCACCAAGTGCAAGGCGGCATCCACCCGAGGATATGGGGAGGGATGCAGGGTGGAGAGAGATTTCACAAGGAATAAAGTCAGGAGTGGAGCTGGAGAGCAAAAAAACTCCCAGTGGACCCAAAACCCAGCCACCTGGTCTCTGAAACAGAGAGATTCCTGTGGTCCAGAAGATTTGCAGGTGTTCAGATCCCAAGCCACAGGGAAAGTTCTGATTAAACCCTGAAAACATTTGAAGTCAGTGGGCTGGCTGTAACTAGAGATGCAATAAATCTCAGACTATGAAGTCATCTCAATCACAGATTAACTTGACTTAGCCTCCCACGTTAGTAATTATTATGTACTTTAATCTCCACTTTTTTATTTACGATGTCTGAAATATAATTAAAAATTATAAAACACTGGATGAAGCAGGAAAATGTGATCTATAAGAGGGAGAAAGAATTTATTGAAGCAGAACCACAGATATTCCAGATATTGCTATGAGCACAGACTTTACAATAACAATTTTAAACAGTTGAATTGATTCAGTGTGAAAAGTAAATGATATATGTTAACAGATGGCAAATTTCAGTATCAAATTATAACAGCCAAATTATTCTAGAACTAAAAACTACTGACTCAGAAACAAAGGACTTAATATCAGACTAGACATAAGAGGAGAAAGAATCAGTGAACTTGAAGATGGGTCAGCAGAAATCATCTGTAAGTAGAAAAACAAATCTACAACAACAAGCTGAACAGATCATCTGAGCCCTATGGAACAATATCAATATGTGCTAATAGGTGTATAATTAGTCCTAGAAGGAAAGAAGATAAATTTCAGCAAAAGAAATCTTTGGAGAGATATAGTCAAGGATATTCCAAAGTTTATCAAGGACATCTACAGATCTAGAAGTTTAACAATCTCCAATCAGAATAAATATTTAAAAAAAAACCATATCTAGCTATATCATAGACAAACTGTTGAAAAACAAAGGTAAAGAGAAAGTTTTTTAAGCCAACAACTAAAAAATACATAAAGGGGAATCATAATTAGAATGATGAGTGACCTCTCATTAAAAGAGGAGGACAGTAGACAAGGGAATATCTTTAAAGTGTTAAAAATAAAAAACATCAAACGATCAGTGTAGAATTTTATGCCCAGTGAAAATATTCTTCACAAATCAAAATGAAGCAGAAAGAGTTTCAGATGAAAGTGGTGAGCAAATTTTTTTTAGCAGGACTGTACCACAAGAAATGCTACAAGAAGTTAGTCAGACTGTCAGAAAATCATACCAGACGGGAGCCTGCGTATGTGGGAAGAGGAGCACCAAAAAGTGTAAATGTGAGGACAGTTACAAATTATCTTTATATTTTATAAAAAATAGCTTTAAATTTCTATAGAAGACCACTGACTGTAGTGAAAATTATAAGCACATAGTGTGGCTTTATACCTTATTTTGAAGTAAAGTATATAACAGCAAGAACACACGATGCAGTAGAAAGATTTTAACATTGTTTGTAAAGCAATATGAAGTGATGTGAAGGTAAACCATATTGATATATCGTAACCTGGAGGAACCACGAAAAATTAACATAAAAAGGTATTACTTTAAGAGTCAATGAAGTCTCTAATCTCTTGGATGATGTGCAAGATGGCACAGAAAGTCAAGAAGCCTAAGAAGACAACCTGGAAGAAGACAACCTGGTTTGGACCTTATTCACCCAGTAGAAGATGGGATTTTTGTTTCTGCAAATTTTGAACAGTTTCTGTGGGAAAGGTTAAAGTCAATGGAAAAACTGGAAATCTTGGGAATGTGGTTCACACTGAATGCTTCAAGAATAAAATCACAGTTGTTTCTGAGAAACAGTTCTCTAAAAGATATTTGAAATATTTCACGAAGAAATGCCTTAAGAACAGTCTTCGTGATTGGCTTCACGTGGTTGTGTCTGACAAGGAGACTTATGAACTTCAATACTTCCAGATTAGTCAAGATGAGGATGGATCTGAGTCTGAGGACTAGGAGAACCACCTTTTAATAGGGCTCTGCTCACTGACAAGACAAATGAAGTATTTGAGAGAAACATCTAGAACTGAACTTTTAGATTTCTGTGAATAAAAAACAGTACTCTGTAAAAAAAAAAGAGTCAATGAAGAGATAAAATGGAACATTGAAAATGATAAATCTAAAAAGAAAACAAAGAATGGAGAATAGGGGAACAAGTAACAGGACAAATACAAAGGAACTATTGAAAGTAGACTTAAATTCAACCATATCAATAATCTTTAAAACTATAAATGGACTTCCCACACTCAAATTTAATGACAGAGATAGTCAGAATGGATAAAAGCAAGATCTTACTATATGCTATTTATAAAAATCACAATTTAATGTAAAGTTACAAACAAGTTTAGAATAGTAAAAAATGTCCGAATGCAAACATAAGAAAGCTGATATGTCTAGAGATTATCAGACAAAGCGGACTTGAACATAAGGAGTACTAGCAGCATTTTATCATATTCATATTCCATACTGATAAAAGGATGAATTAATTAAGACCAATAGCCTCACATTTTTATGTACCCAACAG